>JABTXL010006712.1:26139259-26172385 GCA_025134845.1 Neodon shergylaensis | reverse complement strand
AAGAAGAAGAAGAAGAAGAAGAAGAAGAAGAAGAAGAAGAAGAAGAACCACCCTACGTAGTCCAAGCTAGGTTTGAATTTGGATCATTCTTATTCTGCACCCCAATTGCAAGGAGTACTAAAAGGTATTTTTACCATGCCCAGCATGACTATGTTTTATTTGTGGCACGTTCCAAACCATCTCTGAAAAATGTTCTCTGGTAGTTCATCTAATCAGTTGTTCTCTGTCTGGGTTTTGTCTAGCCTTATTGTGATGGGATTGTCCTAATTGTTTTGATCTGATCTGAAAATGTTGAGGGGTGGTTAGGTGGCTAGGAGTTAAGGCCGAAAGTGCTTTGGGCCAAAAATAAGCAATTTAGACTTTAGGAGGAGCAGAGCTTGGATTAACTCCCTGATGACTATGCTTCCATTTATTCTGTCTGTAGAGAGGTCCTAGCTGTTCACAATATTCTCCCTATAACTTTTTATAACTTATAATATTTTAGGACCTTCAGTTCAAGATTCAAGTCAGTTTGTAAGTCAGTTAGCTTAAGAAAGTTAAGTCAATATTGTTTTTACACTAATACAAATTGTATTATAGATATTTAAAGAAAAATCAAACTGTTAAAAAAGTACTAGTAAAATGTCATCTTGAAAGGTTTTATTTTGGACAAAGAAAGTTCAGAACTATAGATGTCTAGCGTAGGGAATTTTTAAAAATTCCATGGATTAGCCACCTGATTCTTTCCTTTCTATGGAGCATTTGACTAATAATTAGGAATAAAAACATCATAAAATGATGATCAAGCACTCCTCACTATTTTTGCCAGAAAACTCATTCATAGCCTTATTATATGGCTATTAGTGACTGGATATTTATACCAATGGCTTTTTTTATAGACAACAAAGTCTCCACTTAATCTTTTTTCTTTTAAGAATAAGTGAAAATATGTTACTTAAGTAAAATAAAATGTGCTGTTCTTTTAAATTTACCTTTTTAAAACTAAATGAAATCATATTGTTTTTCTTACTTCGTTTTCTGCCCTCCATCCATCCCCGTGCACCCTGCTTTACCTATTCTCAAATTCATGACCTTTATTTCTTTATTCTTTATTATTATAGTAAATGTTTGACACATATTTGTTCCTTTTTATTATTATTATGGTGCTGAATGGTGCCCGCAACATTTGCGCACATAACTCTTTTGCCTTAATAAGATGGTAATAAAACTAGGACTGTGTAGTGATAAAGCTGAAAATGTCTATGACCATAACAATATTAGTTCAGAGAAATCCAGCTTTGGAATATGTTGTATTTTTTTAAAATTTTTAATTAAAATTTAATTCATTCACTATATTTTATCATATTCCTTGCCTTCCCCCAAATCCTCCTAGATTCTCCCCACAGTGTATTCAACTTCATATTCCATTCTTATTAAAAATAAGATGCAAGCAAAAATAGCACACAGAGACACAGACAGAAAGACCTACACAGACAGACAGACAGACAGACAGACACACACACACGCACACACACACATACACATACACACGCTCACTCAAAAACTCAACATAGAGTCCATTTTGTGTTGATCAAGTACTCACCTGAGCATTAGGCCTGCCCTGGAGTGTGGTTCATATATTCATTGTTATCCCATCTACAAACAGTTTCATTGTTAGGGATTAGCTACATGTACCCACTATCTCTCTACCATGCTGGTATTTTTGTCTGACTTAAATTGGTACAGGTCTTTTGCATGCTGTCACACACTCAGTGAGTTCCATTAGTCCCATTATTACTGAGAAATACTCTTTCAGCACCTCTGTCTCTTGCAATCTATCTGCTTTCTCATCTAAACAGATCCCTGAACCTTGAAAGAAGGGCTGTTATACAGAATCCCATATAGAGCTTACTTTTCCAAACTGCCCCACTCTCTCCTCCTTATCCATTTGTGGGTTTTTGTGTTAACTGCTATAAACTGCAAAAATCATATTTGGTAGGGATTCAGTGACATACTAATCTTTGTATATAATCACACATCATTAAGGATCATTCTATTGTTATGTTTATTCAGCAAAATATTATTATTAGGTTTTTCCCCCCTCAGGGCCTATCTCCTATTTAGTCTTGGCTTTTGTGTCCCCTTAGCAGTACCAAGTATTCTTTCCATCTGATGGGGTGGACTTTAAAATGAATTAAATATAAAATGGCTTGATAACTCAAATAAATTTTTTTCAATATTGCTTCAGTTTATCTTGCAGGCAAGATGCTGATTTATGTCATAAAATTTATGTTTGGTTGATACTAGTGATTATTTTTCTCCTCTGCTAACATACAAAGTACTTTACAACATCATGAGAAACAGTCAGTGTGGGTAAATCCTCTAGTCGGGCACAAGCTAGATTTGCCAATATTTGGTGATGTAAGTATGTAATATTCTCATCAATAGGGTCTTAATGTTAGGTTGTGAAGGGGTAGTTGATAGTCATGACAATAGTCGTCTAGGTTTAGAATACTGTCTAGAGGGGCCCTTTAGGCAATGAATCAAAATGATGGAACCCATTCCTGCTACTGATGGTTTTACCTGGTAGTGGTTGATGTCTAGTTTGAGCATGTGTTTCCCAATTGTTTGCTAACATCATGTAAATTCCATTTATAAATGTACATATTTTAGGAAACTTGCATGGTAGTATATCTTGATTTGGCTTTTCAAAAGGTCTTCAGTGCTATTATCATGTCTTCTTAAGTTGTATTTTTTAAAGACATTATATGTTTAAAGAAAAAAAATATTTAATATACAAGGAAGGCAGTAATAATTAGCACCAGTGTTACACAAAAGCTTTTTATTTACAAAAATCTGTTTTATTTTTGATGCTTAATTTAGAATCTTTGGTTCAGTGGGATAAATATAGTTATGGGAATATGATTTTATAAGTGTACTGAATTGACATAACCAGCATTTTAAATACCTTACAAGTTTAGGAGGCAGTACAGGTGACCATACATAGATATATTTATGAGGAACATGTATACCTCACATAAACAAGCAAAAAACACTTATTTTGTTAAAACAAACAGATGTACATTAAGACTTAAATAGCACATACACAAATGACTTTTATGTCATTTTAATCTTAAAGAAAGTAAAAAGTAAAAGAAAGATCAAGAGTTATTAACAATTTTCTAAATCAAAGGTCCAATTGCATTATAAGTATGGATAAAATATAGCACTAATGGTTTATGCTGCTTATATTAAATCTACATAAATTTAGTTTTATAAACTTTCCCATAAAATTTAGCCAACAGTTACACTCAACCCATTAGGGCTCAAGAAAATGCACTTTTTCCATACTTAGGTCTGTTAATTATGTTACAAGAACTCAAATTAGTAATTCTCTGTGTAGCCAGAGTTCTGAGTGAATTTGAAAAGAAGCTAACATAAAGAGAAGATTTTGCTGACTATGATTCTTGAGTTCTTTCAAAAGCTTAACAAAAGCAACAGAAAACACAAGCAGTCATCTTGGTAAAGGGAGAAAAAAACTTTGATCTTTTAAGCCAGATTTTTTTTCTTATGAATGTTACTAAGAACCAATAAATATTTCAAGAAGCACTTGTTTTAAATAAAGAACATATGTTCCTAGGTTGACAAGGCATTGTTAAATTTTGACTGCAGAATTTTTTTACCTATTTTTTTTAATTTTTGCTAATTTAAACATATATATAACCTTCCTTTTTTATGTAAGTTTTGTGACTAGATCAGCAGTTTCATCAACTTTCTTAAAAATAATGGAGTGCAATTGCTATCCCTGAACCTCTCTTCCATTTTCAAAAAAGCTTTTATTTTATATAATTGAAGTTATATTTCATCCTTCATCTACGAAGATTTCATTTATGCGTTACCTTATTAATCAAAGAATATATTTTTTCTCTGAAATATATTTTTGATTTATTTCTCCCATTTCTGGTTCTTTTCTGCCATTATTTGTTATATTTTTAACCACCATTTTTGTTTATTTATTTATTTCTGTTTGTTTGTTGTTGTTTGGGACAGAAATCATCCTATAGAATTGACTAGCCTAAAACTTGTTATGAAGACCAGACTGGCCCATAACTCATAGAGATCTGTCTATCTCTGCCTCCTAAGTGCTAGAATTTAATGTGTATAACATAAAGGCAGGCTGTAATTAACCAATGTTATTTTATTTTTTTAATAACAGCAATCCAAAGAAGTCTAAGATCAGGACTTAAATATTAAGGGATGAAATGGAAATAACACACTCATGAATATAGAATAAAGCAATGCTTCTTCCTCTTTGTCCACCAGGGAAGGGAAGGCAAATCTGTGAATCAGGTCACCGAGTCATAGCATCAGGAAGTCAAGAGAGTGTAGAGAATCTAAGATCCTCCTTCCTCCTTTCATGAGGGGTCACATATCCTTGAAGGACCACACTCATTGGGCCAACCCACTCCATTCCATTGGTGATTAGACTAAAAGGCCAAATTTCTACATTTCCTCTTTTTATCTAATTAAGAAGGCTCTAATTATAACATAAGATTATAGATAACAAATACAATTACCAATTAATGTCCAGAAGAAAAAAAAGGTAATAATTTAAACAAAAATGAAACTGCAACCAAGAACAACATCAAACAAGAAACATTCTTGATGTCCAAACCATAGGTAATTTGCAAATTTCAAAGATTATTTACATTGTTGTCCTATCCTGAATAGTCAAAGTCTTTTACCTAATACGCCATTGACTAAGGTTTGAGAGGAATGCAATTGTAACGATCTAGTCTTTAACTCCAACAAAGACCCCAGAAGGATATAGCATTACCTGAGTAAACTCTAAAAATGACAGAGACATTTGGCTTCCTGGACAGTCACCCAGGGCTATCTAGTCTCAGAAACTTAACTGGGTTCTTTCTGTTGTCTTTTTGAGACAGATTTTGTCTGTAGATTTGGATTCTGCTCTGGATCTCTCTCTGCATCAAACTCACAGTCTTTCTGGCTGTATCTCCTGTGTCCATCTCTCTCTCTCTCTCTTTTTAGATCTTTATATATTTTTATTTTAGCCACCTATTGAGTGTGTAGTTGGATAAAATCTTTTCCTGTTATGTAGGGTTTTGCCCAAATGGTGGTGTATTTTGCCAAACAGATGCGTGTAGGTTCCATGAGGTCCCGTTTATTAAGGGTTGCTCTTAATATCTGTGCTAATAGTGTTCTGCCAGAAAGTCTTCTTCTGGCCAAGGAGTTAAAGGGTATTACCCAGTTCTCCTTCCATCAGCTTCAATCTGTTGGATTTATGTTGATTTCCCTGATCCATTGGGTGCTAAGTTTTTGCATACTGATCAATATGCATCTATTTAGGTTCTTCTACATACAGCCTTTTCAGTTTGGCACCAAATGTTAAGGGTGTCATCTTTTCCCCACTGCCCATGACTCATTGTGCAAGAAATGGATACCAATTGAATGTGATTTTCTCTGATACATAAGCTTTCTCTTCCTTTCATCTCCTCCACAATAACTGGTCATGACTAGTGAATGAATGCTGACCACTGCTGAAAACAAATGAAAATTGATTATAATTACAATTCTGTTGTTCGTAAATGTTCTTTTAGAAATTTTGATCATTTTAAGTCATCCTTATTTCATGATTTCTTTTCAATAAATATGAATTTCTCTCTGTGTACTAGCTCTTAATTTTCTGTAAGTTGTTACTTTGAAATACTAATGTCGACTAGTTCTCTTTTGAAAAGTTTACTTGAGTCATATGTTGAATACATCTATGGTTTTATATTTCTGGAGAGAAATCAATTTTGAAATTACATAAAACTACAGGTAGAAAACAGCAACAAGAAAAAGAACTTTATTATCTCTGTTCACACAGTTAGTATAAAGTCAAGTATAGTTTGAGGTTTTCCCTCAATATGAAATAAATTATAAAGAGTACTTGGGCAATCCAATCTGTATCAGTTCTGAAAGAGTATAAATTAGAAAGGTAAAAATATATTACCATGAAACAATGTTGTAAAATAATTTTAATAATCATGTTTTAAGTTCTTATCTTTTTAATGCTCTGATTAATCTAGAGTCTTTCAGTGGAAATAATATGGCTAAGATTCTTTTATTCCATACTTTTTAAAATTTATTTCTTTTGCAATATTCAAGAAATGCAAACTTGGAAAATCATTCTTAAATGGTAATGTTCTGCCATCTGCCTAAACAAATAGCCATACAATAGTCCACAGACAAATCTTCACAATAGAGTCGCACACTGATTTTATTGCTGTAGTAAATGGCTTGTGGACCAGAAAGCCTATACCTTGCTTTTAAATCTTTTATAATATTCTTTTTCTTGCTCCTAAAGCTAGGGTTTACTCATTCTTCTCTTAAAGTGCTGTTCTTTTTATTGACTCCAAGATTGCTATCAGATGTCACCCAGGCTACTTTGCTATATATCATAGTTCCCATTAAAGTATGTGACGACGAACATATGGAAATAATACTAAATAATGCTGGCCACAGAGCCTCAGTGCACCCATGCATCAGGAGAAGCAGTAAAATGTTTACTGACTAGAGAGGTGGTACTTGACAACAGAGCTGCAAAGGATCCCTTGTGCCTTCTTTATGACAATATATCAGATCGTTTCATTAGATGCTGCATGCATGTGAACTAACAAAATGGGGGTATAAGCAAAGCATCCGTCTCTTTACTAATCAGTCACATAGAGAGAACCACTTAAGTATAAGGTTAATTTTAAGGTTATAATTGTGTCTTTCCATCTTTCTCAAGTATTGGCACAGCTGGGTGTAAGACATAACTGCACATAGAGGTGACTGTCATAAATGAGTATGCAGTTATTTTGTTTGTATCTGGAGACTTTCTAGTAGGTTATCATAACAAACTAATAAACACCACTGACAATAGCAAAGAAGCGGTGCATGTGCAATGCATAAATCAGAGAGCTGAACAATCGGTTAAGCACTGCATTTTAGTTTTTATATAGCATTGCTCTGATATTTATAGCCACTGTTACAAAAGAGGTGAATACTTTAGCAACGAATATACCTAACATCATTTACCTACATTTAAATATTAAACAGCGCTCATAGTCAGAAAGAGACTTTCATACATAATCAAAACATTCCCTACAAATTTTAGAGAATAAATTGCTATATAGCATGCTCTAAATTAATTTTAACTATTAGTATGCATTGTATCATCTCCCTCACCTTGAATATTAGTGTATAGTAATATGCTAAGACAGTAACACGTTTTAAAAGTAATTTAAGCTAGTAATTATTTAAATGACTTTTTAGTGGTTATTTGATTTCTCCTGGCACAGGGCACGATCTTCTTAACTATCACATTGAAGTAAAATGTTGCTCTATGATCTGCTTTACTTAATAAGACATTAGGGGAAGTTATATGTACTACTTCCAGGCTCAGAAGAAATATTTCAAGGATACTTTCATTCTATCATAGTGGTTTATTTTGTTCTGACATGACTTCTTCACTCTGTGTATGCTAGGAAGGCAAAGAAAATAAAATACAAGCCAGGCAAAATAAACAAGAAACAATATTTTATTGGGAACTATCACATCACGATCCAGAGGATCTTGATTGATATCAATAATAGAGTTCTGTCATCATAAAGTATGTAACAAGTTGATAGTGGTTTAATGGCCAAATAGAAACTCATGAAGAAACTGACAGGCAGAAGGGTAGTGATCTGAACTCGACAAGAGAAAAAGCTTCAGATAATTTTGGCTCCCCAAATGGCCAAGTGACCAGATGCCAAAAGAATGTAAAGATTAGAAGAGGTTGCAAATAAAATGTAAACTGTGTGTTCCTTGGTAGACAGGTTCGCCTGTATTTGGACAGGATAGTATTTTGAAAACAGAGAAGAAAGAAGAGAACATTTTCTTGGACGTGTTGTGATGTTAACAGGACCCAAGAGACTAAAGAAGTACTGTTATGAAATTGTGTACTATACAAGGTTGGGCAGAAAGGCCCTGCCTCAGAAAAATGAAGCCAAGCAAACAAAAATTCAAAAAATAGAGAAGTCAACCTAAATATAATTGAGTCTTAAGTCCAAGAATACAGTGGAAGACACTGTAGAAACTTGGGGACTTGAATAGTGGCTCAGTCCAAGTGAGGACTAAGAAAGAATGCACCTCCTTGATAAGGTATGTATCCAGTATACCTACAGTCATAAGTTTGCTCTCCTCACCAAAAGATAGAGCCAAAGGCTCCCTAACTCTAGAAAGAAAAAGAAGTAGTGAATCCATTCCACACATTTGTGACCACACCTCCTCACTGCTATACTGCTCAGTTCTGTTCACATATGACATCAATTCTCTCAAGGCAGAAACCAAATTGTGACAGTAGCACTCGGACAGTTTTGTTCCGATTTAAGGAACAGCAGAAGAAATGCAGAATTCTAAACTTTACAAAATCAATATACCTAAAATTTAAGTTGTGTTCAAATATATTTGGGGGTGTGACTATAGAATGTCTAACATTTGCTCTGGAAGAAGCCAGGATTTAGATATATATAGCTTTTAGCCCATAGAGACCAATGGGCTTTAATAGTTAAGAAATCTCGCAAAGTGTAATAGGATTGCTTTAGTAAATAGGAAGCCTATAAGCTATAATTTGGGGTTTAAGTCTGTTGAGAAATGCAAAAGCCTTTAGAATTTCATTGATACAAATCAGATCAAACAATCTTCCATATCAAAGAAAAAACATACAACCATCTATTCCATAAGGAACATGAAATATCCAACATGCAGCACCTTTACACTAGAATCAGAGTTATAGAGTTAAAATTCTCTTTTGTCAAAAGCATTGAAGAACTATTATTAATACATATTCATCAGCAAAAATCACATATAAACAATGGAGAGTGAGGTTTCAGAGCTGATATGATCTCTCATAAAGAATCCTTAAAAGTAGGCATGCTTATTGGAAATTCGATTGGCTAGTTCTACCAACATTTGTTGGTATATCTCTAGAAAAACATAACACAATGATTCAGTGTAGAACATTTAGTTTCTTATTTTTAGTTATAGATTTTCCTAGATAAAATGAATAATATAGAGAGGGAAGGAAAAAATCTAAATGGCTTATATTTTTGAACATTAAATTAAATCGAATACCTTAATGTAATATATGGACTGACAGGCATAGAGAAAGCATGAACAAATTCAGCAGTGATGAGTGACACTAAACTGAGTATCGATGACAAAGAAATTTCAAAGATGATAATTTAAAAAGTCCCAACTGGTACATTAGTTCTCTGATGTGCAGATGAGTGCAAGGTGTATGAGTCTTGGTACTCTTTAAAATGAAAATAAGTCATTCAATTGCAAACAATTATGAGATTAAAGCACTGCCAATAGGTATTAGGCATACTTTTGTAGATAGGAACCTCCAGTACTAAGAGGAACAACAGATCACAGAACAATTGGAAAGCAAATACATAATCAAAAAGAAAGTGGTACATGCCTGTTGCAGGGGGCAGCTGCCTGTTCATCCTGGCCACCGAAAACTGAAATAATTATACAGTTACTGTATTAATTAAATCACTGCTTGGCCCATTAGCTCTAGCTTCTTATTGGCTAACTCTTATATCTTAGTTTAACCCATTTCTATTAATCTGTGTATTGCCACGTGGCGGTGGCTTATCGGCAAAGCATGTCTAGCTCTGGGGGTGGATCTATGGTGTCTCTCTCTGACTCTGCTACCTTTCTCCCAGCATGCCATTTAGTTTTCCCCACCTACATAAGTTCTGTCATATCAACAGGCCCAAAGCAGTTTCTTTATTAACCAATGAATGCAACACAAAGACAGAAGGACCTCCTACACATACCTCTTTCAAAAATTTTAGTATTTGCTTTATTAATTGATACTTATGGTTATAATAACTAGCCATATTCCTTTTGTTTTTTTTTAAATAAGAGTTAAGAATATTCCTTGTTGTCCACCATATTCAGAGAGTCCGGTTTTATCCAATGCTTATTCAGTCCCAGTCCAGCTGACCTTGGTGAGCTCCCAATAGATCAGCCCCACTGTCACAGTGGGTGGGTGCACCCCTCGCGGTCCTGACTTCCTTGCTCATGTTCTCCCTCCTTCTGCTCCTCATTTGGACCTTGGGAGCTCAGTCCGATGCTCCATTGTGGGTCTCTGTCTCTATCTACATCCATCGCCAGATGAAGGTTCTATGGTGATATGCAAGATATTCATCAGTATGGCTATAGGATAGGGTCATTTCAGGTTCCCTCTCTACAGTTGCCCAAGGTACTAGCTGGGGACATCTCCCTGGACACCTGCGAGATGAGAAGCCAAGGATAATGGCACTAGGTTTTGATCGTACTGCATGAACTGGCTTTGTGGGAGCCTAGCCTGTTTGGATGCTCACTTTCCTGGACCTGGATGGAAGGGGGAGGACCTTGGACTTCCCACAGGGCAGGGAATCCCGACTGCCCCTGAGACTCAAGAGGGAGGGGGATGGAGTGGGGAGAAGGGGAAAGGAGTGGAGAGAGGGGGAGAGGGGTGGGGGAGGGGAAGAGGAGTGGGGGGATGGGGAGACGAGTGGGAGGAGGGGGAGGGAAATGGGAGGCGGGCAGGAGGCAGAAATTTTTTCAAAAAAAAATAAATAAAAGAACAATATCAGGTATAAATATTAGAATTACAACCAACATAAACAATATCAAGCAAGAAACATGTAATAAATTCAATAATTATTCGAAAAAAAAGAATATTCCTTGTTCTCTTCCTTTTTCAAGAATTAGGAAGGTGTGTCTGAGTTTCTTTCACTCTCTTGGTGCTCCATTTCGGTTTCCTTATGAACCATTTCCAGGCCACATTTTCTTTGTAGATGCAGTGAATGAATGGTGGAAACACCCCAAAGAAGAGAACCCCTTTGATGTATGCAGAGTGTGAATATGAAGGGCACAGAGAGTTTTAGTCCACAAAAGTTTGGAATCTCTGTTTTTAGAGAAGAACCAAGAACTATCCTGAGCAGTAAAGAGATATGAGGTATGTTTAAAGAGTTTGTAAATATGGCATGCTTTTACTGCTCATAATCTTTGACTATTTGTCAGGAAGAAAATACCAGATTTCAGTACTTAAGTAACAATAATTCTACATGGGATATAAATCTGAAGTAAGTATGGGTAAGATTCTGGCTGCTGAATGTATCAAGTAACAGAAATATTTTTATGGCTTTATGGAGTAAGCATTAATCTCTTTGTTGTGTTAAAAGCAAACCTACAAGATTGAAAACCAATGAGTCCTTAACAGATATCACAAAGTCATCTTTATTGCCATAATAAAAAAGACTTAATGCTCAATGTAAAACTAAGATAATAATTAACAATGTTAAAAATTTTGCTATCATGTACTAATGACTGTGTCTATTAGTTCTTGGAGAGGTCCACTGAAGAAACTGACATTGCAGATTTCATATGTAAAAAGACATGAGGAGGGTTGGAGAGATTGCATAGTGGGTAAAGGTATTCACAACCCTGTCTCTCTCTCCCTTTCTCTCTCTCTCCTTTCTCTCTTCTTTCTTTTAGGTTTGTCAAGATAAGGTTTCTCTGAGTACCAGCTCTGCATCTCTTGGAACTAATTTTTGGGGATCAGGCTGACCTCGAACTCACAGAGATCTACATGCCTCTGCTCCGAAGTGCTGAGATTAAAGGCATGTGACCTCCACATCCTGGCATGTGTGTATAACTCTTACACAGAAGCTAAATGTAGTAACCAACATCTGCTTGGGCAGACCAGAAGTGCCAAAATTGAAAACTCTGAAAATCTGAAAGAATTGATTCATTTAAAAATGACTGCTATACAGGTTCTTTGTTGTTGGAATGAGAAGCAAAAAAAAAAAAAAAAAAAAACAATTTTAGTTTTCCACTGAATATTAAAATACTGGTTATTTTAAGACTAATTGATTGGGAATTAAAAACTGTTATAAAATACCCCAAAATACAATTTAAAAAAATGGATTAGAGAACAAAGAGAAATATCATTAACACTAATGAAAATGGAATGTGGCTATTTTCAATTCTAAACAGGAATGATAAGGATAACCATAGAGTGTAATGTACACATGATGAAATTTCCCATGGAAATTATGCAAAACAAGCATCCTGAAGATGAGCTGTATTGACTGAGTGTATCTTTCCTTTAAAGTTTCCAAATCGCATTTATTGAGAAATGATATTCTGTTGTGTTTATTTCATTGAAACAAATTTAAAGTACGGACTGAGTAATAATAAATGCACTTGCTTAGCAGTGCCTATAAACCTAATTTAAATGGCCTAACATTTTACTTTTATTGCTATTTGCATGTAATTTATGTTGAATAAGGAAATATATATTTCCAAAAAAATACACACATAACAGTTTCTCTCCATTTTAATATATTAGTGAATAATTCAACAAATACAGGATTGTTACTATTTTTATTTATTCCTGAAATACATGTACATCAGAAGTATAATACAATTTATCATTAACAGAATTAATATCATTGTTAATATTATGTATTTTATATAAAAATCAATAAAAAGTAATTGATAAATGAAACAATGACTTAAGATGAGTTGACTTAGGATACATTTGCTTTATAGAACAGATATTATTCAACTTGGCAGTTATTCTTGAGTTTAAAACTGTGATAAGTGTTTTGAATAACACAGCCTACAGTCTTAATGCATTTGTTCTTGTGTTTGCATTAAATATAAAAAAATATATAAAACTAGACATGTCTAAATGATTGAGAAGTAGTCTCTCACTAATAATTCTACAGTGTTACCACATTTTTAAACTAATTGTGGCCTTCAAGATCATAAAATGAAACTGATAAACTGATGTTAAATTATTGTCTAATGATACAGTGAAAATTACCATGCAATGGGCCAAAAAAAAAAAAACCTGCATTCCTATGAATTTGCTCAATCTTCAAACCCATTAACATTTAAAGAGGAAAACAAGACAGTTCTACAAGGTTCTGTAATTATGTGTTATGCAGAATTCTATAGTACTTTCAGAATATGTTGCTAAAATCTTCACAGATGTTACTTTTACTAAACAACTTTAAAACAGTCTTTTAAGATTCAGAAAAAAAAACTTCTTATAAAATTGTGAATGAAAAACTCATGATTTCAATAGAGATGATACAATCTAGATTTCTGTGTGAATTGTGGGTGTTCAAATTCTTTAGCATCAATAAAATGACATCAATTTCAGAACTAATGTAAGACAAAAGAATGAACATATTTGAAATTAGTTTGGCCACCTTACAGAAATGAAAAATTGCACCTCACAAGTGTTTAATAAACACTAATGCACTCTTACTCTTTTCCAAGATACTGTCATAAATATGTGCATAACTGCTTGTTGTGGTGATAATTCATCATGGTAAATAAGGCTTTAGTGTTATTTGAAAGCAGACCTTTAATGATTATCCATGTTTTTTAAAGGAAAAGAATCAACTTAGTATCTTGAGTAATATTCCAGGACTGAATTAGTATCATTTTCCACAAATAGCTTAAGTCAGAGAATATAAAATAACTTCCTTTCTCTACCCAACCAGCTGAAGTGGGACTTAAATATTAGCTACCACAAATCACCTAAATGCTGTTTATTATGCTTTCTAAAATATTTATTATATGTATAAATATTAACAAATGAAGTCTCCCTGACTGATGAAATGTAATTTTATCTTAGTAACAAGATATACATTGGCACATCAGTATTTGGAAATAAAAGAAAACACATTACTCAATTCAACTCCTCATTTTGTTTTTACTGATTTTGAATTCCAAGTCAGTTTCAAAAAATTCTTTCTTTTCTAGTAAAACCAGATTACAATTCTACTTAATTTATTAGATTGTTGTAAAGATCTGATGCTACACTTAAATACTTATGCTAATCAACATTTCAACAGTAAAAATTCTAGTTAAGTTTTATCAACTAAATTAGGTGACTTTCACAGGAAATGTGTTTATCGCCAAAGAGTGACTTTAAAAGTATGGAAATGTTATTGGTTAACAATCACAAAGATGAACTAATGAATAGCAAAACAAATAGAAGAAAAAACTTTAAAAATAAAATGAAGAACTGGAGAGTTGACTTGGTAGACAAGAGCGCTTCCAGATCTTACAAGGGATCATAATTACGTTTCCAGGATCCACATGGTGGCTCAAGATCATCTGCAACTCTCATTTCAGGGAATCTAGCATCTTCTTCAGGTCTTTGTAGGCACCAGGCACACATGAAGTGTACCTACGAACAAAAATTCAAAAGATTCATATACATAAACTAAAGACAACCTTAACAAATGTAATTAAAACAAGCCCATGTTTCTTGAAGAAATGTAACAAAATAGATCATGCATACCACTTTACTTAATCTGACTGTTCTTACAGTCATCATATACTCCTTCTTCCCTCAGAATTCCAAACAATAAATTGCTACTCATAGCTTCTATTTTTTTTTATCTTCCCATCCTCCCCTCCATACCATCCTTATATACCTGTCCCTTTTTTTTTTTTTTTTTTTGATTTTCGAGACAGTGTTTCTTTGTAGCTTTTTGGTTCCTGTCCTGGAACTAGCTTTTGTAGACCAGGCTGGCCTCGAACTCACAGAGATCCGCCTTCCTCTGCCTCCCGAGTGCTGGGATTAAAGGCGTGCGCCACCACCGCCCTGCTCACCTGTCCTATTTTGAAGCACCGTCATGCCCTAGATCTTGCCTGGAGCCCATGATGAGAGCACTATGCCATGATTTGCTCTTCTATATACTTGAAGGACTTCTCAAGACAGGCAGCAGAGTCAGCAGATTAAATATTGTCATTCATCCTTAGCTAGAATCTACCATTTCATTTTTCTATTTAAAAAATATTCGAGTGTGTTCAGGGTTGTTACTTAAAATATGACAGTAAAATTGTTGTCTTAACAAGCAAAATAGTTACAGTTTTACCAGGTTAATTTGAAAGACATGTAAAAATAATTCACAATATATACATTAGACATTTGATAAATATACTTATTCTTTAAAATATTTCAAGGACAATAATTGTTAAATTAGTGTTTGTATAGAAGTTTTTCTATGCAATAAAGTTGTATATCCCTTCTCAAAGACTAAAATTATGACACTTCAGGAAATTATTGTTTAAGACCTACAATAATCAGAGACAATTTTTTTAATTGCCAGGTCAATAGTTTGTGTGTGTTCTTATTCAAATCAAAATTGATAGCCAGAGAATATAATTGATATGAGGAAAAATGAAGATAAAGCAGTTTTTTAATTTTGTTTCATCAAACAAGTGCTTTATTTCATGTATAGTAATATGGTTTGCATTTTGACTTCACTCAAATAGATTGCTTTGAGCCAGTTTTAAGCAGAATGATAAAGAGAAATATTTCAGCTTAACAAACCCATCCCCCAAATGTTTTTTTTTTAAACCACCCTTCTGTTCAATATGACAAATGTGAAATTGGGTGGTTTTTTTTTTTTAATTCCACTGACTAAGTGCATGATATGAATGAGGTACTGTTAGTTACTGAAGATCATGTTCTTGATTCACAGTTCTTGATTCACAAAGTAAGCTGACTTCCAACAGGTTTGAGTGGATGCTAGAGAAAGTGGGGGCTATGCAGTGCAGCTGCTGCCGAGAACAGACTGATGTTCGGATGATGCTGTCAATTCCAACTCAGCCTGAATCACATTCCCAGGTTAGGGATTCAGAGGAAAAATTAATGGAAGGAGTGTGACCAAGAGATAAACTCTTCTTGTTGGCCCTGTAAAATCCTCTCTTAATACTGAGGTTACCCTTGCTTGGCTCCAGTCACAAATCCTATTCTAGTGAGTCCATACGATCATAGTCTGCTTGTGTGATCCCCCACCCTCAGACCAAGCCTGGTTCTCATCTCCTGTTCTCTGTTCTAGTCTGGTGAGTGTCCTGACCCACCTACACCATTTGTAAGAATTCAATAAAGAAAGACACAAAGAGACAGAGATATAAAGACAGAGACAGAGGTTCAGAGAGAATATAATACTTTTCCACTGACAAGTAAAATGGCAATTGGACAATTTTTACTTCCAGAAGGTGTGTTTGCTGCCTTTCCTCTTTAATATTAGACAGCGTCTACCTTAAGTTTATTGTTTACACAAGTTGGTAAAAAGTGAGCTGAATATGCTTAATGACAATAGGAGATATTTAAAAAGACAGTTGCAGGCAAGATCTCACAATATGCTTAAAACCTGCAAGAGTTCAAGCCAACAAAAACTGAAGCAAAGAGATGAGAGGTGTGTTATATTCCACACTTAGTACAACACTTACTGGAATCTGATAGTTGCTGAAAGGATGGAGCTCTGGTTTTCCTTAAAGGTGTGGCATACAATAAGTTTTTCATACTCCCGTGGAAAGCTATGCACCCAGGAGTATGTGGGTAACGACAACAACAGAAAAACTTAAATTTGATTGGTTTAAAAAAGTAAGGGTCCACAAAGTTGAGTTGATAAGAAAGGAATTAAGGGAATAGGATCTAAATATGATCAAAACACAATGTAGAAAATTATAAAAGAAAAAAATACTAATACGGAGAAGAGAAAATGAGTAGGTTCTCCCAGTGGTAATTCCATTTTCAAAAGGCTACAAAGCAATTTAATTAAAAAAAAAAAAACACCTGTGCAACTAGGACTGTGTTAGAATGCAGAAGATATTTTAAATCTCTAGGCAAGGCCACATGTAAACTACAAAAGCTCGTGTTTTACATGGAGAAATAAGAAGCCACTTAAAAACTCAGTGAGAGATCATGCATTTTCCTGGTGGACAGAGTACTTAACTCCATTACAGCCATAGGCTGATTAAATCAGCCACGTTACATTTCCATGGTGTTTCAGCCAATTAAGCATGCCCAATTCATCTCTGCTTTCTGAGGACATAAAGACATTAGAAACAAATTTACGATCAGGCCTCTTAGTGAAATGACTTGTAGACTTATTTTCAAACTGCGATGGCTAAATTAATAATAAAAAAGTTATTTAAAAAGATCTGAAATATGTAGGGTTTTTAATGCTAAAGTCACTATGATAGGGCTCTAATTGCATCCCAAAATGTTTCCTCCCTTTCTTTCTTTACACGGAGCCAGAAAGCACTACTGAAGTGTGCAAATCAACCAACCGAAACAGAGGGAGAAATAAACTGAACTCATCTGGAGGCAGCTGACTCCATTGTAGAGCAATCTTCTCACAGCATGCAGTTCACCTGAAGAATCCCAGCATTCATACTCAGGGAAGGCTAGATGTCATTCCTGTCGTAACACGAATCTGCAGAGTAGAATTGAGATTATGAGGTTATACAGTTTTTAGAAGGAGAGATGTACTGCTATTGACATCCTGCCTGACTCACTAGGTTCCTTGAGGCACACTATTATTCTGCTCCCATTCAACTTTTGACCAAAAAAAAGACAAATGGATCATCGAAGAGGGAGATTTATGAAGTGAAACCAGCTAATCCTTTACGAATAAATAAACTTTAATCTCATTTCAACAAAGAATCATTTTATTGTTTATGATATAGGGATTAAAGTTATTTAATCTTGAAGAAGTTAAAGTTTTGCTATTTTTCTTACAAGAAGTTTTTTGGACAAAATATTTTATTTTGTTTAAATAATAAAACTGGTTCCTGATTGCATTTTAAATGCTTACATAAATAATCACAAATAAGTGTAACTTTCACCTTTCAATAAAGAAGGAGAGAGAGGCCATTTTACTAGACCACAAATTGTCAAAACGTGAAAAACTGAACTTTGGATACCCAGCCCCCTGCTTCTACTTCTGCACCTAAGGCTCAGTGAACATCTCAGAGGAGGAGGAAGAAGAAAGAAAAGAAGAACAAGTGGATCATAAAATCTGATGCAAAATGTTTCCTTTTGAAATGAATGGGAAGCTAACCCCATAATACCCTAAAAAAAAATGCTGCCTAAAGAAGACCTAAATGAATATAACAATAGAACAATAGACATGGTAACATGCAAGAGGAAAATTTCACAGAGGCTCAACCCATAACAAAAGAAAAGCAGGCAATTAACAACTGCCGAGAGAAGTAGAATTGGTCTTTCATAGGGATGAGGCCCCTAATTTATTATTCAATCCTGTGTTGTCAGCCCTGCAGTCATATATATATAAAACTAAATGGACTCAGTAGGTTGTACTAATATATTCATGTATATATTTATATGCATGTATGTGTATGCATACATACATAATATAAACATATATATATATCAATTTGAGACATAGTGGCCAGATTTGGGAGGGGTTTAAAGGAGAAAAAAAGTGGGAGTAAGATAATTTAGTAAATATAATTTACTAAAAAGTAAATATACAAATTTAAAAAATAAAATGATAATTAATTTTTTAAATTTAAATAAGACAAGCTCACCCTCAGTAATTGGAATATGTTAGCTTTAGGCTTAATTATTATATAAACGTTCTGTGCCAAAAATAATCTTTGTAGTCAAGGTGTTTTGGGTTAGAGGATTAATCAAGGAAAAAGCCAGGATATTGGAGAAGAAAGGGTTAGTAGGTGGTTTACCCAAAACTAATAGTATCAATAGAATAGTAAAAAAAAAAAAATACATAAAACACTAGTTAGTAATCTAATTTTAAAATTCAACTTTAAAAACAAAAAGGAAACAAGAGTTTGTTGTAATTCCTGGTACAACATATAGGTTATTAAATAAAAATCACAATACAAAGAATGGGATTCCTCTATACTAGGTGTTGGTCAGAGAGACTCTAAGGGTATGCAAAACAACACATGCTGTTGTCATTCATATTGGTTACTATGGTAACTTGGATGTTTTCAGAGACCTATCTACAAAGGTCCAAGGATAATTTTGGACTCTTCACACTATCCATAAGCTTTGATAAAATTTATATTATTATACAAGAAAATAAAATTACGTATTTATATAATGGAAGGACGTTAGTGAATTTTGTTACTGTGGGCAAATACCTATGTAGTTTATTTTAAGGAGGTAACAAAAGGTCTCCCACAATGTACAAGAATAATTTCATGCACTATGCTGTGTGTGGCTTTCTTCCTGTCTGTCCTCTAGTTATGAGGTGTTGAAAAGTGCATCTTCTGATAAAGCTGCCATCTGCAGTGTGCCTTAGACTAACCACCAGCAAATGCAAACTGACACTTCTGAAATGGATTAGTGTGCATATCAACAATCTTCTAATGGCTTTCATCCTTTCTATCACATTTGACCTTGCCTTTTGGAGGCATTTGATAAATGATTAATTATTCATCCTAGAACTTGATCCTTCAACAACTAAACTACTTCCCGGAAACAAATATGGATGTGTATTAGAGCATCAGAATGAATCAATTATTCATTGATTCTATGCCTTGTGTTTGCCTAGTGTGTGTCAATCTCTAAGTTAGGCAGTCTGTGAGATTAAAAAAAAATAGAATACAAGATCTCTTTTCTTTTTTTTTCAGAATGAAACAGATACGAACAGAATGTGTGGGCTAGGTTATTATGATTAAGTATTTTTTATGTCCATCCTCAGTAATTGCCTATCCAACTCTGAGTGCATGTACTGGAAGAAGAAAGAAGATTTGAAGGAAAGCAGTCTAAAATACCCCGCAAATATGTGAATATATGAAAATAAACATCAGTGGAAAAGCCAGTAGTAATTAAATAAAAAGAAAACTGCACCAAGGGTTGAAATCTGTTCTTGTTAATCACTAATATGATACAGTAAAACTGCAGAATCATATAAAAGTCCAAATATGAGTACTACAAAGCACTCACTTCTGGAGGCCTGTAAGAATAAAAATACATATCAAATAAAAGGATAAAAGGAGAGCTGTAGAGAGGGAAACTGAGGCCAGAAGAATGTCGAAAAGTAGAAAATCAAGTGTTGTGACTGAAGCTGGTGCACTTTCTGCATAAAAGTAGGACAATAATAATAATAATAATAATAAATAATAATGGAAATCTCAATTTGGTATTCTCAATGTGGTAAATGCATTTATTGAAGGATATGGAAAGTTTTCCCAGATTAGTAGGCCTTGCCCAGTTTGGAATTTCTTAAGTATTTATTGACTCCTTTGAAATTACATTTGTTCTTTTTTCTGTCTTTCCATGGAGCAATTTGTGCTTTCATAGTTACTGTACTGAGGAATCTACTGATATCTATTTTGTACATTCACCTTCCATTTTCTGAAGTGGATAAAATTTCTCTGAAAACAAGGGAGAATATCATCTGAAGATGATCATGTTTAAGGAGGAATTAGGATTAATGAGAATATGTTGTGCCCATTTGTGATCCATTTTAAAGATCTCATTTCATGTATGCTTTATAAACACTATATTTAATGGTCCCTGGCATGGCTATCTCTCCACTGAGAATACGGAGACAACTGAAATATTATATACTTTTGTTCTCTCTCTCTCTCTCTCTCTCTCTCTCTCTCTCTCCCTCTCTCCTGCGTCTCTCCCACAATCTACCCCCTCCCTACATTTGTGAATTGAAGTCAAAGCTGAACTTTCAGTTTCTTCTTCAATAATTTCTTCACTTCATTTTCTGTTTGTTTGTTGTTCTTGTTCTTGACATAGGTTCTCTCATCAAACCCAGATGAGTAATTGAATTGTGTAATTTGCGTGAGCAATTCCAGAGATACCACTATCTGCATCTACACAGGGATGGGAGTACAGTCAAATTCTACTTTTTATGTGTGTGCTGGGGATCTGAACTTAGGTCCTGATGTTAGAGTATATTAAGTCAAGTTCTTGCATTGATTTCTAAAGACAGAAAGCAGCAAAATATAGGGTTCTTTTTAAAAACTCAATAACATGAGGAAGTACTAATCAGTAAATGAAGGAAAAGAAGGTAAGATTTCATAAAAAACTGATCAGTGAACAGTAAGAAAGAAAAAAAAAGCTGGCGAGATGATTTAGGAATTAAATGCACTGGTTGCTCTCCCAATATTTCTGACTTTTATTTTCAGCATACACATACATACTCAAAACCATCTGTAGCTCCAGTTCTAGGGGACTTGAAACTCTCTTGAGATATCAGTGGGTGCCAGTCATGGAAGGTTTCATAGTCAAAACAGAGAAAACAAACATAAAAGAATAATATTACAAATGTAAAACAAAATTTTTATAAGTGTGCGCTATTCTTTCCTCCTGGACAAAACAATACATATTTGTAAAATCAAATTCTTTTACATTGCTCTCAGAGAAGAATTTGAGAACTGCTGTCTTGTTTCACTGAACAACCACCTTTAGAGTGATAAAAACAGGCTAGTCAGCAGGAAATGATGCCTGTTTACAAAGCATGATATTTGGATTGACTTATTAGACAGCAATGTCAAATGGTAGGCATCCTTTCACCTGAATCTAAAATTCAAATTGTTCAAATTACCACACTCAATGATTCTAATATATTAAAATGATTTTCTTGTATTAAAATAAATCCTGCATCTAGCTGTGCTTTTGTTTGATTTGCTTATACAAATGTAGCACATGGTAGTACTTGATTTGAGTTATACTTTGCTGTTGAAAAAACCAATATACAAAGAAAATTTTGTCTTAGAGTTTTTGAAAATACCTTTGATCTGTGCTTATATTATGACTTCCAAGTTTATGTTCTTAAGGGATTCCTGAGTGTGCCAAGAAGTGGGGCTCTGACTCTTGTAGCCCCTCTTATGTTCTTTCCTCTGTTGGTCTGTCTTTTCTGACTTCAATGTGATATTATTATGTCATATTATTAAATTTTGTTTTTCTATTTAAAAAAAACAATGAATGAATGAATGAATACAAACCTAGTCCCTAGGGTAAATGTAAAACAGCTGAACTGTCATTCATACCTGTTAGAAGGAAAAAAAAGTTTTCTCCAATGGAATAACACAGATACATCAACCACTCCTGTGCAGAACTCACGCTCAAGAGTTATTCGCCTCCAAATAACGGACTATGTAGTTCTTCTGTGTGCTTTCATTTGGCTACACTTTGTATAGACTGAACATTTGTTTGTTGGTTTGTTTTCTTCTTTTTTTGCATTTTTTTCCTTTATGGGTAATGTATTTTGCTTTCTAAGTTTTAGGTACTTTGCTGTTTATTGAGGTGTTGGTTTGTTTTCTGAAAAAGATCTACAAGTTGGGTGGTAAGGGAAAAGGGGAGGATCTGAGTGAACTTGAAGGAGGGGAAGAAAATTAAGATATCTTTAAAGTTGTAGAACGACTTAAATAATAAAAAAGAAAAAAAAACATATGCCACCAAAACAAAGACAAATAAATAGTAATTTCTCTATTACAAGGTTAAGAGACTAAACCACAGAAATTTACTTCTACTCAATTTCTTTCTAAAGTATCAATAAATGTGGTTTAACCATTCCTACCAATGGGACAAAATTCCTTAAATGATAAAATGTGAGTCAACATATTACTAATGGAGTTGGGTCACTGTTAGTAATAGAGTAATAGTAGACTATACCCCTGCTAGTGGTTTAGAGGCAACAATTCTAGAATAAAAGATCACTTGCTCCTTAATGGTACGTTTGTCATACCACAGGATATATGATTGTTTTAAAATCCAAAACTCCCCAAAATTCAACCTCTGTTTGAGTGATCGATTCACAAAATTGTATCCTGATTTGTAAGGGGGAGACATGGTTGCTTGTTTTTCACTGCTTTAACAACTGTGCCAATAAAAGTGAAAACTTCAAACAGAGCATCCTCTGTGACCTTCTTCTTTCAGAATGGTGCTGTACCTCACAAACAAATTATTGCTGACTGTTAGGGCACTCAGTTGTTGGCCTTTAATTGACTGAGATATGAGTTTTGTTTCCTGCTTTCATGACTGCTGTTGCTATTGAAAAATGTAGGCTGAAAATTTCATCTGAGTCCTTTGCCACAGCCTGATACTTATCTTTGTGGTACAAACAGAGAAGCCTGTATTATCAGCCTTTCCCTTAGGTTTTGGTAGTTAAGAGCATCTGCCATCCATCTACCCATAAAACTCTTTTCACCAGGAGAACTGTCTAGCCTACATCTTTGGGAAGAATCATTTGCAGAGAGAAGAGAAGGGAAGAGAAGAGAAAATGAGAAGAGAAGAGAAGAGAAGAGAAGAGAAGAGAAGAGAAGAGAAGAGAAGAGAAGAGAAGAGAAGAGAAAAGAAGAGATAATACCGTAGCTACTGAGCCTCAGAGATGACTGTCTTTAACTCATTAGACACCCCTAAAATTTTGATGATGAAAGAAAGAAAATCACATAATACAGGTTCAATAAAATTGTCTTAGAAGGAATTTTATAGTATTTTCTTAATATAATAAAATATTATACAATATAATACAATAATTATACAAGATAATATTGTACAATATAATTAAATATATGAGTACAAAAGTATATAGTACTACATATTGAGAGTTTTACTCAGTAACATAGTAATGATTTTTCTAATAAATTAATATAAAGAAATAAGACTTCTTTAAAAGGAAACAAGAATGCATTGCAGATATATATAAGAAATATGATACATGCGTGTAGAAACCTGTCTAACATTGTTTTTATAATATGTTTAATATATATTACTGTTTTTGAGATTCATGTAGAGAAATATTTAAGAGAGACAAATTATAAAACTTATCTTAAATTTTTAACTTTAATAATTATCGAGGAAAATAAAATCAAGAAAGTTATAAAAGGATAGATATCAATGTTACTTAAAAAATAAAATACATTAAAAAGCAGTTAAAATTACATCTTTAGCCCATAATTATGAGTAAGGAAATAATATTTAAAATCACAAATGTAAGAACAGATCACAAATATAAGTCATATAAGTTTACTCAAAAGTGGTGACTAATTCTCTGTCTGTATGTGTGTTCATGTACGCATGCATATGGAGCATTTTAGTGTTGAATGTTCATGTTTGAAGGTTCTTGTGTCCTTATGTGTGAAATGCAGAGGACATTAAATGTCCTTCTTAACTGCATATTCTTTTGAGGCATGGATTCTTGCAGAACTAAGAACTTGATATTGTTCATCTGGGTTGGCTAACCATCTCCCTCAATGTTCCTGCCTCAGAATTGTGTTTCCAGGTACCTATGGCCATTGCAAATTTTACTAAAGATGTTGGGAATATAAACTCATATCCATTCTAACCTATTGAGCCATTTCCACACTATCACTATTTTAAAGGAAACAAAAACAACAAAAAGAACAAAGAAAAGATTATGAAAGAAACAACAAAAGACACAAACACTTATTCTTTTGCGATATAAAATCTTCATCAATTTTAAAGACAATAAAAGGGGGAAAAAGAGTGATGTGCACTGCCATTTGTAGAAGACAGAATTAATACTGAAAGATTCACTACATTACCAGGGATAATTCACATTTTAACCTTTCATTAATGTGATTTATAACAAAAAGCACTCACATATATCCTGTTTAATGAAAATCTCAATCAAAATTCAGCAAGTTTTATCAAACTTATTCTGATTTATTCAGTTATTTTAAACTCTTTATTTGTCATTAGTATAATTTGGGGCAAATGAAATTCTCTGTCTACAAATTTTCCACTGCTATAGATATTTGCATTGGCATAGATCTTGGTCTATTGATACAAATTTAAGGTCAATTTTATTATATGTATTTCTTCTCTTGATTAAGGTATTGTTTGTGCAGCTCATTTAAAAATTTAATGTACATTTAAAATAAAGGTTAATAGATAATCATCAATAATAGTCAAGCTTGTAGTCATGTTAGTTAGATTTTCTAGATGTACAAAAATGTACTTAAGATAGATAAGCATTCTTCAAACCTTTCAAAGACAATAGAATATGGCAATTAAAATGTTTTAATAACTTAGGACTTTTTATGACAGTGAGACGCATCTGCTCCTGGCAGCACCAATTGCTTCAAGAGGATGATGGGTATCGAAGAGGCTTCTTATGAGTTTGTTAGCCATTTGGGCAAGAAACTGCTCTTGCCTGGACTGCTTGATGGTATTCTGTGTGAAGTGGATATGCAGGACCCATAGAAAAATGAATACTGAACTTGCCTAAAGGTAAGATTGTCCTTTGGGTTTCCTGCGTCATGAAAGAGTCTGTCAGACATTCCGCAGGACACTGTGGGGAGCTGTATACCCCCAGATCCTGAATTGCTGGTAAACAACTTGTTTTCCTCTGCTCTGAGACAGCCTGCAGCTGCTCTGAGCACAAGACTCTCAGGAATTCCTGATGACAGGAGAGTGGTTTCTGGTGGATTAGGCTGGGGCGTGGCTATCAATTAAGGATCCTTATATAAGCCGCCCCTGAACACAATAAAGGGGGCATTCTTGTTTCAAGGATGACCCGTGTCGCTGTCTCTGTGTGTTTGTGTGTTTCAATCTCCAACCCCTTGCCCGGTTCACGAACTCTATGACAGCAAGTACAGTGCAGACGGGCGTGATGCACCGCAGGCCCCAAATAAAGTGACTGACAAAATGCCAAGGTAGTTGGAACTATCTTTGAAGTTTCCTATTTCATGGAAAAGTCTGCTGATTACTATAGACCTGTAGGCTGAAGATGTAGTATACAGCATATTATATAGAGAGGATGTATTATATATATTGCATATATGTATGTATATATATATATATATATATATACTATAGTACCTAATATAAACACAATCATAATTTACTTTCAACCACAGTATTACTTATTTTACTGCAATTGAGAAACGTATCTAAAATACTACCATTTTAGATTGCAACCAAAATTCTAGTATTTAGAAACAAATAATATCCATGTGAGTTAAATTACTATAATTACAACTAAAATCAAAAAATAAATCTATATAAATATACACATATACACATGTACATATGTATATATATATTTAAATGATCTAATAGCATATATTTCATGCATAAATCATATAAATTAACTGATCCCTGTTTTTTCTAAATAACTACCTATTATTCTTAATAGCTAAGCAAATCATAAATTTATCTTACTATCATGGAACTTCAGGTTGACACATTATTAACTGAAAACTTTTCATAGAAGAGATGACTTAAGCATGGGGCCTTCATGAGTCTGCTCCAGTTTCTCTGTATATATGTTTTGGCTGTTAGCTTGGTGTTTTTGTGGGACTCCTAATAGTGGGAGCAGAAGTGTTTCTGGCTCTTTTGTCTGCTCTTTGGCATGTTTTCTTCATATTGGGTTGCCTTGTCCAGTCTTGATATGCGTGCTTTTTCCTAACTTATAGTATCTTGTTTTGTCCTCTGGGGTTTTGGGATCTTGGAGGGCTGCTTCTCTCTGAATAGGAATGGAGAATAAGTAGAACTGAGGAAGAGGTGAGGTAAGGGCAACATGGGAGGAGTGGAGAGAATGGACCCTGGAGGAGCAACCACTAATCTAACCACAGAGCCTCCAGCCTCTGTTTTTTCTATCTTACATTTTACCTATTATTTTTTATTTCAACTATATGCCTTTATATTTCCAAGGAGACAGCTCTTTTCTCTGTAGTTTTGTGAAGTTTCGTAAGTTTGAAGAGAGAGCGTATGGGAATTTTACCTGTATATTTTTAACGTCTATTCTCTGTGTCTATGTGCGTGTGAACAGGTTTTTGTGCTGTTTTATCACTTGTTCCCAACAAATGGATTATGATCTGACGAAGCACATTTTCTTTCTGTTTTTTTTTATTTTTATTACTTAATGGATCTCTAGGGCTATGTTTTTATCAACTCTGTTCAAATATTTTTTAATGTCTATTCTGCCATCTGCCTGTTCCTTCAACTGAAATTACATGTGTGATTTTGTCCTCAAGCCACAAAACACACAGAGAGAGAGAGAGAGAGAGAGAGAGAGAGAGAGAGAGAGAGAGAAGAAGAAGAAGAAGAAGAAGAAGAGGAGGAGGAGGAGGAGGAGGAGGAGGAGGAGGAGGAGAAGAAGAAGAAGAAGAAGAAGAAGAAGAAGAAGAAGAAGAAGAAGTTATTTCATACAGTTTTTCTCTTCTGTGCATTATACTGAAGGTTTTCTGTTGCTAAGCTTAAGGTCTAAACTGACACTAGTCTAATTTAATGAATCTCCGTTCTATGAATTGTACCATATATTTTTACATACTGCTTGTTATTTACCTCATTCTTTCTGTCTAAACATTTTAAACATTTATTTAGTTTGTCTATATTTAATTTTTATTATGGTAATGGATTGCATTTTTGAACTTTTATTATAGCAAGTAATTTTAAAGTGATGATGAATTTTATCATTCTAAATTATTCAGTGATGGATTTTGTTGTATTCTCTCAAATGTAAATTTTATCATGGCAAAGATTTCATCTGTGTTTAGATAAGTGTCCAATATTTTTTGCCTGTTGTTGTCCATTTATTTATTTATTTATTATTACTTTGGGAAACAGGAGCACATTTACATGGCCATTATTCTGAGGTGAGATATATTTGAGCCCTATTCCATTTTATTATACTTTTATTGAGAAAATAAACATGTTATATTCTGATCACGATTTCTCATCAACCAATTCCAGATCCCCAGATCCTGCACACATCCACATCCACCTAACGCCACAGTATTTCTGCCTCTGTCTCTCTCACTGTCTCTGTCTGTCTCTCTGTCTCTCTCTCTCTCTAATAAAGAAACAGGCAAAAAGAACAGGACAATATTTAAATGACAAATAAAATCACAGGAAGCACATACACAAATACAAAGGCAATATGCTTAATGTTTGGCAGTTCTGCCGTTTTTACTATGCATATCATATGTTTGGCAGATCTCTTTCTGGTTCTTCAATCTCTGCACTTCCATGTTTGCCTTGACTCTATCATGTCTTCAAGCCATTTTTGTTAGCCTTAAGCGAGTTTAACCCAGGGCATACACTGCTAAGTATTTATCTGAAGCCCTAATGACCTTTAATTTTTTGCTAGTTTGCTTCTCTTTGCATACTTTTGCTGGAAGATGCTCTATTCTAAATATAACAGCTGGATTGCCTCCTTGAGCATCAGTCCCAGCTTTTTCAATTTAGGGAAACTTACAGAAGTCTGCTATTTTTTTCCTTTTCCACATTATATTCAGTAAATAGTCCCTGAGGTAGAAGGCAAGACTTCATAGGCTTAAACTTTCCTGTACCTTCCATGGAGATAGATGCAAGTACTGTGCTGCCTGGTGTTCAACAGAAATAATTGTTTTCTACATTTTCTCCAAAATTTTCGGTACCTACAGAGGAGCGTAACTCTCCCCAAACATCCATCCAGTTCTATATCCTTAATTACAGAAATCCTCATTCCTTTTAAAGGGAAGTGCATCCTTAGCTAATGTATTTAAATATTTTAATTAAAGCATTAAAATTAATAAACTAATAATTAATTACACATTACTTATATTTTATAGTATATTTTTATTTTATTATAAAATAAAAGATAATAAATTAATACAAATTAAGTTAATAAAATTAAATATATACCTATATACCTTTTTTAAAAGTCAAACAGTAGTATATACGCTATGTCTATTGCTTAAGTAAAAGGTTTTCAACTGCAAACAATACTTCTGTGCTCTAACTTAGTGAAATGTTTTGCAAACATAGGAGAAGTGCACCACTATTACTTTTTGAAAAACCAAGGAAGGGGAACCTGAGGGGTTTTTCTTTGGTGCGACAGATATCTGTGGGTATCCATTTTTGCTCGGCTAATGATACTAGTTTGACAGATTCTGCTTGAGTGCCAACTGTTTTTTTTTTTTTTTTTGACATGTTTTGTGGCTATTCCAAAGACCCACAGAAGATAATGGCAGTGGAGGAGAAGCTGTTTACTGAGGTCACCTGACTTTAGGGTTACTTTCCGTTTCTAAAGTTGGGATTCAGGTTTGTGTAGAATAATTTTAAGTGAAGCTTAACATTATAGTTTCAGCTTCCAGAAACAAAGAAGAGAGGAAAGTGACAGCAGAGGAAAACCACAACAGAAGACCCGGGATCGGAATGTGAAGAAACAACAGAGAAAGAACAGCTGCAATGGTTTTGGTCCCACTAAATCTTCTCTAGTTTTAACATGAAGTTCTTTCTCATGTACAACAACATTCTGGGGTGAAAAGTGTTTTACATTTCTCGTTTTTCTAGAACCGCTCTGATTAAATGTGGACAGAGCAGAAATAGTTTAATATAGTTTACAGTAGAAATTTAAGAATAGTATGCTCAGAATCCATGAAAACTGATTAAACCACTTTGAACCTCAATTTTGCTTTACTGAGCTCAGCAACTAACAGGCTTTCTTGTTGTTCTAATTATATTATAGACAATAATTATGAGCTCATTGTGAAATGAATGGAATATACCATGTTTTTCTGAATAGAGAAGCTCCATCTCATCGCAAAACATAGCACTTCATGAACATGACAAGGGGCCATTACACAGCAAAAGGAAAGACTTAAAGGTAGAAGAGTCCATGTCTTTCTGACTTGAGCCAAAATTATATTATTTATTATCACTCTCCAGGTTCTGAAACCAAGATGGCAATCAAAGAAGCCAAGAGAAGAAATCAGAATTGGGAAAAGTCACAGAACCATATCATATTGGTTCTTATACCCTGTGTATTTTTATTGTGTAAACAGAAATTACCAGAAACAAAACCACTACAAATCTTGTGCTCAAGCAATGATTATTATAAGTCTAGGGTGAAAATACAACTTATCATTACCTAAAAAGAGGATGTCTCTTTTCAATATTCCTTAGTACTTTCAATTTTTAATACTCAATAATTATAAGTAATAGAAATATCACAGAGATATTTTGTTGGAAATCTACTTATAAATCTTCTATGAGAACGCTGCCTGTATTCAGTGACATCTTTTCATATGGTAGTTCTGTGCTCAGAGGTTTTCCGTATTTTATTAAAGATGTGTGTTTGTGAGTGTGGTGGTATGTGCCTGTTCTCCCAACACTTTTGGGGGTGAAATAGAAGGATTGTGACTTTGATGCTGTACTGAACTGTATAATAAGATATTGCTGAAGATAAAGAAGAAAGAGAAGGTAGAAGAAGAAAAAATAAGGATGAAAGAGACAGAATAGGAAATAATTCTATCTACATACACATCTGTAGGTATTCTTAACACACACACACACACATACTCACACACACACACACACACACAGGCACACATGTAGACCGCCTTGGCGGGTTAGTTTGTCTAGGGATTGTAACCCGCCTGGCTGGTCAGTTATTCCAGGGTCCCGGAGAGGCGCTATCTGAAAGACATGGGTGGGAGAAAGGAAGGAGGCCAAGCTAGGTTTGTCGAAGCCTCAGTTTATTAGCCTCATGGTTGCAGCTTATATAGCCCCTGGATGAGGAATTTGGGGATGAGATGGGGGGCAGGGGCATGGCCAGGAAGGAATCTTGCAATGATGGTTCCAGCCAGTCGCGAGGTCGTAGTCCAGGAGGTTACGATCGGTCAGGTCACGATTCCTCGGTCAGGAAGTCGCAAGTTGACACACCTAGTTCTCTAGATAGTTGGAATGTGGGGCGGGTTCCTCTAACAGATAGCTCTCAAGAAAGTTGGGTGTGAAATAGGCTCTGCCAATAAAACAGTTCTAAATACCTTTTGGGTGTGGGGCTCTCTGCAAACTCCCCAGGGCAATGGTCCCTGCAATAATTTTGGGGGGGGAAATGGCTCTTGACACACACACACACACACACACACACACACACACACATACATGCACCTGCACTCACATTGCTTTGGTCACTTAAATATAAAAGCAAGCTAACTGTCTGTTTTGTAGATCATATTTCCTCCAAAACTAGTGTTTCATGCCATTTTTGTACGAGAGAGTAATTCTTCAAGTATAGTACTAGGATAATTTCTGAGCATTCAAAATCACAATTAATTTTGTTCCTGATGCAACATAAGAGGATGAAATCTGGTCGATGAACTGCTTTCTTCTATGACATTTACATGCTATGATACATATACCCATCATAGAAATGATTACTTGTTGAGTAACTGTATGAGAGACATTGTTCTGACTCTATCCCAATAGTTACTCTCAGTTAACACTCATAACAACCTATTGAGATACTTGTTGTACCACCTCACCTTAATTTCCTCATATTACACAGGTGAGACCTGGGAGGCTGGAATTCCTCTGCAGAGTCTAACATTCAAGCTTTCACTTAATTTGTGTTTTAATATTCTTCATTGTGTAATACAGCTTCTAGTGCAAATAATTCGACCTCCATAAATTTCAGTTAATTAGGCAACTAAATGGTATATATTTATAACTTTAAAATGTGTCATTATCAATATTTTCCAAAGGTGCTGTATTTTAGAATCTAAACATGCTTTTGTTTATCAACAGAAAGAAACCTAATAATTCTGTTGGCAAGCACGTATTTTCATTTAAATATGGTTTGGTTGCACTTCCCTATTCATTCTTAAACGAATGAATAGATGTGTTGGACCGGTTATTTGAAATTTTCGAAATGGCTGTTTAGCATGTTCAACAACTTTAACAATGAACAGGGTACTCCAGAACGCCTCACAGAATTCTATTATTGAAACGCGTTTAGAGTGTAGTGAGGTTACTTGTCCTTCTTTCATTTTGCACTTCTGAGAGAGAAAGATAAATAATTCTCAGCTACATTCTGCGGGCTGCTCACAAGAAGTAAATAAAAGATTCTGCACATTCACAGAATTTTTGAGTTTTTCCTGACCCCCAGAACTTCTTTATGCCTCTGGGATTCCCGCTTCTTGTAGATACATATTCATTCAGTATTTTTCTCTGTGGATTACCGTAGTACCAACAAATACTTTCAGAAATCAGACAAAGAATAATATAAACCATTTGTGGGCCCTTTATAAAACCTGTTAAAAACAGCTACTCTGACTTAATATTTATTTGTGACTTGCATTCCTTTTTTCCTTAAAAACTCTGATCCTATATTAATTTATTTATATGCCTGTGTGCATGTATGTGCATGTGCGTATGCATGTGTATGTGTGTTTGTACATGGAGTGGTTGTTCATGCTTTGACACTGTGCATGTGTGGAGATTAGGAAGATCTGTACTTCTACCTTTATGTAGTTCAAGGAAAGGAACTCAATTCACCAGACTTTTGACTTTACACATTGAGACATCTCATCATTCTTAATATTTATTCTTAAGTATTGTCCTCAGCTTGTAATATATGTTTTTTCTGTCCTTTATGGAGAACTTCTGTTTTCCCCTGAGTATATCCCTGTCAAACTCCATATCATAATTAGCCATACTTCAATCTTTCTTCATGAACATAAGACACTGTTACCATACCCTATTTTCTCTGTTCTATATTTGCTTTTTGTCAGTCATGTGAAGTTCCCAGAGGCGAAATTTTGTTTTTTTTTTTTATTTTACATCCCTTCCTTTTTTATATAATTAAGCTATGCTTGTGGTACCTCAGAAGATACCTCTTAAAATATGAGCATAAGTGACGACATTGGGGCTTGTTAATAATACTCTGAAAACTATGGTATTTTAATTAGTTTCTTGATTTGCTAATTATGAGCTTCAGAATTTCAGCTTTTAGAACTGACTTTGCTGTAGGTTCTCTAAGGAAAAGTCATTTATTTTAGGTACTATGAGTTGTTTGATTGTAATATTCTGTTAGTAGTGGTAATCATAGTATAGAGCAAAAAAAAAACTATAAAAACCCTAAAAACTTGCAACTATGCATATGCTATATACTAGGAACTTCCAGAAAGCACAAAGGGAAGCATAGAATAAATATATGGACTCAGAAGACTAGGTAATTGTTTGTGTAATTGTTTCAGTAAAATACATTTAGCTGAAGCATCTGAGTGTGGTGTGAAAACACACAAACACGGATGTATACATGCATACTTTATAACTAGTTAGAAATTTGTGAGGAAAATCTTAATACTGAAACCAAGATTGAAAATTCAGACTTGTATATTTCACAAAGAAAGATGATTTCATAAATATAGAATTTCAAAAGGGAAGATTTTTCTCTTAAGGTTGTTTTAAAAACAGGAATAAAAAATTCCCTCATTCACATAAAAAGAAAGAAAGAAAGAAAGAAAGAAAGAAAGAAAGAAAGAAAGAAA
>JABTXL010006712.1:26115195-26134417 GCA_025134845.1 Neodon shergylaensis | reverse complement strand
ACACACACACACACACACACACACACACACACACACACACACACACATTCATTGTTTAATCCCATTGCTCATTTCCACCAGGCATTCCCTGGAATCCAGATGTTAATCCAGGCAAAGAAGCCTTAAGCTAACTACAGATTTTCAACGATCCTTTCTGTCCCCTAAATCCAAGTCACTATTCCCTTCCTAGCACCAGTACATGAGATGTGATGCTTCTCCTTCCCAACTTGCTCATTATGTCTTTTCAGGGAGTTTCCTTTCTTTTTTCAATTATCCTATTGTTTTAATTTTGTTTTATACTTCTTTCTTCTCAAAATTACATGACAAGTCTTTTGCAAATATGTTATGGATTCTGGTTTATTGGTGTTTTATTTTCTAATGGGATTCTTGAGTTCCTGAAAGACTGAGTCGCTGTTTCTCGTGCCTTTGTTTGGTGTTTTTACATTCTCGTTGTTTTCTTCACCCTATGTGATGTGTTAGGTTTTGTTGGGTCATATTATATTATTTTATATTATTATCCATGTTTGAGTACTGCTAAAGGACTAGAATAGCTCAATCATCACCATAGAAGCTTGCTATGGCAGTTGAATCAGAGTAGAGGCAGAGAACCATGGCCAAACTTTAGGTGCAGAGCCCAAATTGGAGATCTCCATAAAGTCCTTGCCCTTGGAACTCAGAGAAGCCACAGAAGAGGGGAAGAATTGTGGAATCTGATGGATCAAGAACATCAGGAGACCACAACTCAGAAACAACAACTAAGCAGGGCTCAACGGTGCACACAAGACCGAGGCAGTGATCACAGAGCCTGCAAGGACCTATGCTGGATCCTCTGCTTTGTGAGAGTTTGTTCAGTGTTTTGTGAGAGTCTTCTGAAGAAGAGAAAAAAATGTGGGGAGATGATGAGAAGAAAAAAAAAATAAAACAATTACAGCAAATGACCTTCCTAATTCTTAGCAGAAATATAGGAAAGAGCCATGGACTGCTGGATCACAAGAGCTGATGTCATTCTTCAGCCTTTACTTCTGTAAATCATCACAGACCTTCCTCATTTTGTTTGACAAGTATTAGCAAAGCATATAAACTTACTGTATGTGTCTTAATTGAGTAAATGACTTTTATATGATTTATAGTTTAATAATTTATGTCACATTTTGGATCCTTTCTGGTAATCTATTTGTCCTTGAATTGATAACAAATGTGATTACTGCTATAACTCGATTAATGGAAATACTGGGTTTTTTTTTCCTATTTTCTACTTGTTTTCTTTCACTTCATTTTTTGTTCCTCTCTTCTTTTTTGAAATTAACTAAGCATTTTATTATTTAATTGTCTGTATTTTATATCATATTATAACTTTTCATTGTGACTGTGTTCACTTATTGTTAAAAAAGAATGAAGTTGTTGAAATTCCTTATGTATTGGACCAGAAATTGATCTTTATTCAATAATTTAAGGAACTCAACTTATTAACAGTGGTTCTAGTATTTAAGCACTCTAAAACTGTCAGCTGATTCTTTCTATAAATATGACTACAAGTTAAACATTCTCTAGTTGATCCTAGATTATTACCCACAATTATCTTATTGACTGCTAAATTAAATGAAAATATCATTTCTTAAAAAATAATTCAGATTATCTTAGTGAAGGTTTTATCATAATAGAATCATTGTCATAAAATCACATATATTGGGTTTTATTTGTTTTGTTTTGTATTTATTTGTTTGTTTTTTAGATTTTTCAAGACAAGTTTTCTTTGATAGTTCTGGCTGTCTAGGAACTTGATCTGTTGACCAGGATGGCTTTGAATTAAGAGATCCACCAGCTTCTGTATTTGAATGCTGAGATTAAAGGTGTGCACTACCACTAGCAAAAGGGTTTTCAGCTAAGAGATTCAATTTCTTTTATTGCCTCTTAAATGTTTTATCCAATTCAATAAAGTTTCATCAACACTACTTCCAAAACTAACCTGAATCAAGGACATTTAAACTATTTATTCTATTTTTATAAAGGACTAAACTGCTATTAACTATTTGGCTATACATTATATGAATATACATACGTGAAATAATGAAAAAGAGGTGAATATACAAATTTGGAAACAGATTGATAGTTATTTTCTCATTGACCTGAGCAAACACTTAAGAAGTCAACTTAAAGAAGGGAACATTGATTTTGCTCATAGTTTAGGAGACATCAGTCCTTACTGCCGTGAGTAAATGTGGCACCCTGTGAAAGTCACGAGAAGAGGCGTGGGAAGAACTGTAGGGAGGATAAATAGAGGAAAGAGCAAGGGCAGTGGAAAGGCCCAAATATATGCCCCCATTTAATAGACTTTTTTCCAATTAGACTCGAACTCCCACCTGATACCATCCCCCAGTACTACTGCCTTACTACGAACCCATCCAGAGGTTAATCCACTCATTAAGTCAGGACCCAGACGATCTAAACCTCTCTGGAAATTTCATCACAGAGCTCCCAGAGATCTTCTCCCTTCTAGATATTTTTTTAAAACATGACAGTTTATTTAATTTTTTATATTTTAAAAATTGATAGTTTATGTTAAATGGAAAAATAATTTGAAGCAAAATGGGGGTAAAGGGGCATCTTTAATGTATGTGTGAATGTGTATATGTGTGAATGTATGTGTGAGTATGTGTGTGCAAAAAACAGGAAAGAAGATTAAAATAGCTGGATATTTCTTTCTGACTACCATGCTGCTTTTCTCTAAGTCCCTACTATAAACCATTCTTTAAAATGGAACCGATGGTAGATTTTTCATCTGCATCGTCATCATTATAATCTTAATAATGCTACTTATTACTCATAACATGTTCCATGTTCAAACTGCTCTAGAAATGATAACTGGCATAAATTAATCAGTTGTTATCAATTGGTTTGCTGAATTAATCTCATTCTTGGGACTTCATTTTTATTGAACTAATTGAGAAGGTGTCCAAACAGAATCTCATGCCATATCTAACCACATCTTTATGCATATATTGTGCCTCATTAGGAGATAGAAAATCTTTTCTCTACTATATTTCTAAATTAGTACAGTTAAAATGACCTTCAGCTAGGTCCTAATTTATTGGATCTCTCATTTTTCTTTTCTGGCTTAAATAATAAAAAAAAACTCTTAAAATGCTCCCCAATAATACACCCTTTGGTCTTTTTGCACTAAAGGGCTAACATATGAGCTAAATCATTCATTTGTCTTCCTTTTACTTAATATACTGTGACTTTACTATTTTCACCAACAAAGTTAGCATTATATGACTGTTTATTTGTAATAATGTGATCAAAATTGTGGTACAATGTGCCATATTAAACAAAATTTAAATACACTAAAAACAATCACAATTTAACTAAAATTCAAGCCAATTTGAAATTCATATTCCATGCTACATAGCTAACTTTTAATAGGAAAACTTTGATCTCAAGGAGATTTTATTTCAACACTGGTTAAACTATTACCTTCCTTCTCTTGTACTTCCAGAAAACGACATACCCACAACTAAAAGGGTGGATGGAAAATTGTATATGTGTGTGTGTGTGTGTGTGTGTGTGTGTGTGTATGTGGGGGTGGGAGGGTGTGTATGTGGGTGGTGTGTGTCCACTTCTACATCTGTTGATATGTTTATATGTTTATTTTAAGGCCACTATATAAAACATCAAACACTGTGATGTGGAATTTAAAGCAGAAATGAGCTCTCTCCCATTTCAAATACAGAGCTTTGTTAGGGTGCATGTTCCTGGAAGGCCTGAAGGAGAATCTGTTCGCTTCTCTCTACTAAGTGAAGCTAATGGCCAACAGTTGTTGGTGTTCCCTGGCTTGCCAACACATCTGTCACCACATCCAGCGATATCCATGCCTACACGGCCCTTTTCCTTCATGAAAATTGCATTTTATAATTTAAAGAAAGACCATGTTTTAGCTGGAATGGCATATTTTCTCAAAAAAAGCAAACTTGAAAAATATAACATTAACAAATAACTTAAAAGGTTAATTATTTAAAATATCAACTATACTTAGAATTTCTGTTACAGATTTTAAAATATGAATTGGGAAATATGGCATAAAGTTTTACAAATTTACTTCCAATGCACTCTGACTATATTTATAAATGTATTAGGTTGTTTTAAATTCACTTTGGTTATGAATTATGAAAGAAAAAAGTACGAAACATTATGTAGCAGAATAAATTATCTGTAATTGAACAGTAAGAGATACTATAAATTCTAGTCCACTTACTCCCCTGTCCTGACTTAATCTGTCTTACATTCACACATAATGAAATCAAAACTATTTTGCTACTTCACTCCCATGATTAGGAGACATACAGAAGACTTGCAGACATGTTTGTTTTTTGTTCTTATTCCCTGATAATCTTGCTCTTTGCTACTCATTTGAATTTTCAGTCTTCCTTCTCATCTGGGATATAGAGCCTTTATCACTTGAAATCCCTGCACACTTTCCTGATTTCAAGGTTGTCTCATGTAAATTTTATTGGAGAAAATAAAAGCATGATAATGCCGAGTGGATTACTATTTAATCAACAAAATATTAACAGAGATCATTTAATATCTACACAAGAGCATAGACATTCGGACTCACATATACTTCGCTAAGTCTGACTTTTCCTCAAAGAAATCATTTGAGGTACCAATTGGTCTCATGTGTGCTATGTGTTGGACCGGAAGCTAGGTCTGGGCAGAAAATGATATTAACAACCTGGAAAACAACTATATATCACTACTTCTGCTGTCCTGGGGTTGTAGTATCACTCACTGGAAGACTGCTGTTAGTGACTGCTCTTGGAAGGTGGGAACCAGTAAAGAGTGGGCTCAGAACTGGGATTTCCTGGTTGTACCTCTTGGTTATAAATTTTCTGGATTCACTTTAAATATTCAAATAACTTATAACCACTCTTAATATGTTAATATTCACCAGATCCAAAAGCTACAATTTAAAATATCATTATCAGTATATTTAGAGGAAGAAACATAAAATTATCATATAAATAACTTGATTCAAGAATCCTAAGCTAGGAACAGTGTTCTGAAAACAGTATTTTGAATCTACTTCTTTTTATTTTTTGGTCTTCTCTCCTACTATCCTGCCTTCATTCCTTTCTTCTTTTATTTCCCCCTCAGTGGGAAATCTTTCATGAAAAGCAGAATTCTAGCATTTGTCTCTATTCAGGTCCTTGATGTCTGATAGCACCCTCTTTATAAGCAGTCTAAGAGAGAACACACTAGATTTCCATCTGAATGGAAGCCCCGCCTCTACCTAGCATATTCTTTATCTGTGCATGACTGTATGCAAGTTGCTTAACTTTTGAATTTCGATAGCTGCTTAACAATCCTGCCTCCGTGTGTTGTTCCAACAATGGAATGAGAATGTATGCACATGAAAAAAGCAAAGTCTCACAGTTTGGCACCCAACAAGCACTCCCGGAAGCATGCAAGCCAGTTCATTATATCTGCGCACGCCTCCGGGGAAACAAGATGGCAAGCCACAGTTAGAAGTCTCTTCCTAACTTTAATGGGATTCGGATTAAGTCTCTGAAAAACATTCATTTAACAAGCCTGGTGCTTTCAGCCTGTTGTGCTTGAAGTACATTAAAAAAGCACCTGTTTGGCTCCTGCTGAACATCAGGACTAAAACATGACAAACCATGCAGCCAGCATCTACCAGCAGTACTTCCTTAGACCGGGTTTTATGTTCGCTCCCAGAAAGAAGGTGGGCTTTTCGAATAGACCCCAAACTGAGCAACAGGCAGCAGCGATAGGAAGCTAAAACCAAGATGCAAACTGAAGAATGGTGCATTTCTGACAGGGGTAATGCAACCAGAAATTATACTTGAATGGTCTTTGTTTCATCTCTTCAAGTTCAGGTAAAAAGTTCAATTGTTAATTTGGAGTATTCTTTGAATAAAATTAACATAACTCATGAACCTAAATATTATTTAAAAAAAGGAAATCTAGGTTCCATTCTGGTAATAGTGTGCATGCTTCTTGTATATGTGTGCTTGTGTGTGAGGTAAGTGTGTTTGTAGTTTATATAAACACACATGAGTTTATATGCATATTAGGGACCAGAGGGTAACACCAAGTGTCATACACGGACACACTTAACTCTTTTCATTAGAGACAAATGCTATGCTCTGCACAGCTCCAGGCATTTACCTCACACGGGCAGTAAGGGAATGGAGAAAGGACAAAAATGAAGACACACACATAAATGTTGGAGTGGAGAGGTATGAGTCAGGTTTCATTTCCCTAGATGTGCAGCGTGTTTATTATGAACAACTGACATGGGCGGTGGGGTGTTTACATACAGCTGAATGGGAGGCAAGTTTGACTAATCTTGGGAGCAGTATCTATAGAGAATCAGACTTCAGACTGTGATAGCCAGAGGAGTAAGGTAAAGTGAATATTTTCTGGACATGCTGGCCACTATCCCACTTGGACCGATGATGGCATTGCCATTACTCTCAGCCTAACTAGGGAAGATTTCTTCACTACCATGTCCATGTCCAATGAAGACACATTCCCTCAAAGTTCACAGACCCTAGAGTAGAGTCTCTCACTAAACCTGAAGCACGGCTAGTGAGCAGCAAGCTCCATTAACCTTCCTGTCTCTGCCTTCCATAGGAAAATGACATCCATGTTCAGCTTTTTACAAGAGTGGTGGGATTTAACCTCAACTCCTTATGCTTGTACTTCAAATATTTTCACCCCTTCAGGTAGTTTCCCACTCCCTCACTCTAGCGCTCTAGAGATTGAAATGTAATTTAAAGATAAGCATTAAAAATATGTAAGTGTATTTCATTTGTTCTTCCTACTTTATCTAATAATCCTATGGACTTGGATCTCAATTCAAGTCTTTTACAATAATAAAAATGTAATTTTATACATTTGACTTTGCAACAAAGAACATTGTATTCCTTTGGTATGTTAAGTATTAGAAACTTCTCTTACATTATTTTTTACTTAATAATAATCCACAAGTGCCCATTTTTCATATACTTTGTCCTTTCACATAAGTAAACCGGACTGCTAAACGTAAACTATTAAGAATTTGCCTCAACTTTTGGTGTTGTTTTAAATAACAATAAAGGAAAGCATAACTCGCATACACACTTTGTAGCTAAGCCTAAAAGGAGATGGTTTTCTTCTGGGTCCCTAGGGAATAAATAGTACTGTGCAAATCACACTGTGTCCCAATGTTCCTGGCAAGAATAGAAGTGCCTTTGTTCACAGTACAGTCATCAAGAGCTGTCACTCGGCTTCTTGTTAGGCACCACCTGATCACCGGAGGAAGCATGACAGCATGGGGCTGCTTTGGAGTCTAAGCGCAATGCATATATAGGTAGATTACAAAGCAATTCAAGAGAAGCAATTCTGACTCAAGTAGTATGGTTTGCAATGAACCCCTTGTACATGTGAATAAAAATTTATATTAGAATGCTTATTGAAGGCTATGACAGTTAGCAAAAAAAAAAAATAACACCCTGTTGTTAAAAAGGGTGCTGCTACTTTGTTGTACAAAGTAGTGATTATAGTGAAAAAAGACATATTGCATATTTCAAAGCAACTACAACTTTGGAACTTTAATATTCTTACTATAACAAAAGTAGAATAAGTATTTTAGTAGATAAGCATGTCCACTAGCCAGATATGATCATTCTATAATATGGAAATGTAAAAATATCACAGTATACTTCTTAGATCAATTGTTATTCAACAAATAGTATATAATACAATTAAATATCCAATATATTCACTCGTCACAACGACTCAGTTTTTCCAAATAGAAATCATTGTCTATTATGTTAATGAGTTTGGGTGAATATATGTGTATGTGTGTGTCTGTGTGTGTGTGCGTGTAAATTCAATCATTTCTGTAAGAGAGTCAAATATAAAAATTATATATTATATATACAGGGAGCATATACTTCTGGCCTTCCATTAGAAGTTGGCATAGCCTGTTGAGAAGGAGATTCAGGATAAAATAAACAACTGACAACCACAACAACAAAACAGCAATATCCGATTCTGAGGGGTTGGAAAGAGCCATGGAATTAAGGCAGCAAGAAGTAGCATGGACAATGCCTCCAATTTAACATTTTATGTGAACCCAGTTGTAATTTTTTATGCCACTTTCACATTAGGCATTAGTAATAAGCCTATTCAGTGCCATCATGGCATTTCTGACAACCCAGATGCTGTATAAATTCAATTAGCTTCAATAATTTCTAGGTCTTCAAAGACCATATGCTACCTCTAGGGAATACTCGTGCATATTTCTTGCCAGATGTGAAAACAGAACATTGAACCAGCATTTTTTGTCTCAAAATTATAGAGTGTGTGGTCTGATATAATCACCCACATGAAGGAAGAGTGAAGGCCTTCTTTAGTATATGGTCTTAGGGTATAAGTGGTACAAACACATGGATCATCTTAACCTAAACATCCAGAATTTTGCCTTGCCTTCTGATGAATATAGCAATGTTGGCATGATAGTCCTTTAAAATTTTCTGTTGCATTTAAATCCTTTTGTAACTTTTATATAAAATACACCTCTTTTATTACAAAAATCAGTATACCTTGTTTCAGAAAATCACCAACTTTGTTCTCTAAACTTGACAATATTACCTAATTTTGGTACTGAATAGACTTTTTTGTGACAGGGTTTCTTTTTAGCTTTAGTGCCTATCCTGAAACTAGCTTGTGTATACCAGGCTGGTCTCAAACTCACAGAGATCCACCTGCCTCTGCCTCACAAATGCTGGGATTAAAGGTGTGAGCCACCACCGCCCAGCCTTTGAATAGATAATTTTTAGAAAATGCAAAAGTAGGTAAGGAGGGTACCGTGTGTTACACAGGCAAGAGTGCTTTAGTGGAACAATAGTGTGTCTATTGTTATCATTCTTGTCCAGCTCATGTAGAGAATTGCCGTGGGAGCATACAGCAAGTGACAATTACTGTTTAACAAGCAGACCCATCAGACACATGATTCCCTGGTGGGGAGAACCACCTGGAAAAGCCATGGGGGCACTGATGTGAAACCAGTTATTCCTGTCTGTAATTTTTCTCATGAATCACTTCATTTCTCCCCTAAGAACTTCATTTCTTCCCTAATAACGGCTTTGGGTGTATTCCCATTGATGTGTCCTTATCTCATGTATGTATCCCATCTATTGGCACACATACAGCTGTGGATGATCTAGACTCTGGTTCTGATTAAGTAATATGATATTGATGAATAGAAATATTTTTTTTATTACTCAGACTGACTTAGGAGATTTATCAGCTACTAAAACAGTCTTTTGCACATTTAGCCAAAAACTCAGCAGATTCAAAGCAGGTTGGTTGCCCCTAGAGACACATACACAAAGTCATTTCCTCAGGTGTTGTTTACTGATTCAAAGCCAGAGTTCAAAACAACTTTTAGTCTTGCAGGTCCTCTTTTCCATTCAAGACCCAGCTAACTAATTGTTATTGTTATGTCTTGATTTCCAATGTTATTTTTGGTCTGGGAACCCTCACCAATTTAGAGCCTGGGAACTCTCACAAATCTTCATTTGTGGGTCATTGTGGCATTCCTAGCCTGAGAGAAACTACATGACTTAATGTATTTTTTGAGATTAGGTGGGACCCAGAAAAACAATCTATAAATGTTCAGAGTCTGACTGAAAAAGAGAGAGACAGAGACAGAGAGTAGAAGAGGAAAGTGGAAAGGAAAGACAGCAGTGTGTGGTAGGAAAAGAGCAGAGAACTAGAGAGCAACAGGAGAACTAGACAGAGAAGAAATGAACAAGACAGAGCTGTAAGTAGGAGACACTATGTAGGGATAATTAGAAAGCTGTTAAAAACAAAACAAAAGAAAAAACTAAGTAGCAATGTGGAGGCAAAAAGATTCTCAGAAAGGATTTAGGATGAAGTAAAAGAGAAGTTACCCTCAGAAAGCTTCTGGTTTTGTTTTTCCCCTCAGATGAATAACATCTAATTATTAGATAACTAATAACTTTTCTACATTCATGAATTTTCTCACACATCCTGGTGCTGACTTTAGGTGCTAAACACTCAATAGTCAGCATATCAGCAGGAAGCAATTAGCTCATGTGTTAGGTAGCCATGCTATTAAGACTTCTGGGTGTAGCTGCTGAAATCACTAGGAGACATAATCTCAAAGCCAACTCAGATTTTCTGGCTTTGACCATCATTCTTCTCTGCGTTCTCCATTGTTCTGTGAGCACTCAAACTTACACACATAACCGTAGGCAACGAATTACACACATTACCGTAGGCAACAAATGAGAGAGTGGAAGTAACAGGAATTCCTGAGAGGAGACTACCAATCGCTTACCCAATGCCCAATTCTCAGTCATAAAAACATATGTACAATTAATATTATACAGAGTGAACAAGTTATATTTAAGATTATATTGTATATATAAATATATGTGTATATAAAAACAATTTTTAAAAAGAGGCTATGAGTTTGAAACAAACAGTGATATATGGGAGGGTTTAAAGGGAAGAAAGAAATGGAGTAGATGACTAATTATATTATAATTAAAAAACATTTGAAGCATGCTTGAAAATCCTACACATGGCAGAAAAAATAAATGATGGAGAAGTGACCTGGTACATGTGTCACCTACAATTTCTTGCTCAATAGTCCTATCCCCTGTGTTTGTATGTATGTGTGTGTGTGCATGTGTGTGTGAATATTCATGGGTGTGCAAGTGCCTGTATAAGTACTGCCTATAGATGTCAATTGCCTTTCAACTTGTTTGTCAAGTCAGGGTCTTCCAGTGAACCTAAACCATACCAATTCAGATATGTTGGCTAAACAGCAAGACATATATACCACCCTTTCTCCTACCTCCAAGACTGACACCCACATATATGTCAATTTACCCAACTTCTTATATGTTTTCTGAGACTTGAATTAGATCACATTTTATTTGATGAGCCACTCTCCCAGACCAGCTTCCATTTCTTTAAGCATGTCACTGTGCCCTTCATCCACTATTGATTTTGTCATATCCACTAATAGAAAATGAAATTTTCATCCTCTATTGCTAAGAGACAATAGTTCTATTATTCCATCTTGCTATGTATTTAGGAGTATATGTGTATATTTCTATGTAAATGCAGACTAAACCATTGGCATACTCAATGAAACTTAGAAGTCACAGAAATATTGACATTTACAATAGCACAGAATCTATGTTGCATTACTATAAATGGCAAAAGTGGTATTGTTTTTATTCTGTTTTGATCAGTATTTGGTGCTGTGTATAGATATATTTTTCCCAACAACTTCATTTTAGCTAAAACTATGGTATCTTTCTCATTTATCTAAGTTTGTGTACAGACATGGAAAATTTTAAGAAGCTTTGCTTGATCAGGAGTGGGTTAAGGTACTGGGTTCAAGACTCTTCGCAGCATCAAGAGTTAACTGGAAATAGGGACCTTTACAAAAGTACAGACCAAATGTTCCTAGCAGCAGCTAGCCCACTGTCAACACCCAGCTTTGTGGTCTAGACAGGATCAGAAAATAACTGCTTAGGGGGAGGGTAGGGGCATGCACAGAAGCAGAAGTAGTCCATACCTTGTACTCAGCAAAACTAACCTTCTTGACTCTAAGTAAACCTAGCTTGCAGTTTTTGCCTATATATGTCAACCCCAATGAGGAACGGGAGCTCTCCCTACTTTGCTGTGACATATGTAATGGAGAACTCACAGCTAGCTGGAAGGAAATAAACCTTGCTTTTGCATTCTGGACTTGACTGGATGCCAGTGATCTCTCTGGGGTTCTCAACTTGGGCACCACATTTGAAGTTCTTTAGAAAAATAAAGGGATGAGAAGGAAAGGCCATGCAAGGCAAAGTCATCAAGTAAAGATTTCAAATACTAAAATGTACCGTGAGCATATGATAACCTTGTACAGAAATACATCATATCTGCTTAGCACTCTCTAGATAAAATGACTGTAGCCATTCTTCAATGAACACTATGTTATCCTGAAGTTAGTACAAATGAGAGAAAGGTAGTATTAGAAGGCAACTTGAGACAGTGAGTAGAAAACAGAGTGTTTGACATTCACCACATTTTCAAACCTCTGTTCACTCCAGGATTCTTCTTCTTAAGCTAATATTCTGCTTTGTATTTAAATTAAATCTAAAGTGATTAGTAGTCCTTACATTAGAGGCTCTTCCTGTGATGGCACTGTTAGTTTAGGAGAAAATTGAGTTAGGAAAAAGACGTCTGGCTTGACGAAGTACAGTTGCAAAATTACATGTCAGTGTCTGGATCAGCTTATGATTTGGAAATAACTGGGAGCCAGTGCCGTTAAACTATTTTCATTTAAGTTCTTCATACTGGAAATGTTAATGTATGCATAAAAACTAGAGCCATGAACTTACTATAAATCTTGATTTCAGCTTACATTCTCTTGAAATCTTTTTTTGATTTCAAATACTGAGAGCCACACTGCCATTTCTCAGAGATAACAGCCCCACCATTGCTCTGCCTGAGGATTTTATTTGATTTAAAGCTGAAGTTCATAGTCAGCCACTGTCAGTGAATCCCTTGAAAGCAAGAAACTTGGATTACCTTTTGTCTACATTTCTATTACAGAGACTGTTGTTAACCTTCCATTCCCTTCTTGAACCCACTTGATATGTTGTCAGCCAGCAGCTGTATCTCCTGGAGCCTCCAGCAGAATAAGAATTGTATTCCACATCCGGGGTAGACTGTAGATTTCTTAGAAGAAAAGTGTCGTGGTCTTATGATTCCGTTTGTGCTTGCAAAGCACAGCCTATCTGCATTGGGACATTCTTTCTGGGAGATAAGCGTGTGCATTATTTTGCAAATTTCAGAGGTGTTTGAAATATTTCAAATTAGAGTCCTGAAAGAAAAGAGCTGATGGACAGAAACATTATCACTTCAAAGAGTGGAAAATGAGGTTTACTAGTTACCAAATCAATAGAAATAATGAGATTTGATTGAATAAGTTGAACACTTTTTATTGAGTCTTTTCTGTCATCCTTGTTTGCTTGCAAGTAAGTTAAAAGATGTCAAGTATGAGAAAAGTTTAATTCTTTACTGTGCAGTTTAATTAACTTTCTATATTTTATATGTTACAAAATAGTATTAGGTGTTACATTATCCTAATTCCTTACTTATGTTCATATATTCAATGTGGTATGTTCATTCATAAGTGATGGAGGAGCGTCATCTTTCTATCTGTTGATTCATTGTTCAAGTAATAAAGAAACTGCTTGACCTCTGATAGGGTAGAATTTAGATAGGCGGAGTAAACAGAACAGAATGCTGGGAGAAAGAAGCTGAGTCTAGGAGTTGCCATGATTCTCCCACTCCAGACAGACGCAGGTTAAGATCTTCTCTGGTAAGCCACCTCGTGGGCTACACAGATTATTAGAAATGGGCTAGTCCAGGTGCGAGAGTTAGCCAAGAAGAGGCTAGATATAATGGGCCAAGCAGTGTTTAAAAGAATACAGTTTCCGTGTAATTATTTTGGGTATAAAGCTAGCTGTGCGGGCGGCCGGGTGGCAGGACGCAGCCCCACCGCTGCCTATTACTACACATAAGAAATGAAGAAGCATATAATGAGTAGATAAGAAACTAGTGATAGAACAAAGTTCAGTGTAACGAACCAAGAGATTGTACTGGAGTTACTAACAGGAATATGTTGAGTGCTTACTTATAGGAGAGAAAACAACTCAAATTCAGCTGTATCACCAAAGTACACAGTAGCACTGAAGACATCTTACTGAAACCAGAGACATGCTTACCTACAGACTGTTCACGAGGTTTAAGGTTTTCTTGAATGGTAGCTTGGATAATCTCAGCTTCTCCCAGGTATCTCAGCTGGCATCTGATTCTTCCCAACAACACAACTGGTATTTGTTCTTCAGGCAGTTCATCTTCTTTAAGAGTGTCACTCAGCAGTCACTATTGCTTATATATACTTGGGGAGAAAGGGCCTATTGAATTTGCCCAGTTTCATAGTGTTACTGAAGCATTTGAGTTGTTTACTTCTTCAGCTTCCCTGTAAGATGGAATGTTTCATCTTGCCCAAGAATATCCTGTTTTTTTCCTCCTCCCTTTTTACTACTAATGTCTGAAGATGTTTTTCTCCAAGATGCAATTTTTATTTCAAATTCTATTTCAGAGGAAATTACATCAACATATGCACCAAAAATCATTAAATGTACATACTTTCACCTTTACTTCTGATCCCTTCTTGTAGTGACATGCTGCATAACAACAAACTTCAAAATATACACTAGATGTTTCTTTTTTGTCAGATTGCTCAAAATCAAAATTCAGGAAGGCAACACATCATTCACAATGAAATTATCTTGTCGCACATGGTCTTTGCGTTTAGAAGCAAATTCTCTATGTTCTCTAAATCTCACCAAATGAATTCTTACAGAGATCATTTAATGATGACTGATTCCTTCTAAAATTCAAATTGCTAACCCTTCTTTGTAATTTTGTTAATTTAATGACTATAACAGTTTATTCTTGGAAGAAATAAAATTAATTTTATTAGAAAGTGTTATTTCACACAGGCCCATTCTTGCCGTCAGATCAATGTTCAAAAGCTAGTTTTCATACAAAGTGCATGAACAAAATTAGAACCCATGGAAGGAAAAACATAGATGATGGTGAAAGTTGCAAAGAGTCAAAAGAGTTAATGAGACCCTTCCATATTATGAATAAAGAAATCAAGGTTGATGGAAAATAGTAACTTGTAATGTACAAAGATAGCTTCCCCTTATCAAATCCAAGTCATCTATTTCAGGATTTAGCCTTGTCCTGACATTTGATTTAAAGTGCTAAAGAGCTACAAGTAGAAATTTTCTAAATATATTTCAGTTTCAAACAATTGCTTATCATAACTCTTCCTACTCTAGGCCATGTTGGATAAGTTTTCATGGCTATCTTGACTGTTTTCCAAACTTAAGACTACAGGGATATTAGAAACCTGAACAGTATCCAACTCTCATTTCTTAATTGTAAAATACAAACTTGTATTTACTTAACACTGTGAAGCTTCTAACATAAATCATTAACCTGAGTCTTTAAATTTCAGCCAATAAGATCCACCTATAAAATGTCTTTGTGCATTGTTTTGGGTCAAACATGAGACTGGTAACTGTGTTTATGACTACCTAAATATATCCATAACATTTTGAATGTTATTCATCAAGTGTTCATTGAACAGTATTTATGTTTAAGACCCTCTATAATTGTTCACTCAAATAGAAAAATTGCATTTCACATCAAGGAATGAATGAGTTATTGGGTTTTGATTCTACTGTATGTACTGGCTTTTTGGGAGCCTAGTCTGTTTGGATGCATACCTTCCTAGACCTGGATGGAGGGGGAAAGGTCTTGGACTTCCCACAGAGCAGGGCACCCTGACTTCTCTTAGGACTGGAGAAGGAGGGGAGGTGGGAAGAAGAGGGAAATGGAAGAAGGGGAGGAGGTGGAAATTTTTAATAAATAATTAATAAATAAAAACAGAAATATGTGTCGTATAACTTATGGCATGACATCCTATTTATTGTAAAGAAGTAAAATGGAGTGCATATTCTTTGAAAATATTAATAAATTCATTGAAGAGAAATGATAAACACTGTAAGAAAACAATGATAGTTGGGTATAATCCCATGACAAAACATTGTTTACGTATTTAAAAAAATGTTGTTTATTGAATAATTGATTTTATCTTTTGGGAAACAAGATAATAAAAATATTTGCACACAGAAGCTTAAAATACATGATGTTCCATTACTCCTAGAAAGAAATGTCGATGATACTAAGCATCTATTTAATATATGGATAAAAATGTAAATATTTAAATTTAAACATGCATATTTAATTTTTTTCTACATTACAATGCTGATATCAATCTTTACAACGTAAGAAACTACTTTAACATGGTCTAATAGTTAAAATAATAAATTGGAAGTAAAATTTCTGTCTAAAACATGCATAATGACAGACTTTTTAACTTGCAATTTTTTATATAATGAAGAATAAAATTAAAATAAAAACAAATAAGAGCAATAGGTTTTTGTAAAGTCAAGACAATTTGGTGCAATATTTATTTTCCATAGAAGATATTACTCAGGCATCTTTAAGCAGACGTACCTTAATTTTAAATTTCATGTAAAACACTGGTGATCAAAGTTTATAGTTAATTAGAATATAAGGAGGACTTCTTAAAAGCAATTCTTTGTCTATAGGTCTGAGTGAGAGCCTCACATTTCTATTAAGCCACAGATGATTCTAATGTTATGAATCTCCAAAGCATGTGTTCAGAACCCTTGGAAGGTTGATTCTGTGCTACAATGTAGACGGTAATGTATTCTTTAATGTTTTCCAGAGAAGCAGACTCATTAGAATGGAGCAGATGGCTAGATTAATTAATGGTAGTCATACAGATAGATGGTAGATAAATAGAAGATCCATAGATAGATAGATAGATAGATAGATAGATAGATAGATACATACATACATACATACATACATACATACATACATACATACATATATAAATAGGTATTAGGAGATTCATAGTGAAGGATTGAATTAAATGATCATGAGGTCTGAGAATTAATATATTATTTTTCCTCAATGATATTCATGCAGAAAATCTAATAATGTGAACATTTGTTTCAAACCTGAAGTCCAAGAGAAAGAAACATGAATATGAACTGTGGGAAAAGATAACATCCTATCTCAAATAGAGAAGAGAAATTTGTTCTGACTTTAGTGTTCTTCTATTGTACACTCACCAGACTGAACAATATCTTCTCCTAGCAGATAAAGAGAAATTTTGCTTACTAACTGCACCTATACAAAGGACAGTTCCTTCTATAACTCGTCAAATATATTAACAACTATCTGAATATTTTAGTTAAATAAAGTGGCTAAATTTCAATGGCAATAACTACCTATTATCATATCATTATTATAAAAAATTAGTCCAAAGTAGAATCTTTATCTAGAATCTTGCTTTAGATTGAATAAGTAACATATTTTAGAGTTTTAATAACATTTCCTATAAACATCCATCACTTAATCCTACTGCACGTATTGGCTTTGTGGGAGCCTAGGCAGTTTGGATGCTCACCTTACTAGACCTGGAGGGAGGTGGGTGGTCCCTGGACTTCCCACAGGACAGGGAACCCTGTTTGCTCTTTGTGCTGATGAGGGAGGGGGAGGGGGAGGGAAAGGGGAGGCGGCGGTGGGGAAGAGACAGAAGTCTTTAATAAATAAATAAATAAAAAAAAATGTGTCCTCTGAGCATTGCTTCTGTTACATGATGGAAAGTTTACAAAAAGGAGATTAAGAGGTCTCTAGGTCCCTGGTATCATTAAAAGAGGTAATTTGATAACCCTAGTCTATCCAGGCTTCAGGCTTCCTTTTGATTTGGTGTTTGGTGGTTGGTGGTTGGGTTTTTTTTTTTTTCTGTTAAACATTCCTGATAGGGCCCTTTGCCAAAGACCTAAAGTAAAAGGGCATTATACCTGCCCCAAAACATCCAAAATGTGTTCTGTATACTAGTTCATTATGGCAAGTATCATGATAAGTAACATGAATATAATGTAGTAGTTCATGGAATACTGTTCTATTGTAAATGCACCATTTCTGATTTGTCCACACACCTCAGCTATTTTGTACTAAATTTCTCTATTTTACAGTAAGTCTGCCACTTTTCTATTGCTGTGACAAGACATTATACCCAAGGAAATGTGTATAAAATAAAAGTATATTTGAGGTTTAAAATTTCAGAGTCCGTTACTATCATGGCAGAAGGCAGAACAACATGGCCCTGTAGAAGTATCCAATATCTATCATACTGAATTATAAACATGAGGCAGAGGAAGAGGCTGGGAATACCTTGAGTTTTTTGAAACCTTTTAAGTCTGCTCCCAGTGACACATCAACTCCAATTAAAGTATACTTCTTAATTATTCTCAAAAATTTCCACCAAATGGGTACCAATCATGCAAATAAATGCTATGGGGAGGTTGTTCTTATTCAAACCATCCCAGAGAGCTAAGTCATATTTGAATGACTTTGAATATATTATACCTAAAAATAATTATTCATTTAGTGTTTTTATAATACAACACATTGTTATTGATCATCAGGATGCTAAAAGTAATCAGGAGAATGTTTTGACTTGTTCATTTATTTACAGCCATTTGTCTTATAAAAAAGACAAATTGATAATTACACAGAGTAATTTCCAGAACCAAGAAGCATTTCTAAGTAGATGGTAAGGAAAAAGAGATACCAATGGAAAGGCTAAGAAGTTTTAGGTTCTAGTCTTCATTATTTCATTACTGTGTCTGTGAGTAAATCCTGTTTCCCTTCTGTCTAAATTTTCCACTTATAAAGTGAAAGCCTCTTCCCCAATGAGCACTAAAGATTTTTTTACATTTTTTATATATACCAGTTCATTTCGTTCCTGAAAATTGCTCTCAACTCACATCACTCCACTGATATGGTCATGCTCCACTTTACTTATTTTGTAAAATCAATTAATTATGTTCTCTTTAATTGTGGTGGCCATAACAAAAATCAATTGGAAGTCATTTAGAGATCATAATTACATTTAACCACGCTCTATTATAATTCAAACTTTGTGTTAAGTAAATGGGAGCTTTTAACAAACTCATTCCCATTAATTTTAGAAACATTTAGCAATTATAACTATCACAATTGCATCTTCTTTTATTTATTTATTTATTTATTTATTTATTTATTTATTTATTTATTTTTTTGGTTTTTCGAGACAGGGTTTCGCTGTGGCTTTGGAGCCTGTCCTGGAACTAGCTCTGTAGACCAGGCTGGTCTCGAACTCACAGAGATCCGCCTGCCTCCGCCTCCCGAGTACTGGGATTAAAGGTGTACGCCACCACCGCCCGGACACAATTGCATCTTCATATTTGTCAAGAAATATATGAAAATACCAAACAGAGTGAATAAGTAGGATGGGGAAAAACACAAACCTTTTATCATTACCCTAAGGTAGATAGGAAGATAGATCAATAGATCTACAGATCGATTGAATGATAGATATACATAGATAGAGATAGATGATAGATAGATAGATAGATAGATAGATAGATAGATAGATAGATAGATAGATAGA
>JABTXL010006712.1:26018311-26115185 GCA_025134845.1 Neodon shergylaensis | reverse complement strand
AGATAGATAGATAGATAGATAGATAGATAGATAGATAGATAGATAGACAGACTGATTGATTGTGTGTATGCATTCATATATAGGTACTAAGGGCACAGCATTTTGGAGCAAAACACAATATTTAGATGAAACAGTCATTCACAGAAAATTTTCTCCCAAATGTTACTTAGGTTTTGATCAAGGATAACTTTGATTTGAATGTGAAGAGGAATATGATCCATAAGGAAACCAAACCATAAGCCAACTTCAGAAGAATAGCCTTGTAAGATGTATAAGATGTATTATACTGTAGTTGGAGGCTGCCCCTTCATTCCTGGCTGCCCAGACCCAAAAAAATCACACAGAAACTATATTATTTGCAATTCTGTTTGGCCAGTAGCTTAAATGTATTTCTAGCTAGACCTTAGATCTTAAATTAACCCATTTCTGTTAATTATGCATCGCCATGTGGTTGTGGCCTACTGGTAAAGTTCCATCCAGTGACTGGCATCTGTCTCCTCATGGCTTCCCTCAGACTTCACTTGATCTCTCCTCCTCTATCTGCTTGGAATTCCCAACTTGCCCTTTTCTGCACTGCAATGGACCAAAAGCAACTTTTTTATTAATCAATGGCATTCAGCATACAGAAAGGAATCCCAGATCATTACACTAGGGTCAGATCCTCATGTCTAAATTAATATTTAGTTAATCAATTTTAAAATTGCATAGATTTGACCTATATCATACAGAGAAAAATCATATGCATAGTTTTGTGCAAACTAAGCTGTTAAAATGGCTTTTGCCAGAAAATAAAACAACCACTTAAATAAAAGATGCTAAAACATGGGAAAAAAAAACAGACTTTGGTTTTAACCTTAAGTGATTCTACCTAGAAAAAAATGACTCAACATGTAAATAGCAATGACAATAAAATCATGTTGTATCATGTTTTTGAAATAGGAATGAGAATGGAAAGAAAATATATTCAGTATTATTTTGATCAGTCCTTGAGATATTTCCAAAATGATAGTGTATTAATACTATCATAAAATTAGTATTATAGTTTCTCTGTTTCTGTTGATGAAATAGATGTTTTATGAATTTGATTGTCTCAATGGAAGCAGCATAATTTTAAAATCTAGGTGCAATTATAAAATTTTAATCTTTGTTAAGCCTAAGCTTATTTCTAGAGTGAGTGTCCCAATTATTTGCAAATAAAAAGTCTAGAAATATTAAATTATGTAACAAAGAGAACAGAAATAATACCATTGCTTCTTTTGGAAATAAATCTGGTTTAGATTCATGTTCATTAAATGAAAATACGTAGTGTGTGTGTGTGTGTGTTTATAATATGGTGTTTAAATGGCAAAAATGAATCAATAAAAAGACTTAAAATATTAGAGAATTCAGGTTTGCTTATGAATCAGGATTAGTCTTGTTGATAGAGAACTTTCAGAATTGACAAAGATAATAAAGACAAATGGCACAGGAATTAGAATCAATATAATTTATGAATCAAAAATGAAGACAGAAATATTATAGACACATGACAATAAAAAGGAGAAGAAAAGGGAAAGAAAGAAAATAGTGACCTTACAATTGTTGCCTGCTTCTACTTCTATAGGGAGAGATTCACATTTTATATAACTTTATGAAAGAGATCTTCTTCCGTGAGGGATAAAGGAATGCATCAAATCTATTTATATATAAAATGTATTCAGGGAAACATGAATAATGGAGTAAGAATTTATTTATACTTTTAATTTCAGATTTCAAGAATATCTCAAGTAATAATACTATTAATGAAATTTATTTTAAAATTTATTTTACTTGATGTTTAGCCATAAACATCTATTTTTCATGTGCTGTTAAGGAGGGAAGGGTAAAAGGAGGAAATATGAGAAGAGACAACTAACACTAAAAGCCATAAGAAAAACCATATGGAAAACTACTACTATAGAAGCTTCCTAAAATATATATGAAAGGAATCTATATCGACTCACCATATAATCTGGAAGCAATGCCGCAACTTCTAGCTTAGTTAACCATATCTCGAATCAATGTTTCCTTAATGATTGGTGTGCAGATGGTTTCTTATCTTTTTCATATGATAATAGTTTTGGGAAAATGGCACAATACTGACACATACAACATGTAAAACGTTTGAGGAAGAGCTCAGCTATGAATATAGAAATCACAACAGTGACTATCTGAGATGAAGGAAGCAAATGACTGTTATGTTCTCATATGACAGAAAGGTCTATTCTAGATTCCTTTCTTTAAGGATTTGGATACTATCTATGCAAGTATTGTGCGTGTGTATGCACATGCATGTGGCATGTGAACATATGGGTTCAAAGTCACAAATGAAATATGAAATAATTACCTGAGTTCAGCTCAGTTTTCATTTTGTTTTGTTTTGTTTTTCCTGTATTGGGTTTGCTGAAGCAGTTTTTCACTTCCTTTTCTAAACAATGTTTTAAGCCTTCTCCCTCCAGATGTGGTTTCCAGATGGCCTATGAATTTCCTAATGATATTCGAAGGAGCACTTTTAATCACAGCAAAGAGCAAGCACCTTTTTCATTTAAAAACTACAGGTGTTAAATTACTTACATGTGTACTGAGAATGATAATCCACAGTGTTCACATGTACTCACAAGCACACGCGTGAATTAGTCATGGACAGTAATGACCATGTTCTTACTTAATTCAAGAAATTTTCCACTAATGTCAGACATGTTATTACTGTATTAATTTAAAGACTAGATTACTAGAATGGGAAAAACTAGGGTCATTTGTTCTCTACTCTCATCCGGAATGACTCCGGAGTGTCTCTAGGGAAATAATGGAAACATTGAGTGTCAAAGTGAACCTATTATGAATTTGGTCAGTATCCAATGATGGGACAGAAAGGAGAAGAGATGCTGTCTTGAGTTAGCTTGGGAGAGTAGGTAGGTTTCGTAATACAAATCTGTAAATTCCAAATATTACCATATTAAAAATAAAGTACAATTACAATATTCAGAAATATTATTGAATGCCTTTGTGTCAACTAATAACACATTAAATACTGATTGCTTTTTATTTCATTAAAGCAATAAATTTTCTCTAAATCTTATTTAGGTATTATGTACTATATAAATGTAAGCATACACAGTTAAAACTATTCATAAATTATTTCTTCCATACACGTAATAAACAAATCATGTATTCACAAGTTTTATTTATGTATTTGTCTATTTACTATTATTTGTTCCATACACGTAATAAACAAATCATGTATTCACAAGTTTTATTTATGTATTTGCCTATTTATTTATGTCTTTATTTATTTATTTATTTATTTATTTATTTATTTATTTATTTATTTTTGAGACAGGATTTGGAGCCTGTTCTGGAACTAGATCTTTTAGACCACGTTGGTCTCAAACTCACATGGATCTATCCATCTGCCTCTGCCTCCTAGTGCTAGGATTAAAGGCATACACCACCACTGCCTGATCCAGAAGGTTTATTTTTAATATGAATATGTTGACTGGAAGGACAATCATTTGTTTCTTATTTTGTGTATGTTCATTAAATATCTTCTATATGCAAATCATTGTCTTTTACATCGCTAATTTTTAAGGAATAACCCATGTAAAAAGCTTATGATGTTAACCAATCTTATTACAGGGGAAGGCCAGTTAAGGGACTCGCTCTACTATTTCTTAAAGTCTTAGCAGGGCCCTCTGCATGTACATGATATGCAATTGTGAATATTGGTCTGTTTGTTGGGCCCATGTCAGTGGGACCAGGACCTGTCCCTGACCCATGAGCTGGATTTTTGGATCCTGTTACCTATGGTGGGATGCTTTGCTCAGTCTTGATGCAGTGGGGAGGGCTTGGTCCTGTTTCAACTTAACATGCCAGGCTTTGTTGACACCACATGGGAGGCCTTCCCCTTTCCCTTTTGGAGATGTGGATAGAGGGTGAGCTGGGGCGGGGGAGCTGGCAGGAGAAGAGGGAGGGGAAACTGTGGTTGTTATGTAAAATGAATAAAAAATCAAAAGAAAAAAGTTTATAGTGTAGCTGGTCTTTTACACTAAATATTTCATAGTTTGCATGGATATTTCCTATCACGTGTCTCACAAAGTTGCTCCACATCAATGTTTATAAAAATTCTGAGCAAGCAGCATGATCTCGAATAGGAATGATAAATATACTAAAGAGAAAAGTAAATTCCCTCAATCTCTATCTCGTAGATGTAGGACCCAGGGCAGCTTGGTACACATCTGCCAAGACGGTCTCTATAGATCAACAGGATAGTAGACCTGACTCTCAGTTTACCCTAAGGCAATATGTGTTTCCAAGAAAGACCACAACCTGAAACCACCCATGCTCCTCTAAGCAACATACCATCTAAAGGAAATTCTAACGTTCCAATTATTGTAAATAGGATCACTTGTGCTAAGGGCTCTCCAATACATCGGGCACACAGAGAGTCTGAGTTTGTGAACTTGATAAGAAAAAAGCTCTTTGCTTTTACATATGGAATTCGGTCTTCTTGTTGATTATTTGGGTACTTCACAGATCTGGGTATAACACTATCTCCAATTGAAATAGATTAAAATAAACATTTTGTTGTCATAAGAACTTCATTATTAACAATGAATGCTTACCTATTTGTATGCAAGTATTGCTAAAATAGCTGGACATATTTCTTCAACACGGTATAACACAGAAAACATCCATCAACACTTGTAGAATAAAGTTGGCATTATTTTCAATAATCAAATCCTTATCACACTTTTAAAATATTATACATTTTTTGATAATAATGACTACAATTTCTACTTCTGGAAGCAAAATAAATGGGAAAAAATGTATACATTATAGATATTCTTTTAGGTAGATCGCTCTAAATGGATGTTTTCATTAACTGAAATGTTATATTTCCGGGAGAATAGAAGAAGGGAGAATTGCATTAACAATAACACAGATGAAAGTGTTCCTAGGTTGCATGAATGAAGAAAACAGAATCACCTGAAGATGATAGAGCATATATTACAACAAATAGAGAAAATGGCTAAGAAAAATCTAGAGTCAACACAAAATTGCAAAGAAACCTGTGAAACTTCTCTTCTTACGCTACAAAAAAAAATAGATAGAAATGAGGAGTGACATTTCAGACTGAACGTTTCAGCTATAGTCAAAGACAAAATACACTAACAATGTCTTAGAGTATGAATAACAGGGTATAGCATGTATTTTCACTTAACTCAATAGGGATGAGTTGCTTTTCCCTATCCATTAGATTTTAAACTAACTCTAGAGGCAAACTAGAGAATATTACACATAAAAACTATATCATATTTTAATCTTAGTGCTCATTTTATACCAGACTTTTAAAACTGGTACTCAAAAGTATGTTAACATAATTAGTTGTAATATAGCAAGGTTTAAAATTAATTGTGTTAATATAATATAAAACTCTATGAGAATGTCAATATATAAATATGATACGTTGATAACAGATTAACTGGGAGAAAGAATAAATACCATAATGATACTTCTAATGTTAACATTATTTATCAACATGACTATAGCACTTCCTCTTGTCAAATACATTTAAGTGCTACTATGTAGACACTTTAAAGATAGAACATACATTAAGATGGTAAGAGACTTTGAATAAAGATTATCTTTCATGGTACAAGTTGGACTCATCTGTCAACTGAAATACTCACCAAAAGACAGAGGCTCCTGAAGCTGAATAAATTCTCCCTCAGGCTGCCTATGAATACAGACTGGAATATTCACATTTCTTGCCTGTCAGCCTGCCCATTAGTCTTACAGAGCTTACCACTTCCCACAACAGAGAGCTAAATTTTAGTTATCACTACAACACTATATCTCTACATACGAAAACATATTTCAGGTATTTATAGTGATAATCAATGCTCTAATTACTAAAATGATACTGTTAAACCCCACAATATTAATGCCTGTATGTCTACATATTTGCATATATATGTCTTTATATGTATATGGACATATGTATGGACATATGTAGAGAACCACAGGCATATCCCTGTGGTTGTAGTTTTCTAGGGTGTATCATCACTTTACCACATAAGACACAAGCTTTGTTTTTAGTTCATTCACAATATTTATGATCACTTGCCCTATGATTCTTTCTACATTGCAATATAAAAAGTGATCATCATATAAAATATTATAATTATCTGTGGTTTCTATCAAAGCAACAACAAGAGCTCTAATAATGTTTTTCTCTATTATTTGACTTGACCTCAGGCTTACCAATTTCTCTTTTCTTCACTCATAAATCCAAATGTCTAGGATTGTTTTTACTTCTTTAGTTTTCAATTCATAGTAAATTACAGTATCTTCTGGTGGAATCTATACCCATTTCCTGAATAGAGGACACATGCTTGAATATGCGTCAAAAATTCCACTTTACTTCCACTACTGCTACAGATCTTTCAGTCACTTAAGCTCAGAATGTAGTCCTTAATAGTCAATTGTCAGACGATTAACGCAGAAATACTGGGAGCACAGCCCATACATTGCTGACAATATCTGTATTAAATATTCCCTGACCCTTCTTCTACTGAAGATACTGGTGCCTCTATACACTGCTTTTATAAAAAATGCACATTACTTCCCAGGCTGGCCTCTTACCTAATAAATACTAGAGTCCTCCATCTTTCAAATCCTTGCATCACAGGTGTATGCCTACTACCCTAGCTTGCATATTAACTTTTTCTAGCCACAGGAAAAGAATCTGATCCTGATCTATTTTTTCATAGACAATATCACATTTCATAATATATGACTATGAGTAATATATAAGATTTTGTGCACATAACACAAAATCTCAGTCAGAAGTACAAATACACAAATATTAATGATAATTTGAGTGGTTAAGACTGTTATATCACACTTTAATAAACTCAAAATTATAAATTAAAACAAGTTTCAAATTTTTTATTCAATACTGTATACCATTCTTGGCAATAAGAGTAAATGACTAAAGTCCCATAATAAAAGCATTAAATAAAAAGTTACAAAATGATCAAGCCAATGTTTATACAAAGAAATTTCTAGTAAGACAGTTATTTTATCACCAAGGATAAAGAGGAAAAAATAGGATGAAAAATTGAGAAACATGTTAGCAAATACATGTGGAAGATTCTGGCATTTTTAGTATCAAGATACTAATACTGTGTTCATTTATAACTGAGTGCACTGATGTGTTTTTTTTTTTAAAAAAAGGAGACTGTATTGCAAGTTATAAGGTCAGAGAGTTTATTATATAAATCAATCACCCAATCAAGAAGTATTGAGTTCCAAGAAGAAAGAAAGAAAGCACATAAAAGACGACCTTTCAGTAAATTTAGCAATTATTCTAAGATGACTATTTTTCATGGACATGAAACCTCCTGCCTTGAGTAATAAAGTATCATATGCTTTAGCCTGAGTTTTTCTTAGAGGCTCAAAAGATGACCCACTACCAGATGGATGTATTGATTAAATCTGAGCAGGACTGGACCACTCTCTGTGCAGAGAGATGTGTGAGAGGACACATCTCTGGGTAAACAAACAACCTAATTTGACCAGGACATAGGCAGAGGAAGGCATGGGACATGAGCTAAGGTTTAAGCGTGAGTCACTAAACCTTTTAAGTGGTTTTCTTTTGTTAATGTGTCTCAAACATAGCATCAGAAATGCCACAGGGTAATTTTTAAATAAAGATTGTTCCAACTGCTGATTTTATAATATCGTATACTGAAAATTCTGCAAGTAAGGGTAAACCTCACAGATAATAATAGTAAACAAGATTATAACACAGAAGCATTTGGAAGAGAAACTGGGAGAAAACTATTAACAAACATGAAAAAACATGGAGTTATGAGCTTTAACACAAACTTGAATAGATAAAGGATGAACTTCATTTAAATAATTAACTCATATTTCCTTTGCATTAGATGCTGATCTAATTAAACTTATTTTTGTTCTTTCTCAGTCTTCTGTCTCTGTGTATCTGCATGTGTCTGTCTGTGATGATTTAATAACTATTACTATGAACATACACACTGAAATATAAATCTGTATCAGTGACATTTGAAACCCATCTTCTGACACATTTTGTGCATGTGTGTGTGTTTTATTTTTAAGCTTAGAGAGAGCAAATTGCAATCTCAGTGGGTTTCTAGCTGAACAAATATCTACTAAAAATACTCTTTTAATTGACACGAAACACATCTATGCAAAGTCTTAAGCTCAGATGCAGGCCAAATAACAACTCTTAGAATAAAACAAAGAATTTCTTCATGCAAAAAGTTTTTTAGCCGGGCGATGGTGGCGCACGCCTTTAATCCCAGCACTTGGGAGGCAGAGGCAGGCGGATCTCTGCGAGTTCGAGACCAGCCTGGTCTACAGAGCTAGTTCCAGGACAGGCTCCAAAGCCACAGAGAAACCCTGTCTCGAAAAACCAAAAAAAAAAAAAGTTTTTTAGCAAATAACATTAGTTTTGAAATTTTAGAAAATGTTGGTTTAGAAAATCTGAGTTATTGTGTTTCCTACACTTAACATCCCTGAAATATGAAATTTTACAGATTCTTATTTTTAAATTATATGTGTATGCTGTGAGTGTGTATATGCAAATTAGTACAGTTACTGCAAAGCCTAGAAGGGGTATTAAATCCCTTGTTGCTGGTGTCACAGGTAGTTTGTGACATACTTGATGTGCTGGGAACTTAATTCAGATCCATTTCAAGAGCAGTGCGTGCTTTTAGATAATGAACTATCTTCCAAGCTCCAGAATTCTAGCTATTTCCAAAGAGTATCATGAAAAAAATTTACAGAACTATCCAGCATGATTATAAATTAGGCATTGTTTTTAGATCATTTTAACCAATTGGTAAGGAAATTTAAAATTGGTTGGGCACATAATATTTTAAGGTTAAGTATTACTATTGAGTAGGATATGATGTTCTAAATGCAACAATTTCCCCATATATATTACCAACTTGTGATGGACATTTGAGGACATAATTATCCTGAAAGTTGAGGCATTTTTATTTGTATTTAGTTTCTTTGGTACAAGTTATTATTTAAGTTCAGTTGTCAAACTGTTATTAACTTCAGAGAATCTTCAGAATGTCAAGATGATTCAAAGAGGAGCTTTGCGTACAAATAAAAGTGAGTGAATCCAACAAAGAATATATAGTTGGGCACGGTGACATAGACCTATAACTGCATCATTAATACTAAAGCACCAAACTAAATAAATTTGATGCAATAACTGACCCACAATCCTTTGAAAGTAGTGGAAACTGTAAAGGCTTAAGGCTAAACTCTGAAACACTTTCGAATGCTTACAGTTCCTCAAAATCTTTCCTTTTAAAGGCATGTATTACATTTCCTGGTGAGGTTATAATGAAGAAGATGAAGTAATGATCCATTTCAACAATTATTAGACAGCTGCTCTGAACAGACATGAGCTTTGTAACATAGTATACCACAGTGGTCTATTGATCAAATTAGTGCCTAAGGAAGAAAAAGGGTGATTGTAGTTTCATGGACATAGTGCTCCTATGAACCTGCCTTATGATTGGATTCTTGGCTCTGTTACACACAATTCTCTATGTTGTGAGTTTCACTGTGGAGCTGAATCTAATTCCCATCTTGATACTGTCTTTTGTGCAATGAGAACTATTATGGTAGAAATGAGTACGTAGAAGTCACTAAAACCACCTCTATCTACAAACATGGTAAACATTTTAGTGGGATCTCTGAGGGATGTCACTGATATGAATAGGAAAGAATAAAGTGGTGGCGTTTCCTACCACTTCAACTTGCCTCTGCGTGGCCTAAGCAGAAGCTGGAGTCTATTAACAATCAATCAAAAGGTTTATCATATAATGAGTGAACTTACAGCTGTTGTACAAGACGTGGTTTTGTTGCTTGAAATAATCACGATATGTCTTGGTACCTGGCATAAAGATGGTGATAACTGAATGCTTTTATCCTATACTTGTTAACAACTATCAGAATGAATTGTGTTCCTGAAGTATGTATCTACTTCTCTACCTAAAGTTTATGATGATTCTTCATTCCTATAATATTTCAGTTAGCAAAAGTTTCAGTTATTTTTCATTTTTTCTTCCAAATTTCAGCCTGCCATGCCAATTGAGCTCATTGCAAGTAACTATGGAACATTTATAAGTCACTTGTACGGCAGATGTCTAGGTTCAAGTTAAGTTACAGAAATTCATATGGGTCCATTTGTCTGCGGTATATTGAAATAGTCTTTGTAAAGTTAAGGATAAATGACTGTTATCTGGGCTTTTCAACTAGCACACATGGGGTGCTGTACTTTCTCAGTCACAAAGTTCTAGCTAAGCATTTTCCACTAGTTTAACAATAATATTCGAACACACTGTCATAGCTATGATTTCATTGTTGTGAAGAGACACCATGACTATAGCAACTCTTGTAAAAGAAAGCAGTTAACTGGGACTTGCTTATAGTTAAGAGGTTTAGTCAATTATTGTCATGGTGGGAAGCATGGTGGTACACAGGCAGACTTGGTGTGGAGAAAAAGCTGAGAGTTCTCTATCTGAATCTGCAGGCAGCAGGAAGACACCTGTAAGCCCACCCACAGTGACACACTTCCTACAACAAAGCCACATGTACTCTAACAAGGCCACATCTAATAGTGCCACTCCTTATGGACCTATGGGAGCCATTTTACTCAAACCACCACACACACTAGATTATTTATTTAAAAGGCTAACATTTTATTCAGCATCTTTTTTTTTTTTCCTAGACAGGGTTTCTTGTAGCGTTGGAGCCTGTACTGGAAGGAGCTCTTGTAGATCACCTGGTCTTGAACTCACAGAGGTCCGCCTGCTTCTGCCTCCCGAGTGCTGGGATTAAAGGTATGCGCCACCACCTCCTGGAAAAGTCTAGCATTGTAAATGGGAGATACAATAAAAGAGAACTGTGTAACATGTCAGATTTCCTATGTAAGTTACCCACCCCTGATACTACATAACTCAGCAACTTCAGAGGCATTAAAATGTTAGCTAGTTGTGGAAACTACTTGTCTCTTTTGGTCAGTCACTGCTCATATTGCCTGGGGTGGTATAAAGATATGCCATCACACAAATATTTCCTCATGCTTTCACTTTCTTATTCATTTATTACCTAAAATAGTATGGGTCAATAAGAAATTTTACTACATCTTAGTCATTGAAGAATAGATTATCAAAGAAGTATAGAATGCAACTATGAGAAGACTGAGCATTATCCAAAATTTAAAAAAAAAAACAAATTTGAATGATCTCTTAAAAATTTAGTATATTTTAATTACAGAGAAAAGAATAATTCTGTGCAAAGCAGAAATGTCACTTTCTAATTGATTTACAGACTAAGAGTGGTTTAGGAGAAAGGGCAGACTGTAAAGGATTTAAAATGTGTTATCTTTAGAAAGCTGGATTTTATTTTATTGAGTACACTTTCTTGGTTTTTTTCGGGGTAAGATGAGTCACAAGAGGGATTCTAGTGATATGGAGGATAGAGGTAAAGTGATAGCCATTTGGTTGCTGAAAAATATGCTGTGCATATGCTAAACTAACATTTAGTGGAATCAGGTTTGAAAGGTCTTCTTTTTCTTTTCTTTTAATTGAACACTTGTTGTGGGTTAGGTGTTTTTGGTTACCATCATGACAATATATATGCCTGGACAGTGCAGACCACTCATTCTACCAACCTATTCTCAACTAACATAAGAGTGAGTTTCATTCCATCTGCATAAGCTTTTGCTTGAGTGTTTCAGACTGTTCTGTCTTCCATGTACATTTTTCATTCCTTTTTCCTTTTACAGATACCCACCTTTCATGCTCCAACATCGGATGTGAATACAAAAGCAACAACAGGACTAAATAAATAGCTGCTAAAATTGTAAAGGATTTCACTCCTGTGAAACAAATAATTACATATTATTATTTTGAACCTGATAGAGCTTTGATTGATATACACAATAATTTAGCAAGCTAATGTTAGGAATTTCCAAGTTACCAATCTCATTTATGTTTTATGCCTTTGAAAATATGGTACACAAATGTTCAGTTTATCAAGTCCTAATAGTTAACTGTCTAGAAAACTAGAAGGGTAAAATATCAGATAGGTAAATCAGTAAAAATGCAGACATACTGACTCCTTTGCTAATGAGTTCTTAAAGGTCCCTCATGGATTTGATGCAATCAACATTAGTGTTCTTGTCACTTTCCATTACGACTGACCTATTGACTTTCTCAATATCATTTTCTTTAATTTATAAGATCCTTAGAAGGCAAGTGATTTTGTACAATGTTGACTGCATTTGTATGTGTGAATATGTGGGTCTGTTGATCATACAGTGCTTACTTATTTTAAAAGGCTAAAATGTTTTATTTTAAGGTTAATTCATAAGGCCCAGGAAAGTACATTATTCTCCAAAAGAAAAAATGCAAATTAGATGTTGTTGTGACTCAGACTGATCTGAAGTCAGAAAACGGGGAAGCATATTGTTCCTGGTCAGCTTGCTTAATTTTTTTTTCTATTTTGTCTGGCACCCAACCTACGGAAATATGACAACAACACTAAAAGAAGGTATTTCCTTGAGTTAAATAGTTCTAGAAACACCTTCAAAAAGAACACAGAGATATGTTTCTAAGTATTTAAAATATACTAAGTTGACAATGAACAAGAACCTTCATACCTAGTGAAATTGATGAAAAGCCAGAGAAAGAGAAATTCAAAGTGTCAGTAATTAATTTTAAGAACCCTTTTTATTCATAATGAAGTAATGATGGATTATTGAAATTAATACCAATTTTGTTGATCTGCAGCAAGGATTTTGAAAAGTTTATATAACATATATTCATGAGACTTTAAAATATCTATTTTTTTTAAAATAAAGGAGAGGGAGCATGAAATGGCCTTATACTATAGCCATACTGATGAATATCTTGCATATCACCATAGAAACTTCATCTGGCAATGGATGGAGATAGAGACAGAGACCCACATTGGAGTACTGGACTGAGCTCCCAAGGTCCAAATGAGGAGCAGAAAGAGGGAGAACAAGAGCAAGGAAGTCAGGACCCCGAGGGGTGCACCCACCCACTGTGACAGTGTGGCTGATCTATTGGGAGCTCACCAAGGCCAGCTGGAATGGGACTGATGGAGCATGTTATCAAACCAGACTCCCTGAATGTGGCGGACAATGAGTGCTGTCTGAGAAGCCAATGACAATGGCACTGGGTTTTGATCCTACTGCATGCACTGGCTTTGTGGGAGCCTAGGCAGTTTGGATGTTCACCTTCCTAGACCTGGATGGAGAGGGGAGGACCTTGGACTTCCCACAGGGCAAGGAACCCTGACTGCTCTTTGGACTGGAGAGGGAGGGGTAGGGGAAGAGGGGGGATGGAGGAGGGAAATGGGAGGAGGGGAAGAGGTGGAATTTTTAATAATAATAATAATAAAAAAATAAAAATTTTTGTAGGTTCCAAATATGTAACATGTGATCTTGCTAGCATAGGAAAAAATACAGAACTCATAAAGATTGCAAGGAGGCCATTTGAATGCCCAGCAGTGATAGATAGTGGAAATAGGGAGGACACATTATTTGGGAAAAAAAGGATGAGTTTAAGAATGACTTGATAATGATTCTGTTAGAATCTGAACTGTGGTAGGCAATTAAAGAATGGTTACAATAAAGTGTCTATAATGTTGTGGTCAAGAATCTGGTAGGAGATGGGTGATAGTAGAGTAGAAACAAGGAAAATTTAGTGAGCTTTTAATGTTCATTTGAGAAATAGTAATTTAAATTACCACAGCGTAGTTTATTTAATATGCACAATTTAGAGGCATGAGAGATGGCTCAGCCATTAACGGACTACTTTTGCAGAGATTCCAGGTTTCTTTCTCAGTTTCCATACTTGATGGCTCACAATCTCCATGAAGTTGTTTTTTAAGAGACCCCAACATCCTCTTTTAGCTTCTGTAGACTCTGGCATGTTTATGGTTCTAATACATAAATGTAGGCATTTGTTCACATATAAAATTAAAATATCTTTGTTGAAAGGCACAATTTGAAGGTAAAAACAAAATTTTGGACAGGAATAGACTATAGGCATCTTAATTGATAATTTTACCAATGGTGAATTGTTTGTTGCTAGAATCCTTGGAAAGGTTTTAGAATAGAGAAAATTGAGTATTCATGCAGCCTCATTTGCATCATATGTGTAGAAGTAAAATTCCATTTACATCTAGGTACATAGCAGAACACATGGACTTATATATAAAACTGAATTTTATCTTTATATGTTATGAAATCAATATGAGTACATGTTAGCATCCTTCTAGGAATAGGTTTAAGTAAAAAAAAATAACTCCTGCAAGATTTGTTGGAGAAGATTATGAGAATATGAACAGAAAAAATCAAACTCGGGAAATGGTGGAGAAATTACTTATCGATGCTTTTTAAGTAGCCAACAATATCTGAAGGATTTTGGAGTTTCAAGTAAGAGAATGAAAAGATATTCTTTCAATGAATAGTATAAAATTGATAGAGTCTTCATAAAATTCATATTTTCGGAAATTTATAGAATGTAGAGTAATAAATCAAGAAGTAGAGAGTTAATTCATGGACATATATGCGAATCTTTTCAAGATAGCGGATAAAACATGATGGAAAAGGATATCAGTGAATAAGGTATTTTGTTTTTATTATTTCTGGAGGCAGAGTTAAATTTAGTTATCAAAAAGAGGACAGTAAATGAGATTGAACTTTAAAGGGCAAGTGTTGTCTGTCCAAAGGACTGATAGTTTATGAAATAGAAAAAGCAGATAGGAATCAACTACCCAGAAGAGGGAGGTATCCAGATAGTTAACCATTTTTTAATACTACTTAATTAGTGCATGTTTAATGAGCAGATGTGAGGAATGGGATTATTTGGAACTGGGAATGAGTTCTACTGTTCATTCACTTCACTTGAACCACAGTACAGCAGGATCTCACTACCATGATTTAAATGAAAATGGCCCCCACAGATTCATAGATTTGATTACATTGTCACCAGGGAGTGTCATTATTTGAAAGCTTTGGGAGGTGTAGCATTTTAGGAGGCAAGGTGTCACTGGGAATGGGCTTTGAGGTTTCAAAAAGCTCTTTCCAAGCCAGGAGTCTCTTTCTTCCTTCTGCCTGAGTGTCCTATGGTAGAACTTTTAGCTACTCTCAAGCACCATGTCTGCTTGAATGCCACCATGCTTTCTGCCACGATGATAATGAAGTTAAGCAAGCCCCAACTAAATGATAATGAAGTTAATGATAAAGCCCCAACTAAATGATAATGAAGTTAAGCAAGCCCCAACTAAATGGTTTATTTCACAAGAGCTGCTGTGGTCATGGTGTCTCTTCACAGCAATAGAATACTGACTGATCTAAGATGTTTCAGAGGGGAAGACTATTAGTAATTATCCTAGAGACCATTACTGCAACATTTTGGCAAAGAACTTGGGTGCCTTTTGCTTTTGTCCTTAAAATCTGAATGAGGCTAAATTGACTAGTAGTGACTTTGTGGTACTAAGCCCCCTTTCCTGCTGTTTGTAATGGTAATGTATATATAAAATGTACCATTGTATCATAGAAGTATGAAATACACTCTTTTGATCTTTATTTTATGTTGGGCCTTGTAAGGCCAGGCGTGTGGCCAAGTGTAACTTCCTGAGCATAGCTCGGATTTGGAGACCTGTCTTTGGCCATGGCTTCCGCTAACGTGGCAGATTATTATTGGCCCTTATTCCTTAGTTCGCCTCAACCCATCCCAAAATTCCAACCTACTATCACAACCCTATAGAAGTTCCAGCCTAATACAGTTAACTGACATCCTGCATCTACAGACTCCAGATCAGTGTCTGGGTCATCGACACTCACCATCCCGCTCAGCCCCAGGGAAAAGTCCGGAAGGTCCAGCTCTGCCCCGACCCTGTCTGCTGGAAAACCCAGAAATTTTACAGTGATTATAGGTGACAGATTGCCTTGAGTCTCAGAGAAGACTTTGAATGCTGAGCTTTTAAACAATGTTGATACACTAATACACTATCAAAACATTTGAAGTATAACTAAATACATTTTGCTTTATAATATTCATCCAAGCTTGTGGGGGCCAGGAAGTGGAATGTGGTTGTTTGAATGCTTGGTCACTAGGATGTAGCCCTGTTTGAAAGGATTAGGAGGTATGGACTTTTGGAGGAAGTGTATCATTGCAAGTGGGGTTTGAAGTTTCAAAAAAATACATTCCATGCTAGAGGCTCTCTGTTCCTGCTGCTTGCGGATCTGGTTATAGAACTCTAAGCTACCTCTCCAGCTGTATGCCACCTGCCTGTATGTCTCTTTGCTGCCGACCATGATGATAATGGACTAAACCCTTAAAACTATAAGCAAGACCCAATTAAATACTTTCTTTCCTTAACATTCCTATAATCACAGTGTCTCTTCACTGTGATAGAACACTAACTAAGCTAGTCATTATTAAAAAATAAAATAAATCATGAAACAAAATCATAGGCCTTTCACCAAAACTTTTACAGATTTCATGTTTATTATTCAAAAGCTATCTACTAAAGCTAACTCAATTTTTCAAGTATAATCAGATCTATTTAAAACATAAAGCCCCCATGATATGATCTGTGCTAAGGGTTTCTTCAGAAAGGGAAACCAACTTAGTGTATAAACAGACACCTAATTGAACTGTGAAATTCTACTCTTGTTATTGTGCTCAATTTACTTTGCTGAATTTTAATGTTAGAAGATTATGAACACACAGTCATAGGAAACTGCCCTGCATTACAAATGTATATGTGGAATTTCTTGAATGTTAATTATTGCGTTCACACCAACTCCTCTAGCCAGTGAAACATTTGACTTTTTGTATTTACAACTATTCCTAATAAAAATGTGTTAATGAGTTACAGGTATTTCTCTGACCCCAAATTGTAAAAACACTTTTTTTTTGCTAGTATGGCTGTTCAGTTTATTAAAGAATAAAAAGGAAGAACCTATACACGCCATTCTTGGTTACAATTCAAGGGCACTTCCTCTTATCTGTCAGTAGGAAATGTAGGCTACATGAACAGAAACTGATGTATATATATATTACAAGTATGATGAAGGAGTTTTGCTTTTAAATATTGCAAATCAGAAAATTAAAATGCCAGAAAATATATGGTACTTGAAGAATATGCTTTCTACTTTTATTTGACAAGAGAAATTTGTCAAAGTCTCAATTGTACTTATTAACCATAGGACTCCTGGGAAGCATATTTTATCTCTCCTTTTAAATGACAATATACACCCAGTTTTCTATTTAGCCATATATTCAAACACAAGAAGATATACATTTCACGGTTACTAATCAAGATGAATTTTCAACAAGTAATCTTGTTTCATTACATTTGATAATATTTTTAAATTGTTGGAAACAATTTTGTCCCTGAATTGACAGTTTGGGCTGATGTGATACTCAGTCCTGGACAGTGCAGACGAACTGATAAGGCAGAAGCACTAGTAGAATCAGGGGGTGTTTTCGAAAAGAAAATATTCACTATTGAGTTTACTTATATTAGATAATTACACTTTTCATTACCTTTCCTGGTGATACCAGATTGAGTGTTACTCCCCTGGGAATACATACTGGAATACTTCATTTTACAACTACCTCACATTTATTTGGGAGCAAAAGCTGAATACGCAATGGAAAACTTTCTAACCGTAATGCGTAATGGGATATAATTTTTTTTTTTTTTTGGATTTTCGAGACAGGGTTTCTCCGTAGCTTTGGGTTCCTGTCCTGGAACTAGCTCTTCTAGACCAGGCTGGCCTCGAACTCACAGAGATCCGCCTGCCTCTGCCTCTTGAGTGCTGGGATTAAAGGCGTGCGCCACCACCGCCCGGCTGGATATAATTCTTTATAGCTGAAATTATGCACTTTGTAAAAAATTCACACTTAATATACCACAACGCTATTACTTCACTTGCCTGTCTTTTATGGAATGCCCTACAAAGTCCTTCCTCCAGGACTAAGAAATACCAAATTCTAAAGGCTCAAAAGCTAATCCTCATGTGAAAGACACATTTTATCGTACTGTAAAAAAAAATCATTGAACAGTATAGGAAATTATTATTCTTTACATAAGTAGACAAATATATGATATAAAAACAGATGAATAATAGATGAAGGATGATAGAAGAAAGAACAATGAGACTAAGACACAGAGATAAAATTAGACATAATTAGCTATTGTCCTTAAGCCTTTAACTTAACTAATTAGCAAATATATATTATATTGTATTTTTATATAACATATAATATAATTATATATGTGTTTGTTATATGTGTGTGCATATTGGTCTTTCAAAGGAAAAATCTACTGTGCTTTTCTTGATATATGGTGCAAAAATAAGCAAGCCAACACATCACAGAGAGGCACTGGTAGAAAAGATATACATCCTCACTGTCAGAAAACAATGTATCTTCTACTTTCTACTCTCTCAATCTCCAGGTTTGTCCTATATTGCATAAAACATCACTTGATTTTAGCTTTGTAACCGTGAACTTGTTCTGTTCTTCCAATCTCCAGACAAATATATGTGTAAGCACACAGTGGTTGTACATCTCAGATGTGCCAGAAAATGTTTTAAATATTTATGTAATTCTTAACCAGTTATTGAGCACCATTCACTATTTTGTGATTAAAGGAGCAGCTTGCATTTCAAAAAGAATCATTTTGTCAATAGTTCAATTTGTTGTTCAAAATAGCACACCTATTAAAGCATTTTATTTCTCTTATACAAAACTAAAAATAAAAAGCCCACAAACACATAACTTTTCAAATGCTCTGCCCCACGGGCACTCTCCTTCATTCCCCATCCTTTTTTTTTTTTTTTTTTTTTTTGCCAAAGACACCTGTCAGTTTATTTAACATTTTCTATTGTCAGTTTAACAGAAAAGGCCTCAGGCTGTAGCTTGACAAGAAGACACAGGGGTATTGACATCCTGGTAGGCACCAGCTGTCCCCACCTCCCCTGCCCTCTTGTTCACAACAGAGTATGGTTGAAGTGTTTGCTCTAATGAGTCTTTAACATTTATTTATGTTGCATTTGCTGTCAGGGCTTTAAGAAGTAGAAGGTGCCCATCCTTCCAAGGAGTTTCTCTGCCATGATATTCAGGTGCAAAGCAGCACTTTGAAATGATTTTTCCCCAAGTGTACGCCAATGTACATCGAAAGAAAATAGGCCTTGTTAAAGAAGACTGTATGATAAACTGAAGCGTTCACTGTCTCTCTGTCTCTTGCTATTTTAATTCCAGAGGCAGCCTTAGGAATGTTGCATAATTGATGGAAAAATCATCAAATGTGTTAAAGTTTAACTGCTTTCCTTTATCATACTTCATGTTTCTATGATTTGCACTGTAAATATTGATGTAAGGATTTTATACGATGTCTCAGTTCAGTACAAATATATATGGGAAAATGTCGCCCCTTGAGAAGTTGGGAAGATTTTCAAATTCCTGCTTTCTGGACTAGAGAACACATGTCACATGGATACTGGCTGTCTCTTCGATTTGAAATTTAGAAAATGGAAGAGATATACATCTTCACTGAGAAATGGTGGTCTATTTTCGAAGAAATGACAGCATTCAGAACACCAGGTAGAAGAGAGGATTGAGGAATAACTAATGTTTGCTGTTGTGGTTCTTCTTGATATATAACAGAACGACAGTCAACATCTAATAATACCTTCTTACATCACAGAAGATTAAGCTGTCAGGAGGGTTAAAACTCTTAAAAGAGTCTTCCAGATTTTTTTTATTATTTTTGTTTGTTTGTTTTCCTTTTTTATTACTTTATAAATAATACCATTCAAAATTTCCACTTCCTCCCCTCCTCCCACTCCCCTCCTGCTCCCCAACACACCCTTCTCCCGTCCCCCTCCAGTCTTAAGAGAGGGCAGGGTACCCTGCCCTGTGGGAAGTCCAAGGCTCTCCCCCGCTACATTCAGGCTTAGGAAGGTATGCATCCAAATAGAATAGGATCCCAAAAAGCCAGTACATGCAGTAGAGAGAAATCCCAGTGCCATTATTATTGGCTTCTCAGTTTGCCCCAATTGCTAGCCACATTCAGAGGGTCCAGTTTGATCCCATGCTTGTTCAGTCCTAGTCCAGCTAGTTCAGTTCCCATTAGCTCAGGAACACTGTCTCAGCAGGTGGACCAACCCCTCACCGTCCTGACTTCCTTGTTCATATTCTCCCTACTTGTGCTCTTCAACTGGACCTTGGGAGCTTAGTCCACTGCTCCAATGTGGGTCTCTCTCTATATATCTCCATCTGTCGCCAGATGAAGATTCTATGGTGATATTCAAGATAGTCATCAGTCTGCATATGGGACAAGGCCAGTTCAGGGACCCTCTCCTCTACTGGCCAGGGTCCTAGCTGGGGTCATCCCCGTGGACAACTGAGAACCCCTCTAAAGCCAAGCCTCTTGCCAACCCCAAAATAACTCCCTTAATTAAGATGTCTCCTTCCCTGCTCCCATATTCGTCCTTCCTCCATCTCAACCATGAGACTCACCCAAGCTCTCCCCAACCCTTCTTTCTCCTGGTCTCCCCTTCTCCCCACCCCATCCCTACCCCCATGCTCCCAACTTTTGCCTGATGATCTTGTCTGCTTCCAGTTTCCAGGAGGATCTATATGTTTTTCTTTGGGTTCACCTTATTACTTAGCTTCTCCAGGATTGCGAACTATAGGCTCAATATTTTTTGTTTATGGCTAGGATTCACTAATGAGTGAGTACATAAAACATTCATCTTTTTGGGTCATGGAAAGGTTCTGGATAAACCATGAGAACTCATTAAAGCATGAGACAACAAAGGAAAAACCATATTTTCATAGCAAAAAGTTTCCTTGAACATAAAATTCTTACAGGGTCTATGAACACACATATAGATATTAATAATCACTCTAATATTAAAATTATTTTTCCAGGAAAGCAAGCAGAATGATCTCCAGAGCAAAATTTTCCTTTATAAATCCATTGAGTAATTTATAGCATTTATATATTTCGTATGTTTTCAATAAATGGAAACTCAGCATCTGGGGTATGGCATTGTTATGTAAATGACCCTGCTCCATTAAGCTTTATTCCCCAAACAGGTGGATTGCTAGATTTGGATCATGACTTGGCAATTAGTTACCAAGATACAGTGAAGTAAATTGTGAAGTGATTGCAAATGTAACCTCCTAGCTTTGATCCTCCATTGCTGCATTGTAATTCTCAGGATAATTTTAATTGTTTCAAAAGGAGTAGGTAGTTTTGTAAATAAAGTACATAACTTAAATGTCCACAATGGTTTGGATTATATTTAGGAGCATGTTTTTATTGAAAAACTCATTTAGTAACACCTTCAACTTCTTTGTCTATCAGGGTTCTCACTGTGCCATATTTTTTTTTATATTTTCACAATGTACTTCTATAATTACTATAGACCACTCCTCACTATTACATAAAACTCACCTGTGCATCTGTTCTTGCATTTTTCTGAGTAATAATTACCAAGGGGCTTGAAATGGTCCATTATTGAGGTGATATTCTCAGCTCTCAATCTATACCTTCATAAGGCAAAGTTCACATGTCAAGCTGGCAGTATTTTAACCAGCAAGTTATGAAATGTACATCTTCATGCTGCATCCATACACAGGACCCACCCAAATCAATAATATATCACATTGTAATATGCTGAGAGACTTCCCCTTTCATAGAAGAGGTTCTGTGTCTACACAATTACTTCATACAATCCAGGTCTCATTGTGGAGACTCTCAGAAAAAAAGAGGATTAACCTAGTTTCGTGAGGTTGTAGGATATAGTGCCTAAACTAGAATAAACCAAACCAAAAATTATTTACCAGTTTACCATCTTTTAAGAATTTTGAACTTTGAGTTCAGATATAAAAAAGAAAAACTAATCAAAAATATTTTAGTAATATAGTTCTGCTAATAAGTATATTTATTGTATTTATAATACTAATTTGAGTTATAGAATTATAATTAAATGTGAATTCACATTTTCACCAAACCAGGATAACAACTAGCTTTTTCTTCCTGTAATTATGGGATCTTTTTTAGATATTATGATCAAAGCAAAAAAGACCTGCAAAAGATTTATTGAACCTCTAGTCACACAGTAGTAGAATAACTTTGAAATGCACAGAGCCGAGTTTCATAATGGTTAAGACTTCAAAATCACCAAGCACCAATTCCAATACAATTAGCTACAGAAGATATTGACACAAATTCCCAAATGTAATCTCTGAGAAGAAACTAAAGGTTTTCAACGGAGGCTAGTGTCAAAGTGCTTGAAAATGCTCATTGTAAACCTGCCTTTGAAAGATGAAATGCCTCTCTGAAAACAAGTGCAGATACTGAATATTTCGAACACCAATTTGCACAAAGTATTAAAGTGTGCACATGCTGTTTTTTTGTTGTTGCAGTTTTAACCCAGTTAATACTGTCACATGATTATCCTTTAGACTCCTTCAAAGTCTATACTTAAATAACTACTCACAGAGATAGCCTTCCACCTCCCACTTTGGGGATTAAATCTAGTAATCCCCCATACTACATTCGGCAAGATGCCCCTCAACAGACAACAGATAAAGAAAATGTGGTACATTTACACTGGAATACTCTTCCACCTTAAAAAAAAAATAAATTCACAGAGAACTGAATGGAGCTACAGAAAAATCACCTGAGTTAAGTAACCCAAACCAGAAAGATAAAAATGGTTTGTGCTCACTTATATGTAAATATTAGTTGTTAAATCAATGGTAAGTAAAATACAATCCATAAGATCACAGAGGTTACATGTCACAGAAAGGCCCGAGGGTGGTTATGAATATATATATCTACAGATCTTCCTAGAAAAGGAAAATAGAATAGTTAGTTGTGGATGGATAGGTGGGAATGGGGTCACTAGATAAAGGAACAAGTAGAGAGAGGAAGTGAAGAGGGGAATGAGTGAAAGAATATTGGAGAGAGACCTTTTAACTTAAGGACTACTTGAGGGGCAATATCAAAACCTAATATAGTGTAAGTTTCATATATATATATATATGAAATATACAAATATTTTATATATATATATGTATATATATATGAAATTGCCAGATAAAGGTAGATAAAAAATTCACAGCTGAACAGCCCTTGTCACCAAATGAAGTTTCCAGCAAAAGGTTTGAATAACTCAGGCTGTTGACAAGGCTACAATAAAATGCTAGAGCTAATGGGCCAATCAGTGATTTAATGAAAACAGTTTCTGTTTGATTATTTTGGGTTGAAGCTAGCTGGGTAGCCGAAAGTAACAAGTGGCCTCATCCACCATACATATGAGACAAAAAATTTAAAATGTAGCATAATATATCACTGGAAAATAATAGGAAATAAAAAATAGAATATTCCCTGATAAAAGTTAATATCTTATGTCTGCCAAAAGACACTGGAGCTAAACAATAGAAAAGTACATATTAACACAACATTCGAAATAAGTAGATACTCAAAATATCAAAGACAGACAGACAAAACTAAATCACATTAAAATGCCAAAAGCAGAAGAGAAATTAATCAAAATATAAAAAATTAAATAAACTGTAAAATAATGCAAGATAATAACAATAGTGAGTTGATTTTTCAGTAAAAAAATTTAAAACTTAAGATAAAACCATTTCCACTGAAGAATAAATGAAAAATTGACTAAGGAGGATTGACTTTTGGTGTTTTATTTTATCTTAATGAAATTATTAAATTTAAAAACAGATACCATGTCTTTGGGAGTTATATACTTGCTTATTTGGTAAAATAAACAGACTTTATCCCAATGTTCTGTTTCCTGTTGTCTATGGCTGTGTATTTTATTTATTACTTTTTGAGTGAAAACCTGGTCTTCCATTGTGAGGCCAGTGTTGAAAAGGCCAGGATGCCTGCCATGGTCATGAAACAGCAGGAAGAGTTCTAGAGAAAGAAAAAGTACATATTAATTTTCAGGTGGGCAGACAGAAAGATTCAATGGTGCAATTTAAGACCAAGAAAAATTTGCCACTTAGTAAACTGAGAGTCTGTTGTGAATGACAGTTTACCAATGGTACATTCCAGATTCAAATTTGATGAGAAGCGAATCAATGAAAGAAACTCATTTCCACAGTGAAAGGATGGAGGAAACTTACACTATACACATTACTAGACATCAAAAAATAACAAATAAATAAACACCAAAAAGACAAAGGGAAAAAGGAACTGGTGCTACAACTTTGCTATTGTAAACCAGATAAACTTATAGTCAATAAACTTCCTAATTCCAGCAGATCCTTACTTGTCCATACTTATATTTCTCTCTCCCACTGCCTTAATTTACATAAGAAAATTGATATTTTCCTGATTATGTTTTTACATATATGTGTAATTTGGTTTTGATCAAATTAAACAATGTCATATATGGATGAATATCAAAACAAAATCAAAATCAGGTGATTAATATACTAGTTTTATTAAAAATATTAAAAAATGTTTTTTCTTTTATATTTAGCACCTTTAGATTTCCTGTAATCCACCAGGGAATATTTCCTTTCTCTGTAATCAATACAACAAACAGGCAGAGATTTGACTTTTCGTTTGTCAGGAAGATCCTGTCATATACCCCTGATCACTGGATTTAAACAGATTGCCTCACAAATCCACATTCTACATTTCTTAAGGACTCTCTTCCTGACTCTAGATTGAATGTTTGTGATAGAGTCTACAGATTTGAGGTTGCCTCTTACTCATCTTGTCTGAATAATATGATTTCATAGCTTTACTAACTCCATGTTAAATTCTACATCATAGTTGGTTGTCTGTTATTACGACAGAGAACAGGAGCATTGACCTATGTTAGGGTGAGGCAACACATGAACTAATGCTATTGTTCACTGGACGTAAATATTAATATTCTGATTTTTCTCTTTTGATGAAGATAAAATGTTTTTTCTCCAGTCTGTGGTCATAAATTTTGTATCCATGTGTAAATTTGTTATCAATTTTAGCAAATGTGTAATGAGTGAAAGATAGTAAGGTTCACGTAGGACAACAATTGAATAAAAATTTCACTAATTCAAATAATTTTCACAGTCAATTCTGTGAATCATGAAGAGAGAATCACTCACCCTTGTATGTATCTTGCATCTTTAATGGTAACATTAATAACTCCCACCCCTAGTCACACTGTCACACATATTCAGATAAAACTTTTCTTTTGATTTACATATAATATTAGTTGAAGAACATAATGGATGATTCTACCTACTTCATTAAAACATTGGAGAACATTTTTTTTAAGAAAACAGCTCCACATGTCAAGTATATAAACACAGATTTTGTGCTTGAATTAGGGAAATGATATGGCACAAATACAGTGTAACAGAAAGAATATCCATCACAAACAGACTTAGATGGTACTTCATTTATTACCTGGGGCAAGGTGCCTCCTTTCCAACCAGAAGACAGTAATTCTCATCTTCATTATTAATGTCAACTGAGATCATCTGCCCCATAGTTAAAAACATGGTCTGCGTGATTTTTTTTTTTTGCAGTTTTCATCAGCTATAAATTAGATACAGTCTCTTCTGCATAAAGACTGAGGAAATGTTTCCAGGCATGACCTGTATGCCTAGATAATTCTGCTCTTGTGGAAAAGTGGATAAAAATGAAGTACTGAGAAGGAGGAGGCATACTCTCAAAAAGTCAGCTTTAAACTTTCAAATGTTAAGGTTTCAGTAAAACAAAATTATCAAACTGTCTTTCAATGCTTAATTTAAATAACTCAAAGAACAGCTTGTCTGGAAATATAATGACTATATTTACTTATGCCAAGGACGACAGAGAGACCTGCTTTAATTATAACTGAATAAAAACCAAATAAGTTAATTTGATAAAACATAGCATCTTTAGTTTCAAGAGTACTGGAAATTAATATTTTTTGTTTTTCTTTACAAATTTGCAGAATTGCTTATGATATATATATATATGTATATATATATATATATATATATATATATTGTTTTGACTTATTCTTCTGTTCATTTTTTCCTACTCTATCTCTTGGTCCCTATGTCTCATCAACTTCTGTGAGTTCATAAGTACAACAGCCACATCATGAAGAGAAGAAAATATTTAACAGTAGTCTTCCTCATTCTCTAGATCGTAAAATTTTTCTATATCCCGTTTCTCTTCTGGGTATATTATCTCATCTTTAAAAATAGTTATCAGTACAAGACCTATTCAAAATTAAGACACTCAAAAATTCCATTATGGACTGAAAATAAAACTTCCAAACTCCCCACCTTGAATAAAGAGTTATTGATAGTTGATAATTTCTGGAAGAGTGAAAATAAATTTTATGGTCAATAGGTGTGGTGTAGCTAAAAATAGCCTATCCATGCTCCAGTGGATTATCCCTTTTTCACAAGCATATGAAAAGTTCTAACTAGATCCAAGAGATTATTTTTCTTAAAAGAAAAAACATGAAGTTGAGAGATGTATATGTTGCTGGGGATCCAGGGAGCACTGAAATGGGAAAACTGGAAATATGTATAATCAAAGTTATATACAAATTATATATAATATGCAAATACATAAATGTCACATATATCATATATACGTAATTTTCAAAAATAAATAAAATTATTAAAAAATGAATGAAGTATAAGCTATAGATATTTTTCTATGGTTAACAATCATAGCCACAATGATCTAGTTAACAATTACAATGTTTAAATAATGAATAAAAGCCTTGAAAATAAGCAAATACACCAACAAAGAAACTGAAAGGTTATGAATCAAAGAAAATGCTAAAAAAAATCATGTAGTTACCAATTGAATTGTGAGTGAGTTAATAAATCAGCACAATGAAAAGAGCTCTTCTTTTCAAGAGATGCAAGTGTCATTGGTGTGAAAGAAAAACACTTATATTTTTCAAAATATATCACAACAGAGAAAATAAACTAAAAGCAGTAAGTCAAGGATTCAAGTAATGGTAAAAGATTCAACATTTTCTTCTTGATCTTCTCTGGAGGACTGAGAAAGATGGCCAGACTAATAACTGATTTGAAAGATAATCACCAGAAAGTATCATATTTTGTGAAAGCTATAAATTTACTGATGCAAAATTGAAGGGACTTCAAAGAGATTGGACTCGAAGAAATATTTATACTGAAACATTAAAATCAGTGTAAAATCTGAAGAGACAGAAAAAATGTGGATAATTTCCAAAGAAAATCATGCCTGACCTGTGCAAGAGAAGGAAAGTTCTGATAACATGAGATCTTTTATTTTTCTTCATATGAGAGGAAGTCTAGAAGCTTATGCTGCATTGTTTTCACATCATTAAAGAAATAACTGTCAACCAGAATGTCAGGGGCACCAAAATTATTCTTCATACTAGAGAAGGGATCCAAAACATTCTCAGATGAAGGGAAAATAAGGGAATTTGTTATCAGGAGATTTTCTCTAACAGAATGGTCTAAGGAAGTTCTGCAAATAGAGAAAAGTATACACAAAGAAATTTTAAAAACTTGAAGAAAGACAACTTTCTTTTGGTTTTTCTTTTCCTTTCTTTCTTTCTTTCTTTCTTTCTTTCTTTCTTTCTTTCTTTCTTTCTTTCTTTCTTTCTTTCTTTTCCTTTTCAGTCCAGGTTTAGTAGATACCACACTCCAGGAAAGCTTTAGGTTAAAAGACCTGAACACTTTAGAACATAATTACAGGAAATTTAAAACTTTTAAAACTCTGAAGCTACATCTTAAACCTGTTAATCCTGGTATAAGAAGTCTGCAAAAGAGGCACACTTATCTATTTTTAGCAGAAAAGTTAACTAATAAACTAATGAGCTACCAGTACCCTAGTCATCAAATGCCATCAGACAGATCTGAGAGGGGCTAAATATATGAGCAACAGACAGCTTTTTCGAGCTACCCATGCTATCTCAAGTCTCTCCGTCATCTTTGGTGAACACCAGTCTCAGGAGTAGTACTTACTTGCCTTTAGATGCTATACCCAGGAGGCCTAAGAGATTTTCCTGTGGAGGTAGGATTGGGTTTACCTGTCTTTGCAAGACAAGATGAGATGATCAATTCTCCCAGAGTAAGGTAATCCATTCCAGGGTCTAGCAGCTGATGAGGTGAAAGATAGCTTTTACACTGTGTGACTGGATTTGCCACATTCAAACACAAACCTCTATGAGGAAGTTCTTCTGCAGCCACATGTCTTCTTGGAGGAGCCACAGGATGTTGCAGAAGCTAGCACAAGAAGCTCTTTTGTTAAATGTCATACTCTCAGATCTGTAAAGTCACTTGAGAATTAGAGTGTCATTACCTGTCAGTTATATCTAAATTAGACATATAAATTAAATTTGGAAAATCGGTTTGCCCAGTCAGTTACGTTTGCCAATATTGGCAGAAGCAAGAAGACTAGAAATGATATTTTAGTCTCTAGTTTAGCTGTGGTCCTGAGACCTAGAATATAATCCTAATCATGATTAATAATATATAATTTACACAATGGAGCACTACTCAGATGCAAAAAAAATGGCATCATGATATTTTCAGGAAAATGGATGGAACTAGAAAAATAATTCTGAGTAAGGAAATACAAACTCAGAAAGACAAAGTGTGTACTTAAACATAAGTGGATAAAGTGCATAAGACATAAAGCAAAGGATAAAGGGAGACACCATGGAGCCACTGCCACAGATAGATGTGTTGAAACTTTGCTGGTAGGTCACGACCTCAAATTGATGCACAGATTAATAGAAATGGGATAAATTAAGATTAAGAGTTAGCCAATAAGAAGCTAGATCTAATGGGCCAAGCAGTGTTTTAAATAATATAGTTTCTGTGTGATTATTTCGGTTCTGGGTGGCTGGGAGGAACAAAGGGCCTCTTCCAACAGGAAGACCATAAGATGGACACATGGATAGCCCTGGGAAGGGTAATTGAGATCTCCTGAGTAAAATGGAGTCAAAGAGAGGTGGTGAAGGGGAGGGAATGGTGGATGAGAACATGAGGGAATGGACTATTGACTCGAGGGAGGAATGGAGAGCAATGAAAGAGATATCTTGATAGAGAGAACTATTATGGGGTTAGGAGAAACTTGGTGCTAGGGAAACTTCCAGGAATATACAAGGATGACATCAGTTACGAATCCTAGCAATAGTTGAGATGGTGCTTGAATTGGCTTTCCCCTGTAATGAGACTGGTAAAAACACCAACTATCATCATAGAGCCCTTTTTTCAGTTATTGGTGGAACCAGTTGCAAAGAGCCACAACCAAGCCACCACTGAGCTCCAAGAATCCAGTCAAAGAGAGGAAAGAGGGAATAGATGAGCAAGGAGTGTCAAGATCATGAAGGATAAATCAACAGAGACAGTTGAACCAAGCTTGTGGGAACTGCTGTGTAGCATCCAAGGGAATGAAGTAGGTCCTCTGCCTATGGGAGACTGTTGTGTAGCTTGGTCTATCTGAGGAGCCCTTGGAAGTAGGACCTCCCGGGATCTATCCCTGATGCATGAGCTAGCCTATTGGAGTCCAATCCCTATGTTGGGAAGCCACGCTCAGCCTTAATGCAGGGCTTGGTCCTGTCTCAGCTTAATGGGCCAGGCTTTGTTGACATCCTATGGTAGGCCTTACCCTTTGGGAGGAGTGTATAAGAAGTAGGCTGAGGTGAAGACAAGGTGGGGGAAGAGGTGGAGGAGAGAGCAGTAGATGAAATTAAAATGAATATCCTTTTTTTAAAAAAAATCCTAAAAGGTAGAGCAAAATATATGACAATGTGTGGTGTGATTATAAATAAATAGTGAAGAAATAATTAAGGCAATTTAAGTGGGAATTAAGTACATGGATGTTGAGTTACAGGAGCTTGTGAGCTTTGTGTGCACTGACTGGAACCAAAGACAAGTCCTCTCTAAGAACAGCAAGAACTCTAAATAGCTGAGCCATTTCTCCAGTTCCTATACGTTGTATTTAAAATTATAAAATAACAATGGAAACCCTGAAAAAATGAATGTATATATGGTTAAAGTTAACATTTTCTGAAAATATGTATTCTATAATCAATACAATTATAAAAGTAGTTCAAGTAAACCTATTGAAAAAGGATGAGAGCAAGGACAAGTAGAAAAAACAGAAGATAAAAGCTTTTAAAATTAAAAAGGTAGTTTTGTGTCCCATTATAAAAATGATTAAGTATGAAATTATAAAAATAAACAAATTTAAATATTAATTAATATTAATATGTACAACACATAGATTTTTACCTTGTTTTGGAAAAGGGCCATTGAGTGAAGTTTAGATGAAAATTCATTAAATAAGCAATATATCTTGTGTTGCCCAAAGGCTGCTTCTTCAAATACTCTTGTATCTCTTCTAGTTTGTTCTCTGTTGCTATGATAGAACACTGACCAAAAGCAACCTGAGGCAGAAGGTATTTATTTCATCTTCCAATTCGCAGTCCTTCAATAAGGACATGATGGTATGGACTCAAGCAAAAACCTGAAGCAGGAACCAGTGAAGTGGTGGTGGTTCCTGGCTCACTCTTTAGCTCACTCACAGGCTCAACGAGCTACATTTCTTGTATATTTCAGGTACATAGTAGTTTGAACAACACTTCATCCATGTTAGCTAAATATATTCTCTGAAACAAAGCACTAGGAATGAGTTCAAGTTCAGATCCTATGTTGCAATCCCTGTGTTCTTCTTTCCTCTCATACTTTGCTGGTTTACTTATCCTTCTCAGTTATATCCCCATTAAATTTCTCAGCCCTCTCTCCTTCTTCCTCTCTACTTGTCCATATTCTCTCCCTTCCTGAATTCCTACCGTATTCCATCCCCTTCCATATCTTTATTATACAAAATATTCAGCAACACTGCGAATATATCGCCATCAACAACAGCAACAGCAAAAAACAGTAGCCTGGAAAAACTGTCTTATTTACAAATACTTTATATCTGAAAAAAGCTCCAATAATGTCTGTAAAATGTAAATTATTTTGCCACAGTTGCATTTGTGATGATTTTTTTCTATTAGAAATAAAGTATTTGGCTAGCAAGAGGGAGAGAGAGAGAGACAGTAGAGTGGACCAAATTAAATATTTTCTATATTTTTAATCTAATGTATTACATAATAAATGCCACATGACAAAATAAGTAATATATAATATACCTTTTCAAAATTTTGAATATGTTAATGTTTCATATAAATATATACAAGAATATGCATAAACAGAAAAAAGAACATTCAGGAAAAAATAGTTTAAATTATCCATAATTGTTAGTGTAAAAATTGGCAGATTCATTTCCTATTACATATTCCATACAAATATCTGATATGTACCAATAGATATGAGGATGTAACCTTGTCAGAGAAGTTTCTAGAAAAGCATTTTTTTTCTAGCTGCAGTTTTAGTGAGCTTTACTTGACAAAATAAAATTTAATTCACGTACCAGTAAAATCCTTGACAGATTTTTCGTTAAAGACAGCAGTTATCCTGCATTTTCTGTCTCTTAAACAGCAATAAGGAGTCTCTTAACATCTAAACATCATGAATAGATTCCAATGATAAATTTATAAACAATATATATTGTTATTTTTACATTATTATAGGTAGTAGTTGTCTAAAATATAGAGGATTTGTAATAAAATAGGTACAAAAAATGTTGATTTGCTTTGTATTATATCAGAGTAGGACTATGCATGTTTTATTTTTCAAAATATTATTTGGTGTAACATTCTTCTACTGTTTATGTACCACGCCAAAATGTAAAATAGATATATAATGGAGGGGAAATAGGAAATTGGTGTGTTAAAACTTGATCTCCATAATAAATAAGAGAGGGTATCTCAAGTTGAAATAAAATATTGTGGTCACTAGATTTTATTATTATTCTGGATATTGAAATAATAGAAGAATAGTCTCAGTAGGTTCTTTTGGAAAAACAAATAAATTACAAAGGAGGACTGAGTCCTTGCCCATCTGTGCATTTTGTAGCCACGATGAGAAATTGGTGACTTGACACCATGGGCGTTATTAAAAACACAGTTCTGCCAGCCTCGCTTTCATACATAACAGATTACACTAATTATCTGCTGTGGCAAATGCGTATTCTGGCTATTAACTCTTATTTACCTGAATAGACAAAATTAAGCATGTACCAAATAGAAGCCAGCAATTTCCAAAACTAAAATAATTGGATTGCAAGATGGCATTAACTGCCTATTGCTGGCTGATAACAGCTTCATTTCCAACCTCGTAAATAAATAGAAACATTATACCATATTGAATTGGGTTTATTGATTCTGAATATCCCTTCTACTCACATTATTCTAATCAAGCCGGTGATAGTCTGAATTTTAAAATTTTTCCCTAACTATCTGACACTTATTTTTTATTTGCTCATGATCAGTAATTTTCTCAATGTTTTTATTTTAATTTTTACTGGCTGGATGAATTAAGGGAACGATGTAAGATAATGGATACAATGGATATATAGTAAGTTTTTATTTAATATTCTTCTGATTAAATATACATACTTATTGTAAATTTTTCTTATTAATGAAATCATATTTTCCTAAATCCTCATTTTTTCTTTTAAAAATGTTTATTTTATTTATTTTTATTTGTGTATATGGGTGTCTGTACACGTAAGAGAAGTTTCCCGCAGACCCCAGAAAAGAGTACTGCTTTAGCTGGAACCCTAGTTAGAGACAGTTGTAACGCATTACACATTTGTGATGGACAACAATCATGGACCATCTGAGAAAGTAGCAAGGCTGCCTACACAGCTGAGCCATTTCTCCAGTTTCTCCATTCCTTTTTTTATATAAAATACTCTCATGGAAATAACAGAAGTTGTATATGGACGTTCATCATGATTCATTTATAGCCTACCAGGAAAGATTGAGTTCTCACTGTAGCACCAATCTTCGACAGAAAAAGTGCCACTTTTTGCCAAACTTTTCCATCTGCGGTAGTTTGATATAGAAGGATTTGACTGGGACAATTCTGTGGAGGACTGCACTGTTAATGTTTTTGCGTTGATTTTTGTCTGTGTGTTGTTTTGTGTCAAACTGACACAAACTAGAATCATCTGGAAAGAGGAAAACCTCAGTTGAGAAAAGTCCTCATCACATTCACCTGTAGGCAAGTCTGCAGGGATTTTTCTTAACAATATACATGGGACCTAGGGAGGTCCTTGTGCGCATTGACATCCCTGGACAGTTACTGCTGGCTTGTATTAAAAAGTAGACTGAGAGAGGAAAGGGGAACAAGATGGAAAGCAGTGCTCCTCCTCCACAGTTCTACTCTATTCCCTGTCTTAAATTCTTGGCTTGACATCGCTTCCCATCAGGAGCCCAAAAAGTCTAGCACTTTGCTTTGAGGCAGGACCAAAAGACCTTCCCACTATATCTAGGCTGAGCAAGGTATCCCTTAGAAATAATGAGTTCTAAAACGCCAGAACAAACAGGGATAAATCCTGGTCTTACTGTCAGTGATCCCACAGTCTGCCCCATTCATACAACTGTTGCCCACATTCCAAGGACCTAGTTTTGTCCTATGCTGGTTCCCTCTCTGTCAGGCCAGAGTTGGTAGGCTTCCATTAGCTCAGATAAGCTGTTTCACTGGGTATCCCCATCATGGTCTTGACATTTTTGCTCATATTCTTACTTCTCCCACTCTTTGACTGGACTTTCTCTGATAACTTTATTATTATTATTGCATATACATGCAAATGTGTGTGCATGCCTCTCTCAGTGTGTGTGTGTGTGTGTGTGTGTGTGATGTGTTTGAGGCAGAGGCATGTCTAGCTTAGCATGCATGTGGAGGGCCTAGGACTACTTTGAGGAGATTGTTCTTTCTTTCTATTTTTATATGGGTTTCAAGAATTAAACTCTGGTTTCCAGGTTAAAAAAGAAAGACCAGTGACCCATTGATTCATATCAATAGCCTTCTTACAGTTTCAGTTTCTAATATCCTTTCATTTCTTTTCAGTTTGTAATGTGTCAAATATGAAATGATATTGAGACCTTTCAATGGCATGTTCATTATTGTAATTTCCAGGGAGGTCATGAGATATGGCAGACTACAGCTCTATACTGTTCTAACTGGATCACTTTCTGGTAAAATTCCACCTTCCAACATACCTAGTCCCACAGTTTTTGCAGAATGCTTCTATTTGTGGCATTGTGACAGGTCCAGCACCTTGGTTCCTGTGAAGTTGTTTTCTAGGGCAGTGTAAGGGGTGTTTTTGTTTCTCAGTCTAGTCACAGTATGGAACCTCAGAAAATGTCATAATCAGGTTCCCACTGTACTTCCGCCTTTGTCACCATACCCAAGATAGTTTGGCTATCTCTCCTCTGGCATGGCACATTCATGCCTTTTTCTAATCTCTGATGTCTGAGAATTCCTCCTTCAGAAGCTCACTGGTGTGCGTACCATATCCAGGAGCAGGCAATATCTTCCTGACATTTTAAGCTGAATCCATCCTGGTAGAAGCAGCACAGTGATGGTGGCTACTTCTGCCTCTTGACCACGGAAGGACTCTCCTTCCTTTACTTCCTTTTTCCTAAGAATGCAGTCAATTCTTTATGATTCTGACTCTTCATTGTCAGATTTCAGTGAAGTAAACTATTTTGTCATCGTACACAGAATCTTGAATTTAACCGTTTAGGAAGCATGAGCCTTTTCTGATCCATCCTGAACCTTATAGCACTGTTTGTTCACTTGTAAAATTCTTCCATATTCAACTCTTTGAAATATAAATTATTTACAAATCTATTCTCACATTTAAGTCTTCTTGTAACTTCATATACCTCTATACGAAGCCCCAGTTCTCAACAATATGATATTCCCATCTTAAAGTAAATGTTGCAAGGCAATTCCTTTCTCTAAATATTTTAAACTTCTATCACCTATATTCACCTAATGTCCTTCACTTGCTATCAGGAATGATATTTTATCAGATGGTATCTTTCCTGAATGACACTGTTGGATCTTATTTAAAAAATGACTTCTGAAAGACAATTTTCTCTGTGTTAAGTTCGGAGAGTAAATAGCCCAATGATGTGAAATAACACATCTTTTGCAAAGGAAACTATTATTGACCTAGGTCAATAATATATCCAAACAGGGTGACTATATCAGGATAAATTTTGCTACCAATCAGACAAATAAATAAAAAAAAACTATTGTTTTACAACCTTTCAACTTGAAACCAAGTGTATATTGATTATATATATTCTTTCCTCTGTAGAGTGAATTGTACCTAGGAAACACTACCCACAACTATGTTAGAGAGTCACCATCTATCAGGAGTCTGCATCTTACTAAATTATACTTGTTTTCAGGTTTTTGCTTATTATTTTCTAAAACATAACAGTGTTTGCATAACTGTAAAAGATTGTTTATTAATGGAAGGAAGGCCATTGTTAAATATTTTTTATCAAATGCTTAGCTCTTGCCTATCAATGATGTACTTTTGAAAGTTAATCTCAGAAATATGCCAAATGCTAGATTTATAATAAATGTAAAAACAAAATGTTTTGAAATATCCTATACGTTAAGTTGAACAAGCTACCATAGACAATTTTAATCAAACAATAATCTACATTTTCATAGGAAGTTGTTGCGTTGATATAATTAATAACTATTGTATATTACTTTTAAGAATGGAAAGGATTCTAAATTATCTGGTTATGCCGGCTAAAATAATTTTATGGAGGTAAGAACAGATGTAAAATTTTTCAAAAAAGAAAGGAAATACTGCCATTGACACAGCTTTAACTAGTGCCATGAGATTTACCTATCACTTGAGACAGACTCATTTTAGATTTCAGTTTGTGTAACTAGCCATCAGATAACAAGTCATTCCTTGTATTAAATATATTTTTTTTATTGAAAAAAGAATTCCTGCTTCCTCCCAGCCTCCCATTTCCCTCCCCCTCCTCCCGCCCCTCTCCCCCTCCCCGCACTCCTCTCCCTCTCCCTCTCCAGTCCGAAGAGCAGTCAGGGTTCCCTGACCTGTGGAAAGTCCAGGGTCTTCTCCCCTCCATCCAGGTCTAGGAAGGTGAACATCCAAACTTGCTAGGCTCCCAAAAAGCCAGAACATGAAGTAGGAACAAAACCCCATGCCATTGTCCTTGGCTTCTCATCAGCCCTCATTGTCCGCCATGTTCAGAGTCCGGTTTAATCCCATGCTTTTTCAGTCACAGTCCAGCTGGCCTTGGTTAGCTCCCAATAGATCAGCCCCATTGCCTCGGTGGATGGGTGCACCTCTCGTGGTCCTGACTTCCATGCTCATGTTCTCCCTCCTTCTGCTCCTCACTGGGACTTTGGGAGCTTAGTCCGATGCTCCAGTGTGGGTCTTTGTCTCTGTCTCCATCCATTGCTAGATGAAGGTTCTATGGTGATATGCAAGATATTCATCAGTATGGCTATAGGATAGGGTTATTTCATGTTCCCTATCCTCAGCTGCCCAAGGAACTAACTGGGGACATCGCCCTGGGCACCTGGGCGCCACTCTAGGTTCAAGTCTCTTACCAACCCTAAGGTGGTTCCCTTAATTAAGTTATGTGATTCCCTGCTCCTCTATCCAACCTTGACAAAAGCATTTGTTCAACTATGTTCATAGCAGCATTATTTGTAATAACCAGAACCTGGAAACAACCTAGATGTCCTTCAATGGAAGAATGGATGAAGAAAGTGTGGAATATATACACATTAGAGTACTACTCTGCCATAAAAAACAATGACTTCTCGAATTTTGCATGTAAATGGTTGGAAATAGAAAACACTATCCTGAGTGAGGTAACCCAGTCCCAAAAACAGGATCATGGGATGTACTCACTCATAATTTGTTTCTAGCCATAAATATAGGTCACTGAGTCTATAATTTGTGATCCTAATGAAGCTAAATAAGAAGGTGAACCCAAAGAAAAACATATAGTTATTATCTCTGCTATGGGAAATAGACAAGATTGCTGGGCAAAAAATTGGGATCTTGGGGGTGGGGTGGGATGGGGGTAAGGGGAGATGGGGAGAGAAAAGTGAGAAGGGAGGATGGGGGGAACTTGGGGAAACGGGATGATTGGGGATAAAACAAGGTTGTATTAAATATATTAACACATATATTCTAGCAGTTCTGTTTATCTGTTTTGAGCGCTGACTGAAACAAGAAAATAGCAAGTGGGGCTAAGGTATTAGACTAGTTTATAAAGAATTTGCAAGGTATATATAAGAATCAACATTTAATCCCCAAAACAAAAACAAGCAAAAGAAGTGAACGTAGTTTTAAGTATTTAAGTTCACAATAGGCAGAGACCATCAGATTGTTGGGACTTGCTGGACCATAAACTACTTGGTGATTATGAGGTCAATTAGAAACTTTGCCTAAAAAAAAATGAAAAAATAAATAAATAAAAGGGAGAGAATAAAAAATTCTACTCGTATCTGAAGAACAACTTCCAAGACTGTCTTCTGACCTCTATATGAACACAGACATGTACATGTGCATTTGCTGTGGGATAATGTTCTTGTATACTATAAAGAATTGTCACCGATATTGGTTTATTAAAAGACTGATTGACCTGAGGGCAGACAGGAAGTACAGATAGGACTACCTACCAGACTAGAAAAATTCTGGGAAGAAGAAAGAAAGAGACACAGTAGCAAGATGGGACTGATTTACTGGAAAACATTATCAAGCCATGTGTCTAAACATTGATAAAAATTATGGGTTTATTTAAGATGTAGGAGCTAGTTAGTAATAAGCCTGAGCACTAGGCCAGCTAGTTCATAATTCATATAAGACTATTTGTGTTAATTTTTTCCTGAACTGTTCTGGGACTAGGAAGGACAGGAATTTCTGTCTACACACACTTATACATTTATATATTTTGGAGATCAGTTCTTTGTCTGGTGTGAGTGGGGTTGGTGAAGATCTTTTTCCATTCAATAGGCTGCCTTTTTGTCTTATTGACTGTGTCCTTTGCTTTACAAAAGCTTCTCAGTTTCAAGGGGTGCCATTTATTGTTGCTCTTATTGTCTGTGTTACTGGGGTTATATTTAGGAAGTGGTCTCTTGTGCCCATGCATTGAAGGCTACTTCCCACTTTCTCTTCTATCAGATTCAGTGTGGTCAGAGTTATATTGAGGTCTTTAATCCATTTATATTTGAGTTTGCTGCATGGCGATAGATATAGATCTATTGTCATTCTTCTGCAGGTTGACATCCAGTTATGCCAGCACCATTTGTTGAAGATGCTTTCACAATGACAAACAAAATGAAACAACAAAGTAATCATCAAATGACGAATAACATTTAATTTCAGAGTGGATATTTTATTTTATTTTTTTACAGAAGGGACCAACACTGACTCAACACTAGGTGCTATCAAAAACAACACAAAAATCTTTTTTTCTCTGTAAAAATTTTATGGGTGTTTGTGTATACACACATATGTGTGTATATATATATATATATATATATATATATATATATATATGAGAGAGGGAAAAAGATAATTAGATATATAGAGAGATAGATGGTAGATGATGACAGATGATAGGTAGTGATGATAGGACAGATAGATACACAAGATAGTTGATTTGAGAAACTGTGATTGATAGGATAGTATTAAAATTCAGAAAACAAGTACTCAGTCTTCCAAATATAACTAAGAAGCAAATTTAGAAGAAAAGTCTCAAAATAAAAAGACATATAACTAGGGTTCAGGTAATTTACTCAAACATTTTCCTGATTTGTACTTTAACTAGGTAATGGCAAGCAAAAATAGAAGTACATACATGGAGTGAGAAATGACAGGAAGGAAGAAGCAGACATGTGATGTCCCTGCCCTCTGCAGCAAATATTATCCAATATTCAGACTCATTTGCTGCTTTAATATTCTTCAGTGTAAGACTATTAACAACCAATACCAATGATAAACTAACTTTACTTTGGAATTCTGTAGTTAAATACACATGAAACTAGTAATTAGTTTAGTTTCACAAGATTATGTCACAAATAGTCTCATTTTTAGAAAAGATGATTATTACTGACAGCCATTAGAATAACTCAATTAAAACAAGATACTTACATTCCCCATAACATCATGTATAACGACTTTTATGACAAAAATTGCATCACATTTAAATGAAGAGAAGTGAAACATAGTGAAGGCAGAATATCTGTCCTGAGTCCTTTTATATTAAAAACCATAGAATCTTTAATAGTCTCTTGACTATCTGACTTCACAAAGACTTTAAATGTTAAAACACTGCACCTCTCAGCTCTCACAGAAAAAAAAATATTTAACCTTCTAATTTAATGCTCAAATTTTCTGTTATGTTGGGCATTGACACATCTTTTTTCTGAATTTATAAAATCAAAGTCTTGGAAGCTGAGATAATTCAACTTTAGAAGGTTGTAAAGGTTAAAGGCACAGAGTGATTTAAGTATTTAGAGGGTATAGGAGTGTTTTCTGAGGCAAAGAAATCACTCTAAGTTACTCAAAGGCTTCCTTTTCCTCAGGGCAGTTCAAATAATTGGATTCATGGATATCTGAATCACTGGCTGGGTGTAGGGAGGAACCAATGTCACTTTCTATATTCATACTGAAATATCTGCTTCATTTTATCATTTTGCTTAAAATGAATTTTTGACAGAAATAAATATTAAATATGTAAACCAAGACCTTAGGGAAATTATTTTAACAACATGCAAATGTATATCAACCTTCTAACAACATAAACACAGTGAATTTAAGAGAAATGATCACTTAATTCACTGTGTTTAACAGTTTATTTGAATGATTATTCCATATATTTAATTCATGATAAAAAGTATATTTTTATTCAGAAATTAATATCAAATTTAGTACAAATATGAATCCTATTGGCATATAATTTATGCTAATTTGTTAATTACTGAACCACTTTTACTTATAAGAATTGAGGAAAGGATTATTTAAGATGGATATAGTACTTTGATTAAATTAATGTTTTATATATAACTATCAGATACATATATATATTCATATTTCTAAGTAGATTTATATTATATCAATTTTTATATACAATTCATATTTATCTTAGTAGATCTTGAATGGCCAATAAGATAACAAATGCAGAACACTATGGGCTTTTGAAAGGAGGATAGGCTGGAGTATGCAGGAAGAGTGCATTTTATTAGAAAGGCATGCTACACAAAATGTGTTACCGATAGATAGGTGGTTCTAGGCCTCAATTAAAAAGGACAATCAACTAGTAAAAGTCTGGGATAAAACCAATATTATGTGATTTTGAAATTTTCGAGATTTTATACATGAGTATTGTACTTATATCACGTCTATCCCTCCCCTTCAGCTCTCCATACTTCGGCCTCCACCTCATTCTGTCCCTCTTTCTCCAATTCAAACTCATGACCTTTTAATTGTTTAATTATCATTAATATATATATATATAATCTATCTATCCATCATGTATCATTTATCTTTAAATCGAGTAAAGTGCATATATTCATAATCAATATGCTGGGTACTCTTATTTATACATATATGTGAAAGGCAGAAGATCTTAAATAACTGTCAAGACTGACTAGGAGAAAAGCAATTTAATTACAAAGAAATATGAATTCCCTGGTCCCTATTGATAGGCCTCCATTACCAGACAGACTATCTAGGAGTTCAAGAATTTGAATTAGAGAAACTATGGTTGGTGATAACTTGAATAGTGTATTTAGTTGATAACACCAGCAATCCTGGTGGAACTGGTCACATCACAAAGAAAAATGTTGGTCCAGAAATGCATTTATATGCTGCTTATGGAGACATGAATCAGAAAAAGAACACACAGTGTACTGCTCAATCAAGCATCCTTGGCCAGGTGGGAAATAAGAGCTAAATAACGAACTGGTGAACTATCTCTGCATCTTTGTTACCCTGAGAACTCCAGAGCAGTCATGAGCACTCACAGAGGAATTTCTTGTACTATTGAACTTCACTAAAAGTCATTACGTCACACACTAATCATGTAATTTGGGACAAATATTAACTTCTAGCCATGAGGTGGCTCATTCAATGAATTTCACTGATTGTGGATAGCTAATTACCTATATGTACATTTATTATTTATACATTTATCAATGTGTATAATAGTAGGGTTTTTGACTAGATTAAAAAAATAAAGTCAATTGATGATGTAAATGTGACAAAAATAATTAAAAAACAGTGGCTCTGAATGCAAACTAGAAAATCTATAGTACCCTATCTTAGCACTTAGTATTTATTAGCTGCACATTTTGATATCCCTTATATGTAAGAAACTGCATTAGGAAAATATTCGATAAATGGATGGACAGACAGGACAATTTACATCTAGTAAGCTGTTCTATTGATGAGTTCTTGTATCTTATTGTGGACAGTGTATTTTCAAAAGGCTGAGAAATAAATTTGGAAAGATCTCTCTATATCAAGCAACTTTATTACATTAAATTCATGCATTACTTTCATGATTAGAAATTTTAAACACTGCAAAATTAAGTGCCACCTAATTTAATCAAGGTGAATGGAAACGTGTGATTACATTAAACTATCAAAAATATATCAAAATATAATATGTTCTGAAAAGTATTACTTTGAAAATCAAAAATTTCTAATTAACACATATTAAATGTTTACCAGAGAATGGTTTGAATAAATGTCAACCAATTGAAGATTAAAAATACATGTAATAGCTTCCTCTCCCAATGGGTATAGAATAATCTGGTGATGTTTTTAAGATTGCTGAAGTGGAATATCCATCATATTGAACAAAATCAGAGGGAACCAAAAGTTCTTTTGTAATGAATACTTTGCATATGATATCTGTCATTTATACTCATATACTAACATTCAAGAATCCCCTCCGAGAAATACAATGAGAAAATTTAGTTGAAATAGATTGAGATTTCATGCAAGGAATAAGCCAATATTTGCCAAATACCGTAGAAGGAATAAATTTGACATCAGCAAACATGATACCGAAAGCAAACCAAGAATAGGGGTAGGCCTTAATCTCACTCCAGAAGCGTACTTCCTCCAGGAATTTCACTCTTCCTAAACTTGATTGCCAACTGGAATTGCATGGTCGAATATATGAGTGATGGGCAAACATTTTTATTCAAACCGCCACAGCACTCTTTGAAATTTAAAAATGTTTACATTCATTCTTCCAATATCAGGAAACTTTGACACGCCCATAAATCACAAACTTCTCTGTGTGTGGAGAAGACAACCTAAGGAGGCAGAAAGAAGACAACATAAAAGCTAAGATCCGAGGCCTTGAAAGAAATCAAACATGCCATCACCTCATTCTTGAAGTTTAAGATCCCAGAACTGGGGGTAGATAAGTTTCCCATATTTAAATTAGTCTGAAATTGTGTTATAATTATACAATTGGTTTGAAATTTTGATATTATAGGATTTTCATATTTGATAAAAGGTTTGATTTTATAGACAGTCCTCCTCTTAAACTCTCAGTCTTGCCTCAGCATCCCTAATGATTGGATTGAATTCTTGGGTCACTGCTGTGCTAAACGTTTTATGTTATTCATGAAAATAGCACCCTAGAAAGTTGCTGTAAATACTGAATTAGCAAATATCCAATACTGCTTTTAAAAGAAATATAGGAAAGTCCTACTGCCAGCATACAGTTATTGATTGCTATCACTATATATTAGAATTCTATTGCTTAATATGCATTTCTATTTGAAAAAATTTATATATGTTTTTATTTACAAGCATTGAATTCATAGACAAGAATACTACAACTATTGCTGGACTCAAGTAAATCTATTATTTTAGTTATTTTTAATTGATTTGATAAGAATACAATGACCAAACTTATAGAAAGAAGAATGAATTTAGAATTTACAGTTCCAGCTGGAATAGGAGTCTATTACCACCCTGATGGGCTGCATGATAACAGAAACACAGGCATTTTGCTGGAACAGCACCTGAAAGTGCAAATCACAATTCACAAACATAAGACAGAAAGAGACTAGGAATAGTGAGAGGCTTTTGATACCTTAAGCCTTCGATAGTGGTATTCCTTTTCCAAAAAATCCACACTTCCAAATACTTATGAAATGGCAACAAGTCGGGACCAAGTATTCAAATGACCAAAATTTATGGGGGGGGCATCTTATTAAACCTACCACCTCTGCTATGTGTAACTCCATGGAAATATCACAGACATCTCAATATTCGTTATCTCAGAAAACATTCAAATGTCCCTTTAGAGGTAATTTTAGATATCAAAATAAGCCCAAAACATGTAGATATGACATATGAAGATAAGACACTGAATAGACAATGGAAAGAAAACTTACAATATTAGAACTGAAACATGAAGACAGACCACTGTCAATTTATTTTCACTGACAATAGACTCAAATATTTTGACAGTAATTGCATATCTGAAAATGGCTTGAAAAGAACAAACTTATTTGTGCTGTTGTTACAAACCTCAGCACCACTAAATTTTCAGATATAAGACCCAGAAAAATGAAATATATTTTACTGGTAATTATTTCTTCCTAAATTACAGATTTGCATAACTTATGTCATAGAACTTAGTCTTCATTTACAAACCTCCCTGATTCGCCGGGCAGTGGTGGCGCAAGCCTTTAATCCCAGCACTCGGGAGGCAGAGGCAGGCGGATCTCTGTGAGTTCTAGGCCAGCCTGGTCTACAATAGCTAGTGCCAGGACAGGCTCCAAAGCTACAGAGAAACCCTGTCTCGAAAAACTAAAAAAAAAAAAAAAACCTCCCTGATTCATTGTTCTACAGGAAAGAGTCTGTCCTTTTAACAACAAATAGAATTCAGTTGTGTATTAGTATAGGTGATTTTAGTTATGACTCTAAATTTTAATTTCTCAATGTAAGTATTACTTTTGTATCACATGAGTCTTTGACTCTTGTAAGAAAGCTGATTTCAGTTAATATTGAACCTATGCTTCTTTTGAGTTCTGTCCATTCTTTTGATCTGTCCATTAACTAGCCTTCAGTGCAGGATCATTGTTGGAACATGTTCCATGAATATAGCTGTGTAAGATTTTTAAGAAATTGTGAGAAAACTCCAAGAAGAGTCTTATGATCTATATTCCTCTAAAACACGGGTTGTTATTAGAATGTGCTTTCATGCCTTCCAACCACAAGGTGTAATGGAGAGAAGTGAGTTGACGTCAGATCATTAATTATAGCTGGCTATTTTTATTTGTTTATTTGCTCCTACAGAGAACATGATTTTTCCATGTAGGTGTAAGCAGAGACTGTTCATTTGTTTCCTGACTGCCCAGTCCCAAATAATCACACAGAAACTATATTAATTGCAAAACTGTTTGACCAATTGGCTCAGGATTATTATTAACTAGCCCTTACATCTTAAATTAACCCATTTCTAATTATCTGTGTATCACCATGAGGCTATGGCCTACCAGTAAGCTTCCGGCAGCATCTTTCTCCTTTGACAGCTACATGGCCTCTCCATGATTCTGCCTACTCTCTCTATACATCTCTGTTCTGATTTCTCACCTGGCTTTACTCTGCTAAGCCATTGGCCCAAACAGCTTTATTCAGCAGCAATAAAAGCAACATATGTACAGAAGGGCATTCCACATCAGTGTGGCTTGGCCTTATGATCATATTCTCAGGGTATAAATTGCACAGTGCTCTGAATGAAGTTATCTATGTGTAAGACTTCAGGTTTTCTCTTTTCCAGCCCTGTTCTTCCAGGTTCATAATACCATTAAAGCACCACATAAGTGGTGCTATGAATCAGGGACATGAAGTCATTTCTCGGGTAACAGAATATAAAACTTCCCAGAAGAGTGTGAATGAGAATTAGGGGGAAGAAACTAACAAAGGGAAAAATATCTCGGTCCGATTTTGGGTCATCTGGATATTAATTAGAACTGTTATTAGTGCTCCTAAGAGGCCCTTAACAGTGGGAACTGTGACTGCCTGACTCTTGCCTTCTTTTAGAACCTTTTTCCTCCTATTGGATTCACTAGTCCAGCCGTATAAGAGGGTTTGAGCCTATAGTTACTGTAACTTGTCATGCTTTGTTTGGTTGTTATCCCTGGGAGGCCTTCTCTTTTTTAAAAGGGAAATGGAAAAAGAGTGGATCTGAGGGATAAGGATGGTGTGGGAGTACTGGGAGAAGAAGAAGGCAGGAAAACTGCAATCAGGATATATTATATGAGAGAATAATAAACAAAAAATAAAAATATTTAAAGAAGTATGACAAAGAGACAGGTAATTCCTTGAATTAATATAAACTAGATAATGAAAGAAACCTTTAAATTGATAAAAGAAATAAAAAAGAGATTTTCCCCATTCAAGCAAAATTGATAGTCCAAGCATCACTAACAGACAACTATGAGCTCCCTCAGCTCCTTCAATGGGCTCTCCTCTAATAAGTATCCTCCATTGCTATAAAATGACACTGAAGCATGGCGAAAGGAAACTGATGATCAATCTTATCTTAAATTCTCTCTTCTTAAAAAGTGGGAAGCACCCTATAACATATGGGCACAGGCGATCGCTTCCTAGGTATAACCCCAGCAGCACAGACACTAAGGGCAACATTGAATAAATGGGACCTACTGAAACTGAGAAGCTTCTGTAAAGCAAAGGACACTGTCACTAAGACAAAAGGCAACCCACTGACTGGGAGAAGATCTTCACCAACCCCGCAACAGACAAAGGTCTAATCTCCAAAATATATAAAGAACTCAAGAAACTAGACTTTAAAATGCTAATTAACCCAATTAAATAATGGGGCACTGATCTGAACAGAGAATTCTCAACAGAAGAAGTTCAAATGGCCAAAGGACACTTAAGGTCATGCTCAACCTCCTTAGCGATCAGGGAAATGCAAATCAAAACAACTTTGAGATATCATCTTACACCTGTCAGAATGGCTAAAATCAAAAACACCAATGATAGCCTTTGCTGGAGAGGCTGTGGAGGAAGGGGTACCCTCATCCATTGCTGGTGGGAATGCAAACTTGTGCAACCACTTTGGAAATCAGTGTGGCGGTTTCTCAGGAAATTCGGGATCAACCTACCCCTGGACCCAGCAATGCCACTCTTGGGAATATACCCAAGAGATGCCCGATCATATGACAAGGGCATTTGTTCAACTATGTTCATAGCAGCATTATTTGTAATAGCCAGAACCTAGAAACAACCTAGATGTCCTTCAATGGAAGAATGGATGAAGAAAGTGTGGAATATATACACATTAGAGTACTACTCAGCGGTAAAAAAACAATGACTTCTCGAATTTCGCATGCAAATGGATGGAAATAGAAAACACTATCCTGAGTGAGGTAACCCAGACCCAAAAAGATGAACATGGGATGTACTCACTCATAATTGGTTTCTAGCCATAAATAAAGGTCATTGAGTCTATAATCTGATATCCTAAAGAAGCTAAATAAGAAGGTGAACCCAGAGAAAAACATATAGCTGTCCTCCTGGTTATGGGAAGTAGACAAGAATGCCGGGCAAAAAATTGGGATCTTGGGGGTGGGGTGGGAGGGGGGTAAGGGGAGATGGGGAGAGAAAAGTGAGAAGGGGAGGATGGGGGAACTTGGGGAAACGGGATGATTGGGATAAAGGAAGGTTGGATAGGGGAGCAGGGAAGCACATATCTTAATTAAAGGAGCCATCTTAGGGTTGGCAAGAGACTTGGACCTAGAGGGGCTCCCAGGTGCCCAGGGCGATGTCCCCAGTTAGTTCCTTTGGCAGCTGAGGATAGGGAACCTGAAATGACCCTATCCTATAGCCATACTGATGAATATCTTGCATATCACCATAGAACCTTCATCTGGCGATGGATGGAGATAGAGACAGAGACCCACACTGGAGCACCGGACTGAGCTCCCAATGTCCCAATGAGGAGCAGAAGGAGGGAGAACATGAGCAAAGAAGTCAGGACCACAAGGGGAGCACCCATCCACTGAGACAGTGGGGCTGATCTATTGGAAGCTAACCAAGGCCAGCTGGACTGTGACTGAAAAAGCATGGGATAAAACCGGACTCTCTGAACATGGCGGACAATGAGGGCTGCTGAGAAGCCAAGGACAATGGCACTGGGTTTTGATCCTACTTCATGTACTGGCTTTGTGGGAGCCTAGCCAGTTTGGATGTTCACCTTCCTAGACCAGGATGGAGGGGGGAGGACTTTGTACTTTCCACAGGGCAGGGAACCCTGACTGCTCTTCAGACTGGAGAGGGAGGGGGAGAGGAGTGGTGGGAGGGAGAGAGGAGTGGCGGGAGGGGGAGAGGAGTGAGAGGAGGGGGAGGCAAATGGGAGGCTGGGAGGAGGCTGAAATTTTTTTATACGTATTATTGCCGGGCAGTGGTGGCGCACGCCTTTAATCCCAGCACTCGGGAGGCAGAGGCAGGCGAATCTCTGTGAGTTCGAGGCCAGCCTGGTCTACAAGAACTAGTGCCAGGACAGGCTCCAAAGCTACAGAGAAACCCTGAAACCCTGTCTCGAAAAACTAAAAAAAAAAAAAAAAAAGTGGATTTATTTACAGCATAAGGGCCATAAAGTACTCACTGCTTGCTTTACTCCTTTTGCTTAGTTAGTAAATCATGAGAAGACACTAGATCAACATTTGTATGGGTTTAATCTTTGCTTCATTATCTTACTCTTAACTAACAGTTTCTAAGTGCATTAATGAACTCTGTGGATTTTCAAATCTCTTTCACAGATTACTAAAGAATTACACGAATTCATTTTCCAGCTAAAAAACTTTTGGATTTTCTCATACAAACTGAGTATGTGATTACAAAATTCTTCAACCTTTTCCTACTCCACAGGCAGATACATTTTTTATGAACAGCTCATTTAAAGGTTTAGGAGGGATTCATGGCCAAGAAATTCATCTACCTATTTATACTTCCTTTTCTTTAGCACAACAGGTGGGACTGATGGTTTTAAAGCATCAATTATAGTGAATTCATAATCACTTAAATATTGTTTCAGATTCTGTTTACTATTTCCAGTAATAGACCAATACTCATGCATGCACTAACCACCTTGGTTTTATTGCAGAATGAAATAAGCAAGCTAATGAATTCACAAGCTTAATTTTTACTTCTTCAAAAGAAAATTGGGAGGGAGTTTGTGTATATGTCATTGCAGATGGATCCACTGAAGTATTTGGAATCCTCTCTGGCTCCTCCAGTGCTGGGTTATCAAGGATGACTTCAGTGGGCAAGGAGACAATGGAAATAACCAGAAAGATAGCAAACCTCCAGATAAAGTGAAAAAGAAATAATGATCATATTATCAGAAGATGTCTGCTCACTTGGGGTCAAGTAAAGGCTCTATTCACCAACGAAGAAGTCATTTTACAAATGACTATGTCTATGACTGGACCATTGGACTCTAATTGACAAATTCATTAACTTGGAGAAGGGATGGTGTTTAAAATTTTGGGGATTATTTCTATAGTTTTCATTTTTATAGACCATCTTTACATTTGTATTACTATTAAAGCGAACTATGGCCTTACATTCTATAAGATGCCAGAAACTATTAACCATAAGGGCTTCTTTAAAAGTTTTAAATTCTCTAGATTTTTTTAATATTTATTTATTCATTATGTATACAATATTCTGTCTGTGTGTATGTCTGCAGGCCAGAAGAGGGCACCAGATCTCATTATAGATAGTTGTGATCCACCATGTGGTTGCTGGGAATTGAACTCAGGATCTTTGGAAGAGCAGGCAATGCTCTTAACCTCTGAGCCATCTCTCCAGCCCCCATTCTCTAGATTTTTCTGATCAATATAATAAGGTAACTAATAGCACTGGACATAGTTTGGATCTCTGTTCTTGGTGGCACAGTATTACACACAGTGTTTTCATCATTCTAATATAATTTTCATGCTGATAGGACACTCCTGTACCAAAGAAAAATTAGATTTTGTCAACAGCAACCCAAATCTAAACTGCTGTGAATACCCTGCTATTGAATAATAAAAGGGGGAACACTGGAACACTGTCCATGAATAAAACTGTCTGGGAATATTTTTGTGACTTTGTGATAAAAATTCCCAGTGAACAAGACAAGAGTCTTTTTTTTAATCTCTGGAATTATTCTTGGTTTGTGTTGTCATGTTCCTCCCAGAGGGAGTGGACAGACGTGATCTTATTTCCGATTTTTCATTACAACCAACAGTTGTCATTTGTTTATATGTCTCCATTGTAAAACATGTTTTTGTCATGTGTATTTTCTCCTTGTTTATATACGCAGGTGACCTTTCTTAACACCAGGGTATAAATTGACTGATGCTCTGAAAAAACTTAGGCTGTTGAATGAGACCTTTTTCTCATTCCCAGGCTCCATTCTCCCCGACTCACTGTCATTCTAGTGGTAAACAGATCATAACTTCATTCAAACTTCAATCGTATACAGAAATACATTGTTGAGTTTTGCCTTCTCTGGTTGTCACAGTACATTATTGCCATGATAAAAGGTAACTCCTTCAAGAATCATAACTGTCAAGAGAGTATCATGTAGGCAAAGCTATCAGGGGTAAAGAAAGTAGACATAAAGTCAACTCTCACTCATTTCTCTGCATTATTTGTTATATCGCTTGTTTTAGTGCAACTATATTCTTGTCTCGTGCTGATTTTTCTTCCATATTTGATGTTTCTCTGTTTAATAACTAAAAACACTTACTAAAACATCAAATTACTCCATATGGGTATGACATCTTGCAAATAAAATGATCTACAATTCACCTTCCTTAAAATTCTTCTTTCTTTTTTGTTTATTTTTAAAAACTTATTTTTCATTTTTTTTGCATACTGACCACAAGTTTTCCTTCTTCATCTCCTTTCAGTTTAACTAACCCCCCCACCACATGCTTCCTATCTACCCTCCTCCCCTACCACTACTCCTCAGTCTCCATTCAGAAAAGGACAGGCCTCCCATAGCATCAACAAAGCATGGCACATCAAGTTGAGGCAGGACCTAGCTCCCCCCCTTACTTCAAGGCTGGGAAATGGAGTCCGCTAAGTATGAGAGACAGGTACTAGTCTCACTGCTAGGAACCTTACAAAGAGAACAAATGAGGAATTTGTTTTCTTTTCAATACTGGGAGATATGTCTAAATTAATATCATCCATTTACTTTAAATGCCACGTGTGTCAATTGTTTTACTTCAGCAGCAAATAATAACTTATGTATCATTTCAAAATAACATTATTAAAGGAAGTACAAATACAAGTTTCCATAATAAAATAATTCCATAAAAATAACTAAGAACATAATAAGGAATATCACTTAGAGTTTTATAGATTATGGTGTTTTAGTTTAATGGATAAATAATAAATACATTAAAGATAATCCAAAGCTAATAATTAAACTAGCTGTTTGAGCTGTTATTATGATTGCCAATGTGTTTTATGCTTTATGATTTTTTGCAGTGTACTGTTGTATGAACGTGAATCTTTAAAATAAAGTAAAGTTAGGAATTAGTTTTCTTGAAAAATAAGGAAAACTATTTTTATGCTGTCATAACTTAACCACAAATATAGCAATTAATTGGCCAAGAAGAAATGCTAACAGTTATCTTTATCTGACCAAAAGTTTATTTTCAAATCAAACATTTAATAAGGATATTATTCAATTACTATTAACTTTGGCATCATACCACCAAAAAATCTTCTAAAAGTAGTTTTTCATAGATATCTTATATAGTAAATATATTTTTTTATTAAAATTATAATGAAATTCCACTATAATATATGTATAGATGTGAAGACTATTATTACTTGATTGATATGTACATATCCAACAGTTTTATTTTTAAGTTCTCTTATTTCATAATATACACAGCAATATAGAATTGCAGTCATGGACTTTGTTCTCATGAGTCATTAGTATTGATTACTGGATAATACCCAAAATTTGGAAAATATTTTTTAAGATTTTATGTGTTCTCTTTTCATGTATGCCTTTCTGTGTGGGTGTCTAAAGAGGGCAACAGAACACAGAAGATTCCGTGGAAATTAATCCTGGCATTTCAGAAGGTTGTTAGATGCCTTAAGTAGGTACTAGGAACTGAACTTAAGTGCTTTGAAAGAATAGAAGTTATTACTAATTAGGGTATCATCTCTACAGCCACTAAAATAGTTTTAAAGCCAATTTTTAAAAATAAATTTGTGAAATTTTCATTATAAGATACACTGAGATATTATTAAACTATTTTGGTTTGATAATATTTATTAATATTCTGGTTCTTACAATGTTGTTTTAGAACAAAATTTTGTGGAAAATTGTCAGAAAACATGTGTTATGCATGCTGTTAAACCACTATTTACTTTTTCTTTCTTATTATGTGTTTCAGTTTACAAGTAACCAGTTCATCAAACTAGAGAATGATCACATTATGTGTATTATAAATTAAAATCTTCTGACTTCTGTCTCTATCTCCATCCATCGCCAGATGAAGGTTCTATGGTGATATGCAAGATATTCATCAGTATGGCTATAGGATAGGGTCATTTCAGGTTCCCTATCCTCAGCTGCCCCAGGAACTAACGGGGGACATCGCCCTGGGCACCTGGGAGCCCCTCTAGGTCCAAGTCTCTTGCCAACCCTAAGATGGCTCCCTTAATTAAGAAATGTGCTTCCCTTGCTCCCCTATCCAGCCTTCCTTTATCCCAATCATCCCGTTTCCCCAAGTTCAAGGAGTGCACCCACCCACGGAGACAGTGAGGCTGATCTATTGGGAGCTCACCAAGGCCAGCTGCACTGGGACTGAAAAGTCATGGGATAAAACCGGACTCTCTGAACATGGCGGACAATGAGGGCTGATGAGAAGCCAAGGACAATGGCATGGGGTTTTGTTCCTACTTCATGTTCTGGCCTTGTGGGAGCCTAGCCAGTTTGGATGTTCACCTTCCTAGACCAAGATGGAGGGGGGAGGATTTTGGACTTTCCACAGGGCAGGGAACCCTGACTGCTCTTCAGGCTGGAGAGGGAGGGGGAGAGGAGGGGGGGAGGGGGAAAGAAGTGAGGGGAGGGGGGAGGAGTGGGAGGAGGGGGAGGGAAATGGGAGGCTGGGAGGAGGCAAAAAAATTTTTTTTCAATAAAAAAAAAATCTCCTGACTTTAATTTAATTTTCTAAAGTATCCAAATATTTAGATCAAGCCAATGTTGATTCTTGATGAATGCAGACAGAACAAGATTGTCTTCCTATTTTCATTAAAAGCTGTGGCTTATAAATGGTGAGTATGCTTAAAAACTGCATGCAATTTTGACCTCAAAATTACAAACCGTTAACTTTAAGAGCTGTGTTGAATAACCTCTGAAAACATTCAAAATTCCTGGGCATCATCCAGAAAAGCAATTAAAAAATGGCATATGTGGGAGTGGGGGAATAAAGGGGCCCATAAACTTATGCTGCTAAAACCTTTGCCATGGGGAAAAGAGGCATTAGCTGCATTTAATAACCTTCCATATCCTCACTACAATCACCTCTAGAAAGTTTGTCTTACGCACACACTAAAGGAAATGCTCCATTCTCATTATAGTTCATTTGTATTGATTTAACACCGCATTACCTTTGAGGGTTCTGATACACTGTATTGAATTTATAGAATTATAGAAATTAGAATTGGAGAAGGCCAATTGACTCATCTTGTTCAATTCATTAGTGAAAGATTATTTGGTGTAGCATATTGTTCACTGTTTAGTCAAATTTTAAAGTTGTTAACCAACAGTACTTTGGGGAAATGATCTCAGTGATACAAAAGCTTGGGGCATATATTTTTTTATCATTATCCGCATAAAAATTGGTTAACAATATCATTACCATGGGATTTGACAATGTGGGTAGATTTTTCTCAACATATATGCAGTTTTCCATAAGGAAATTTGGAGCAGAAATATGACATAAGTAACTAGTAAATCTGCACTTTAAAATGGTGCTGATTTTCTGTCTTATTTTAAATTAAATTTATTTTAAACAATATTTTCTCACTTTACATGCCTATCCCAGTTTCAACTCCCTCTCCACCTCCCGCTCCCTTAATTATGCCCCACCCCAGTCCCCCACCCACTACCCAGAGAGGGTAAGTAGAGTCAACAAAGTTTGACACAATCATTTTGATGCAGGACTGAACCCTCCCACTCCCACACCATATCTAGGTTAATAAAGGTATACCTCCAAAAAGAATGGGTTCCAAATACCAGTTCAAGCACTAGGCATAAATACTGATCCCACTGCCAGTAGTCCCACAGTCTGCCCAAGCCACACAACTGTCATCCATATTCAGTAGGCTTAGGTTGGTCCTATGCATGTTCACCTGCTATCAGTCCAGAATCAATGAGCTCTCAATAGCTCAGGTCAGCTATTTCTGTGGGTATCGCCAATATGGTCTTAACCCCTTTGCTCATATTATCACTCCTCTTTTTCTTGGACTAGTCTCAAGAAGTTCGGTTTAGTGTTTAGCTGTGTGTCTCTGCCTTATCTTCCTTCATGCTTCTGCTTCCATCAGTTGCTGATGAAGGTTCTATAATGACAATTAAGATAATCATCAATCTGATAACAGGGGAATGCCAGTTCAGGCACCCTCTCTACTATTGCTTAGGGTCTTAGCTGGGGTCATTCTTATTGATTCATGCGAATTTTCCTAGTTCCAGGTTTCTCGCTATCGCCATAATGGCTCCCTATATCAAAATTTCTTTCCTTGCTCTCAATCTCTGTCCTTCCCCCATCTCAATCGTCCTATTTTTCATGTTCTTCTTTTCCCTCACCTTATTACACGCCCTCCATTTCCATCCTCTCTTTTCTCCCACCACTGCAAATTTTCTCAGGAGATCTTGGCTATTATTCCTTCCCAGGAAGATCCATGTTACCTAGCTTATCTGAGATTATGGACTATAGACTGGTTATCCTTTGCTTTATGTCTAATATCCATTTACAAATGAATGCATACCATGTTTAAATTTGGGTTACCCCACTCAAGATGTTTGTTTTTCTAGTTCCATCCATTTGCTTGCAAATTTCAAGATGTCATTGTCTTTTACTGCTCACTTGTAATTCATTTTGTAAATGTACCACATTTTCTTTATCCATTCTTCAGCTGAGGGTCATCTAAGCTTTGTCTTTCTCTCCATTTAATTTGATGCTGGCTGACAGCTTGCTGTTTCTTGCTTTTATTATGTTTAGATATGTTCCTTGTAAGCCTGATCTCTCCAAGACTTTTATCATGAAGGAGCATTAGATTTTGTCAATGACTTTGTCAGCATAGAATGAGATGATCATGTGGTATGCTTTCCCTTCAGTTTGTTTATATGATGGATTACCATTGACTGATTGCATATGTTGAACCATCCCTGCTTCTCTGGGATGAAGCCAACTTGATCATGATAGATAACCTTTTTATGTGCTTTTGGATTTGGTTTGCCAGTATTTTATTGAGTATTTTTGCATCAACGTTCATAAGGGAGACTGGTATGAAATTTGCTTTCTTGGTTGAGATCTTGTGTGTTTTCGGTATCAGGATGACAGTAGCCTCATAAAATGAATTTTGGAATATTCCTTCTGTTTTTTATTATGTGGAATAGTTTGGTGAGTTTAGGTATAAGCTCTTCTTTGAAGTTCTGGTAGAATTCTGTGCTGAAACCATTGGGCTTTGGGGATTTTCTTGGTTGGAAGGCTTTTGATAATTGCTTCTACTTTCTTTCAGGTGATATATCTATTGAAATTGAATCTGGTCTTGATTCAATTTTGGTATATGATACCTATCCAGAACATTATCTGTTTCTTTTAAATTTTCCAATTTTGTGGAGTACAGACTTTCAGAGTATGATCTAATGTTTCTTTTTTAAAAATTTTCTCAGTGTCTATTTTTATATACCCCTTTTCATTTCTGATTTTCATCATTTGGGTATTTTCTCTCTGCCTTCTGGTTAGTTTGGTTAAGGGTTTGTCTATCTTGTTGATATTCTGAAACAAACAACTCTTCGTTTCACTGATTCTTTGTATTGTTTTCTTTGTTTCTATTTTATTTATTTCAGCCCTTATTTTGATTGTTTCCTGTAGTCTACTCCTCTTGGATGAGTCTGCTTCTTTTGTTCTAGAACTTTTAGCTGTGCAGTTAATTTGCTAGTGTGAAATTTCTCCATTTTCTTTACATAGGCACTTCACGCTATGAACTTTCCTCTTAGCACTGCCTTCATAGTGTCCCATAGGTTTGGGTGTATTATGCATCTATTTTTTCATTGAATTCTTGGTACTCTGTATTTCTTTCCTTAGTTCTTCCTTCACCCAGGAGTGATTTAGTTAAGCACTGTTCAAGTTCCATGAGTTTGTAGGCTTTCTGCAATTAGTATTGTTGTTGATTTCTAACTTTTTTAAGTTATAGTGGTCTAATAAGATGCAGGGAGTTATTCCATTTTTTTTTGTATCTGTTAGGGTTTGCTTTGTGACTGAGTGAGTATGTGGTTAATTTTAGAGACTGTTCCAAAAGGTGCTGATAAGTTATTTGTGTGTGTGTGTGTGTGTGTGTATGTGTGTGTGTGTTTGCTGAGATATCCTTTAGATGTCTATTAAGTCCATTTGAGTCATTATGTCTTTTAGTTCTCTTATTTCTCTGTTAAGTTTCTATCTGGGTTACCTGATTTTTGGGGAGAATGAGGTGTTGAAGTTTCATGCTATTAGTGTGAGGGGTGTGATATGTGATTTATCCCTCAGTAATGTGTAATGTTTCTTTTACATATGTGGGTTCTCTTGTGTTTGGGGCATAGACATTCAGAATTAAGACTTCATCTTGATTGATTTTTTTCTGTGATGGGTAAGAAGTATTTTTCTCCATCTCTTTTGATTGATTTTAGTTTAAAGTCTTTTTTATTAGATATCAGGATACCTGCACTTGCTTGTTTTTTTAAGTCCATGACTGGAAAATGTTTTCCCAACCCTTTACTCAAGGAATGTCTATCTTGGAAGTTGAGGTGTTTATCTTTTATGCAGCAGAAAGATGAATCCTTTTTTCGTATCCATTCTCTTAATGTGTGTCTTTTTGTATATGAATTTAGTCCATTGATATTAAGAGATATTAATCACCAGTGATTGTTTATTCCTGCTAGTTTTTTTCTTGGTAGTGCTTGTATGTTTCCCTTCTATGGGGTTTTGCTGGAATGAGGTGTGAGGTTATCTGTTGCCTGTGTTTTTATGGTTGCAATTTTTTGGGAGGTTGTAATTTTCCTTTTAGCATTTCCCCTAGGACTAAATTTGAGGATAGGTGTTATTTAAATCTGGTTTTGTCACTGAATATCTTGTTTTCTCCATCAATGGTCATTAAAAGCTTTGCTGGGTTAAGTAGTACAGGCTTGATTACATGGTCTTTTCACATCTACAGAACATCTGTCCAGGGCCTTTTGGCTTTCAGAGTTTCCATTGAGAGTTCTGGTGTAATTTTAACGGATCTGCCCATATTTGTTACTTGGTCTTTTTCCTTTGTAATTCTTTATATTCTTTCTTTATTCTGTATATTTAGTATTTTGATTATTATATGGAAAAAGGACTTTTTTTTAATTTTTGGTTTAGTCTCTGGCATTCTATAAGCTTCTTATATCTTCATAGGCATATCCTTCTTTAGTTTGGGGAAGTTTTCTTCTATGATTTTGTTGAATACCTTTTCTGTGCCTTTGAGTTGGAGTTCTTCTTCTCCTATCCCTATTATTCTTTGGTTTGGTTTTTCTTGGTGTCCAAGATTTCTTAGATGTTTTGTGTTAAGGATTTGTTAGATTGAACATTTTCTTTGAATGATGAATCTATTTCCTCTATTGTATCTTCAACTCCCGAGTTGATTTCTTCCATCTCTTGTAATCTGTTGGTTATCCTTGCATCTGTAGCTCCTGTTCATTTACCCAGATTTTTCATTTCCAGAATTTCCTCAGTTTGTGCTGTCTTTTAAAACTCTATTTCAGTTTTCAAGCCTTGAACTATTTGAGCTGTTTGCTTCACCTGTTTAACTTTTTATTTCTTCTTTAAAGGTCTCTGTCATCTTCATAAAGCTATGTTTAAGGTATATTTATTTATTTATTTATTTATTTATTTATTTTTTATTTTTCCTGGGTTAGGATGTTCAGGTCTTCCTGTTATAGGACCATTAAGTCACTAAGTTGTGGTGGTGTCGTATTGTTATTTATGTTGTTAGATGTGTTATTACACTGGTGTCTGCCCAATTTTTCCTCCAGTGAGTGCTTAGGATGGCTCTTTTCCTTCAATTAGTGAAAGTGCAGCCTCTGGCTTAGGTTGTTGCTCTTCTTCCTGGTGCAGGCAGGTCTGTGCCTCTACTGGGTGCTGGTACGTTCTGGGGTTCCTCCTGTTGTAGGCAGGGTCACAGCACTTTCCAGGGGATTTGGACCAATATTCCTGTGGTCACAGACTGGTCACAGAACGGGAATGGTTGCACTCATCACGAGGGTGCTGCTCAGGATTTCTGGGGTTTGGTGGATGGGGGTGGGACACAGAATGTGTTTCCCAGGGCTAGGGCCTAGAGAATAGAACAAATAGGGAGTTGGAGGCAACTAGGAAGCCAGGCACTTACGTCTCCAGGGGTAGTTTAAGGCTCTGGTGGTAAAAGATTTGGTGGGGGAAGTTTGTATGTATAGGGAGGCTGCTCTGGGGTCTCTGGGATTTGATGGGTGGCAGTGGAGTACAGGATTGCCTCCCAGGACTAGGGCCCTCCAACCAGGAAGCCAACACTGACCTTTTCAGTGGCAGTCTGAGTCAAGGATCCAGGAATTCAAATGTGGTGGGGATGGTTGTGCCTGTGCAGTGGCGACTCTGTTGTCACCAGGGTTTGATTGGTAGGGTGAGGCATGAATTGTGCCTCCCACGGTTAGAGCGCAGAGAGCAGAGTCCTCTATCCAGGACCCAGACACTCATCTCTCCAGGGGTAGTCTGGGTCAAGGCTCTCCTGGGCACATATGTGGTAAGGGATGGTTGTGCATGTAGGGAAGCTACTCCAGAGTCTCTGGGGTCAGTGCTCATATAAAGATAAAAGATAGCCAGGCAGTAGTGGTGCATGCCTTTTATCCCATCTCTTGTAAAGCAGAGGCAGGCAGATCTCTGTGAGTTTGAGGCCAGCTTGCTCTACAAGAGCTAGTTCCAGGATAGGCCCCAAAGCTACAGAGAAACATTGTCTCGACTTGTCTCAAAAAAAGAAAACGAAAAGCCAACCCCCCCAAAAAAAAAGAAAGAGAAAAAGATGAAAGGTAATTCAGTTACTTTAACAAAATAACATTAAAATACTACCGTGTGAAACTGATTGTCTTCTCAATCACAGGAAATCTACCAATAGCTGCTACAGCAGCCCATCTATATCTATATATCTGCATCTATCCATCTCTATGTATGTGTGTATTTCATTATCTACATTAGAAAAGACACAAACACATGGAATCTTCAGAATGTGCCAAAGCAATATTTACAGATAATTATTCCACAAATGACATATTCAAGGCATTTTATTTCAGTAAATTGAATGAATTCCCCAATCCTTCAAAAAAAATCAGTCTATCTTGAACTTTCTGTAACAAACAATTGTGTCCCTCTCCTTCATTTATAATGGAAATGAAAGTGAAGAAAATGAGACTCTATTCCAAATACCGCTGCAATTCATCCTCTAGAAATATACACTGGCTTTTGTCAGCGACTCACGTCATAATTAATGTCTTCTTCTGAAAGAAATCCAATAGTTTCAGAAAGACTTTTTATAAAAATAGACCTTTAAAAAAACAAACAAACTTTTCATTTTAAATTGATAAAATGTTTTCCTATAAGTGCATTTAGTTCTTCTACTTCTGTATGCTTTTTTTGTAGACATGAAATGGCTTGAAATTATTATTTCAAATTTTATTTTCCTCTTGCCTAAATATCTTATATATTTTTTTAAAGAATTGTGTTTAGAAAGTTCCTCTTAATGTCTTTCTCCTATACATATATACCTACATTTTGGTTATAAGTAATCTTGAGGAAACTTCGCAGGAAATATTAATGCACTCATTTTTAACAATTATTTTTCACTGACATATTCTGTTCTTGTCCTGTCATCCACAGTGGCTTTTCTGATACAAATCCATTTCTCCTTTTATCCACGTTCTTCATCTTTTGAAGATTATTTCCTTTTCTGCTATATATACATAGATAGATAGATAGATATAGATAGATAGATAGATAGATAGATAGATAGATAGATAGATAGATAGACAGATAGATATAGTGTACAATACAAATTTTCAAAGCCACCTTGAGGAACTATAGGAATGATACCATCGTATTTTGGTTCAAATCATGTTCACTCATTTTTCAGGTGTCCTTTACATCATATTTAATTATCCACAATTGTACTATCATTCTGCCTGATTATTTATACTTTTAAAATTCACAAGTGTGTTTGTGTTGGGGAAAGTAGTATTTTGATGAAGTAAGTCCATATAAAGTAGATCTTTATGAAGCATAAAAATATCCATGTATGCTGGAGTAAATGATAGTCTTTACAGGAAATTCTAAATGCATTCTCTCTATGATATTGTAAAATTGAGAACTAATACTGAGAAATAAAAATAAATGTATTTGAATAAATAAAAATAAAAAAACATAGAAAGGCAGTTTCTCACTGAGAAATAAAATGTTGTATAATTCACAAGGATTACTACCCGTGTTCATTTGTTCTCTTCAAATAGGCCACTAACTGATAATTGAGCAATCACACTATGTAAATATCTGTGCTAGGTAGTGTGGTGAAACATTATTTTCTTCCCCCAAAATATTAATCAAATCTGGAAGATAACAGTTCTGCTGAGATATTCATGTCTTCATGTAGTGAAGAGTTCTTTGCTTCCATTTGCTTGGAACCTATACAAAAAAACATATAAGAATGACAAAGAGCATTGCTGAACTCCAGTGGAATATTTGCAGAAGATATCACACAAGCAGATTGGAACATGTGGGAGGGAATTTATACAGAAGTTGAGCACTGCCAAGTGGTATAAAAAGGGGCAGGATATGTGGAGTACACATCAATTATCCATGCATAACAGGACAATCACGATTTCAAGGCCAATGTGGGCTACAGAATTAAGGCCCTTTCTCACAAAACAAAACAAAAATAAGTAAATGAAAGAAAGAATATGAGACTAGCCATCCAATAAATTTCATATCTCAAATTTTGTCATTTGAAATGGTATAATGCCAGATATCAAACAATATTAAGAAATACTTTGTAAAATATTAAATGCTATACATGCCTTGAACAATTTTATTATGAGAGAATATTATTTCTTAGAGAAATAGTGATCCATCAGGAACTATTTTATGCACACAAAATATTTACTGAGCACCAAATAAAAAGAATCTCAGTTTTTAAAGCAGAAATTTCTCATGTTAAATATCTGAGTACCTAATCTAAACTGATTGTAGCATTTATTTGTGCATGGGACACTTCATAACAATGAAGCAAAATGTAAAAGGGCAATTATAATAAGAGTCTCAGTAACAAATAATCATTTTAAAATCAAAAATGAAAGAAATAGTCGCCATGAAACAGGAAGAAAGCAAGGAGAAGCGGGTGGAAAGTGTGGTATAGAGAAAAGGGAATGAAGAAAATGATAAGATAATTCAAATTTTAAAAATAAAATTATCATTAAAAATTATTTTACCAATGAGTTAAAATGTGGGAAGTGACTAGTGAAACAGAAGTGATTTGGTTCCCAGAGAGGTAAAGTGAAGGGCTATGGTCAAAAAAAATGTTGGTAGAAAAGACAAAGAGAGAGGAAGAGCAAAGCAGGGACAGAGGTAGAGACACAGAGACACAGAGAGAAACAGAAACTACTAGGTAACATCTTTGTAGATGAAGGTCATTCTCTTTCTGTATTGTAAAAAAAAAATGACATCCTTTAAAATGAATATTTTTACTTATGGAAATTTCCTTTACAGAATGGAAGACCAAAGAGTCCCTGCTAATGTTTCTTGATTGCTCAGCCTAAAGCCATGTCAGAAGGGTATATTTTACTTGCCATAATTTGATCCCATTCAATAATCACACTTCAAAGCTATAGTTCCTACAAGCATTCCCGCTGGGAAGCATTAAATAAACCACATACATCCCAGTAAAGCCTTTTCCTCTACTTAGAATTTTCCAGTTCAAATGAATAGTTTTGCTGGTGTTGAGAAGTCTTATTTAAGTGCACTTAGGAGAGGTTCATATAATCTGTATTAAATTAACGAACATTAAGCTAAATAGTGGCCCAGAAAGGAAATAGAGAAAATACACCACCTGAAAACAGCGTTATTATTTGAAAAGGAATTGTGAAGTTTGCACTGAGGAGAAGTAGTGTGGCTGGTGAAAATGGGGGATGTTTAATGTCATACTGTGATTGGGAAAATTACTCTATCATGAACAGAGAAAAATTAGCTGGGTAAATCTAGGGAACGCTTTTACTCCTTTTATTTTAATTTTTTTTTAATTTTTTATTGAGAAAAAGAAAAAAAAAGTTTCCGCCTCCTCCCAGCCTCCCATTTCCCTCCCCCTCCTCCCACCCTTCTCCCCCTCCTCCCACCTTTCTCCCCCTCCCCCCACTCCTCTCCCCCTCCCTCTCCAGTCCAAAGAGCAGTCAGGGTTCCCTGCCCTGTGGAAAGTCCAAGGTCCTCCCCCCTCCGTCCATGTCTAGGAAGGTGAACATCCAAACTGGCTAGGCTCCCACAAAGCCAGAACTTGAAGTAGGATCAAAACCCAGGGCCATTGTCCTTGGCTTCTCATCAGCCCCCATTGTTTGCCACGATCAGAGAGTCCGGTTTTATCCCATGCTTCTTCCGTCTCAGTCCATCTGGCCTTGGTGAGCTCCCAATAGATCAGCCACACTGTCTCAGTGGTTGGGTGCACCCCTCGTGGTCCTGACTTCCTTGCTCATGTTCTCCCTCCTTCCGCTCCTCATTGGGAACTTGGGAGCTCAGTCCGGTGCTCCAGTGTGGGTCTCTGTCACTATCTCCATCCATCACCAGATGAAGGTTCTATGGTGATATGCAAGATATTCGTCAGCATTGCTATAGGATAGGGTCATTTCAGGTTCCCTATCCTCAGCTGCCCAAGAAACTAACTGGGGACCTCGCCTTGGGCTCCTGGGAGCCAAAAGCATTTTTTCAACTATGTTCATAGCAGTATTATTTGTAATAGCCAGAACCTAGAAACAACCTAGATGCCCTTCAATGGAAGAATGGATGAAGAAAGTGTGGAATATATACACATTAGAGTACTACTCAGCGGTAAAAAACAATGACTTCTCGAATTTTGCATGCAAATGGATGGAAATAGAAAATACTATCCTGAGTGAGGTAACCCAGACCCAAAAAGATGAACATGGGATGTACTCACTCATAACTGGTTTCTAGCCATAAATAATGGTCACAGAGTATATAATTGGTGAACCTAAAGAAGCTAAATAGGAAGGTGAACCCAAGGAAAAACATATAATTATCCTCTTGGCTATGGGAAGTAGACAAAATTGCCGGGGAGAAAATTTGGGATCTTGGGGGTGGGGTGGGATGGGGGTAACGGGGAACGGGGAGAGAAAAGTGAGAAGGGGAGGATGAGGGAAACTTGGGGAAACAGGACGCTTTTACTCCTAAAGCAAGCAGGTATTAAAGAATGAAAAGTAAGAAGCAGGTGAAAGGCTTTAAACCTTATAATGGTTCCTATTTTTTTATACAGAAGTCTTGGCAGTGAAACTGATTTGAAGCTATAGTTGAAATGTGAAAAATATGAAAGGATTCTGGGAAGAATTATATCAAGGACCGAAGAAAAGACAAATCACTCTGCCTAGAAATGGCCATTTCTGACTGTCAGCTACAGAACACTGAAAACTGTTTGGATGATCTGAGTTTAGAGACTCTTCTGAGGAGCGGGAGCTCTGCATCTTGGGGTCACATCTTATCAGAGGTCACATCTTATTAAAAGAAGCAATACACTGTCCATATGCATAAACCTACATATACTATATGAATTATGTGGCTACTACAGAACCTCCGAGGAACGAGTGGCCCTGGCTCTAACCTGGAAGTGGAATATGTTAGGAATCAAGCAAAGGGAAGTTGGAAATGAAAAACGGGGCCAGATATCATCATAGTTGTTGTTTATCTTAATGAAATTCAGTTAAAAGTTCATCCACTTAGATTCTCCAATCATTTCTGACTCTTGCTAACTAATATCTGCTCCTCACTATAACATAGAATGGAATTAGAGATGACCTATAGGTTTAAGTTCGGTGCATCCCTTTGCCCATCCCAGCAAGTTTCCTTCTCCATCAAGAGAAAGGTGAAAGCATCAGTCCTTGGAGTTTTTGCCAAGATTTACAGAAAAATTTATACTTTTACTCATACACTTGCACAAACAAACAGTTTAAATGAGACTGGCACATGGGAAAGTTATAGTTATCTAACTATAATCTTTAATAAAGATGCAGAAAACCACGTTTTACTAGCTAAATGCTTTTTAATTCAGTTTGTGTCAGAGGGTGGCAGAGAAATTTTGAACAGCTGGTATTCCGTAGTGAGTTCCTGTTTCACACACACATACACAGAGAGAGAGAGAGAGAGAGAGAGAGAGAGAGATGCTACACACAGAGAGAAAGAACAAAACAAAATTAAACCAAAAACCAGAAAAACAAAAGAGGGTCTAAATATTGCTCTAAATATCTTTATTTTTACATTTCTGCAATTTAAGCTGTCATCCTTCTAATCATATGAGCTAAGTAGGGAAATATCTATCTTTGCTTATTTACTGTTTGATTGGCATTTCCTTATGATACTCTTACTATTACATCTTCCTTTTATTGTAATTCTTATTCTTTAGTATCCCTATGCAGGATGGAATGCCATGCAATAAAAATTCTTTTGTGTGCCCTCATTGCATTTTAGTTAGTCTCTTCCCAGGTACAACCAGCAAAACATTACCACACAAATGCAGTCAATGTGAACTTAATGTCATAGACAAACGATAAAATCATTAAAATGATCACAATGCCATCATAATTATAGCTTACCTTTTTATCTTTCTTTTACTTTATCTCATTATTTTTGTGATTGTTGTTTTCTATCTGTGTAATCAACAGATAATTTTAAATGTACTTTATTAGGCCAAGGGAAAATATTACAAATTGATTTTTAACACCACAATTATGAACATAAAGAAATCCATAAAGTTTCCATGCCTCTCATTATTTACATGGTTTCTTTTAGAATCATAAATGATTTGAAATCCTAAAGTTCCAATAACTATCTAGCTGAGAAAGCCACTGGGTTAGTTAAAAATTAGAATTGTGTAGTTGTGATTATTAAAGCTGTACAAGGCTCATTAGAGGTTAGATACATAGCACAGCTACAAGAAACAGCATATCCTAAGCAACTCCAATTATCAGCCACCTGTTCATGTGAAAAGCCAGTAACAGGAAGCTTTCTTCCACACATCTACCCAAGGACCAGTGACAAAAGATCACTAAGCAACACAACATCATACTTTAAAGAATTGCACTTCTGCATTGGTCGTGGGAATGCAAGCTGGCACAACCCCTTTGGATATCAATGTGTCAATTTCTCAGAAAATAGGAAACAGCCTTCCTCAAGACTCAGCAATATCACTTTTGGGTATATATCGAAAGGATGCTCAATCATGCCACAAGGACATGTGCTCAACTATGTTCATAGCAGCATTGTTTGCCATAGCAAAAACATAACCTCAAAACAATTTAAATTCCCCTCGACAAAAGAATGGATAAAGAAAATGTGGTACATTTACATAGTGGAGTACTACACAGCAGAAAAAATTAATGACATCTTGAAATTTGCAGGCAAATGGATGAAGCTAGAAAACACCATTTTGAGTGATGTCACTCAGCCCCAGGAAGACAATTATCATATGTAGTAATTCATAAGTAGTTTTTGAACATAAAGCAAAGAAAACCAGCCTACAAATCACAATGTCAGAGAACCTAGACAATAATGAGGACTCTAAGGGAGAGATACATGGATCTAATCTACAAGGGAAGTAGATTAGAAGACAAAATCTCCTGAGTAAACTGGGAGCATGGGGACCTTGGGAGAGGATTGAAGGAGAAGCAAACTCTCTATAGCTGATAGGAATAATCTGATGTTCAAGATTAAATTTAGAGAATTTTTGTTTAATTTAATGCTGTAAACCCTAAGACATTATCACACAAAGTTAAAAAAAAATATTCAGTCACACAAGGTATATGGGCATAGACTGCAAAGAGATGTGATAAAAATCAGTGAGAGAAAAAGAGTCACTGTGATTCTCTCCTTAAAGTTACAGTCTGAACTTAACAAAGAAATCCACTCTGCAGCTGTCTGAATCAATGGCTCATTAAGAACCTTTTAAGGGGAAATCGATGCATTTTAACCACTCTCTACTGAAAATGCACAAGCCACTTCAGCAAGCACTTACACTTCTTTTATAATACTTGTGTTTACATGTTTCCTCCCTACTTTGTTACTTATTATTTATTAGATAAAGAGAATGTTTCCATTGTTCCTACATTTGGATTTAGATTTTATGCATTTTAATTTTTACATCTTTGCAAACTGTTATTTATTAAACAGAACTAGACTGAAAGGTGCTACTTTATTTACAATTCAAATCATACAGTGCCTTCTTTTGCCATCTATTTACAATGCTTTCCATCATAAATATAAAGAAAAAAATAGTACAGCTATAGTGAATAGATATTGATACTTCGTGATAAAAGAGAATTTTAATTTGAGATATTCAAAACTTACAAATGTGAAATACTGTTTTATTTAATCAAGTTTACTGATTTTTAATCATTTTTAAAAGTAGGTAAATAAAACACTTAGCATTTATAATTGATATATTTAACAATGTTGTATGTACCATAGAAAGCACTAAAAAATGAAAACTACTAATTCCTTACTTGTTCTTAATACATTTCAAATAAATATAAAATCAGGCATATTAAAACTTCAATTATAGGGTACAGAAGAGAGTCCTTTGTGATGAAAGAGTAAGTACTACACTTCTGTAGAACCGAAATTCAGTTTCTCACACTCACACCAGATTAATCACCACCTCCTGCTACTCCAGGGAAAGGGAACCTGAATCTTTTCTGGCTTCTGTGGGCACCTACACTCACATGGCACACACATACACACACACACACGCATGCACACATGCAGACATGCATGCACGCTCAAGTACACAGTTAAAATAAATGTTTTTTATTTATTTTAAAAAACTATCTTTTCTCTTTTCTATACCAATCTCAGTTCCCATCTCTCCTTTCCTCTCATTCCCGCCACCTTTCCCCCACCTACTCCTCAGAGAGGGTAAGGCTTCCCATGGGAAGTTCACAAAGTCTAGCACATTGCTTTGAGGCAGGACCAAGGCCGTCCCCACTATATCTAGACTGGGCAAGGCATCCCTCCAAAGATAATGGGTTCTAAAAAGTCAGTACGCAATAGAGATAAATCCTGGTGTCACTGCCCCACAATCTCCCCCAGGGATACAACTATCACCCACAGTCCAAGGACCTTGCTTGGACCTATGATGGTTCCCTTGCTGTCAGGCTGGAGTTGGTCGGCTTTCATTAGGTCAGGTAAGCTATTTCAGTGGGCATCCCCATTATGGTCTTGACCTCTTTGCTCATATACTCACTCCTCCCATTCTCTGACTATACTTTGTGAGCTCAGTCCAGTGCCCCACTGTGGATCTCTGCCTCTGCTTCCATCACTTGGAGGTTATGTAGGAACTCAATGTGTTTCTTCTAAAATAAATGTTTAAAAGAAAACTTAAATTATAAAGAAGTGAGCATTTCTATCGAAACACTATTTTGATATAATCTATAGACAGAATCATTGAAAAATTGACATGAAATATTATGCCTTTAAAATTTTTCTTAACAGTAATTTTCCTAAAAATAAAATTTTTCTAAACTTAGAGAAACTAGTCAATAGTTAAAATATTTACAAAAGACAATAGATCTTGATATTTTTTATCTTAGTAAACTATGTCACTTTACTTCTTATAAATAATTTGAGGTCCCTCATAATTAGTACAAAAGTCATCACTATCTGCTGTCATTATCACCAATTCTAGAACTTCATTCAGTTTCTAATTACATTTCTATTAACATTCAATTCCATCCTATCTTTCTAAGTCTACCCAACTTTCCATTGGCTATAGTTACCTAATCTACTTTCTACTCTGTGAATTGAGCAATTTGGACATTTCATATGAATAATATTACCCAGCATGTGAACTTTATTTCTGGCCACTTCATCTGCTTAGCATATAATTTAAAATTCCATTTTTTTATATCATATAAACCATTCTTGGTTTTGACTTGATATCATGACATTGTAAATACTACTAAGACCTTAGTTGATTAAACCAGAAAAGATCAGAAAACATGGTGGAAATGGAAGTGACAAATTTAGGAGAGCTGGATGATGGTGAAAGTGATGCATCCATAGTTATCACACTTATGAACTCACATAACTTATGGTTACCTGCACATGACCCACTTAGCCAAAATAATAGCATATATGTGGTAGATTATCTTCAAGCTCTGGCCTATACTGAGGAGCTCTTTGCAGTGTATAGATGTTTGAGGTAAGAAAACCTTTATTTGCTGAAGATGTGACCAATGTTAGGTTTTCCATATTCTAGGAGGCAGTCACATACTCATGTACAAGGAGAACATTATATGGATCTGGTTATCAAAACATCAAAATCATGAAGATAGTTGGGAAAAGGTGATTGAGGATTATGAAGACAGTTGAACCTCACAAAACTTTGGATAGATATCATCATTTATTCACATATGAAATTCCTGAGAATTTTATAAACATGTGAATGTTTCTATAGCTTACTATAGGCTAAAGAATTGCTATAGATTATAAGGGCTTGCGGGGGAGAACTTTAGTTGTTTTCAGAAGATTCTACATGTTGGTGTGTGTCACTTTGAGCTCATCACTTCCAGCGGTGATGGTACTACTCTGTACCATCAATTCCAACTAATGCTTCATAGAGCATTCGTTTATTTCTACTTGTTAACTGATGGTCAGTGCTGCATTTCTTTCTCGGAATAAACATCACATTTCATATCATGTTCTCAAACACATTCCAGATAAGACTACTGTTGCTGAATCTCAGGCTACTTCTCTTGTCAAATAGTTTGACTTATTTGGATTAAGCAATGCATTAATGCATGTCCCAATGGTTTTCCATAAATGACACAGATCACAGAGAGTTGACAATGGAGAATATGAGCTGGAATAGCATTGTAAGACATTAGGACACAATACCACAAAAGATATCATTTAAGGATTATGATAATTTTGAGGTTAAAATTTAAAAATTGGTAGAGACTTTGAAAGATTTCTGCTATATCAAGTATTTGTATACTTGTAACCATTTCTATCAGTGTTTTTCTGACTCAAGCATCAAAAATAAAAAAAAAACCAAGTCTCTTAATTTCTGTAAAATAGCTGGCTTCTTATTAGGCCAGGAATTCTGTCTTCCATGAAGGACAGCTACTCATTTCACTTGACACATCTTGCAGCTACTAAAAACCGAATATGTTACAGAATATTATTTTAAAGTGTATTGCTTTTTTATGCTGTGGAATACTTATTTAATAAAGTAAATATGCTTTTTCAAATGCTGTATCTCTTTAACTATAAAGTTATTATTCTATGCCTTTCTAAAACACCTAATTGTCTGATAAAGAGCTGAATGGCAAATAGTGAGGAAGGATAAAGGAAATGTGGGGCTGGCAGGAAGAGAGTATAAAGAGGAGAAATCTAGAGAAGAGGCACAAAGAAGGAGCAAGCTAGGACAAGAAGAGGAGGACATCAGGGGTGAGTCATTCAGCCACCAAGTCAGCCAGGGAGAAAGTAAAGAAAGTTATACAGAAATAGAGAAAGATAAAAGCCCAGAGGCAAAAAGATAGACAGGATAATTTAAGATTAAAAAAAAGCTGCCTAGAAATAAACCACGTAAAGACCAGGCATTTAGAAGGATAAAGTCTCTCTGTGTGATTTTTTTGGAAGCTGGGTGTTGTCTCCCCCCACCCCCCGCAAAAAAAAAAAAACCAAAAGCCAAAAGAGTAGAAAGAGTACAAAAAAGCAACACTATTATCCACTTTTTCCAGTCTCATTATTCCTATGAAAAAAATTTAATTTATTCTTAACAAACACCAAGTTATGACTACATCTTTAAGCTGTTTTTATTGAATTTCTTAACACACTAAGCATATATTTTCATTTACTTTATAAAGTCTATATTGTAGAACCTCCAATGCAGAAATAATACAAAGAATGGTTTTCCCAACTAGAACTACAATAGAAACAGTCTTCGCAGAGTTTTCAGAGATCTGTAAGAAACAGGGAGAATATAATAAGAGCCATACTCAGCTCCTGTGCTTTGGGAACCTGAGCGCATGCTATGTAAGAGCAATGGTTGGTGTAGATTCATGGTAGAGGAAAACTGTGAGTTTCTTGTCTTTGCTAGAGGGAGGGAAAAATACCCATAATGTCCCCAAAGAGTAATTGCAGACTCTAAGCCTTACATAAATCAGCCAGCCATCAGTGGATATATTTCTAGTTCCAGGAATTTAAACACAACTTCAGATCAGTCACTGGCTAGCCATGAAATGACCTTCATGCATGAGTGACGCCTTACAGTAAACAAACTTCAAAACTGAACTTGTTTTGCAGATTTTTTTTTCTTCTCTGTTTAGTTATTGGTGATCAGAGAAATATATGCTGAACTCTGTTAAGTGCTGTATTTTGTTTTGTTTTTATACATTTACTGATGGGGTCAGTGTGTTATTTTTCTGTTTGTTATTCTTCTAATGACACTTTATTTTTCATGTGAAGTCACCCTTGGTTCCAGGAATAGCTTCATCAAGTTGTTGTAAGTTAATCTTTTCAAATTCCATTGGTTTTACTTTTATAATTACTTGCTGTTGATTATCCACATTATTTCATGGCGGATGTAGAGCTATACTTTTTAAGTATTTTTATTTGTTTGTTTTTCAAGACAGGTTTCTCTGTAACTTTGGAGCCTGTCCTAGTTCTTGTAGACCAGGCTGGCTTCAAACTCACTAAGATCTGGTTGCCTCTGCCTCCCAAGTGTTGGGATTAAAGGCATGCAACACTGTTGCCCAGCAATAATTTTTTAAGTATTTTTTTATTTTAAATTCCTATCTGATCTTCTGAGCTTATTTAAGTATTGCTGTCATTGTTATTCTAATAATATAGTTTTGAAATATGAATTACATCTTCTTGAATGGTTTGTAGAATTCATTAGAACATATAACTAGGCCTATAATTTTTGGAAGGTATAAAGGGAATTTTTTAGTACACATACTTCTGGCCAGTTATATAGATCCTCAGGCATAAGTTTTAAATTTTTGAAATGTTAGTAAATTGATGACTTTAAAGCTGATTTTTGGATGTATTAATTCGATATTGTATTACTAAATGAAGATCTATTGAATCTGTACTAATGTCATTTCCTTTTTTGTAACTTGTGCTCATATAAATTTGTAATTTGTGTTTTCAATTCCTTGTGTTTGACATTGATAAATATAGCAACAGGACAAATTTAATGAAAAAATTTAAAGAGAAAACTTTGATTTCAATTCTTTTCATTTTTATTTAAATTATTTCTTTCTGCTTTTTATCCACTTACATTGCTGTTGTCATTGTTTGCTTTTGTATTTGTTGTTGTTGTAGTTTTTGACTCATTTAGGACACTTTCTTGGACCTTTAAGCTTTTCTGAGATGATTAACTAATGTTATACACTTGAACTCTTAGCACATTCTGGAATGTAAGTGCTAAAGCCTCATTCTGTGTTGTCATCTCCATTATGAAAAATTGTGATTTTGTGTGTGTTCTGGAGTGGTATATGCACAGGGCTATGCAAGTCCATTCATGCTGAAGACAAAGGAAAATGTTGATTTCCTTTAGGATCTCCTGATGATATCACCTTTTGACTAACCTGACTGGCTAGTGAGCTGAGATTGATTGATGAGTTTTGGCCACCACTGATGGGGGAATAGGAAAATGGAGCCACACCTGGTAGGATTTGTTGATACTATATATTCTAATCTAGACCTTCATCTTTGCATATCAAGTTATCTTAATCTCTGAGTCATCATGCTAGGACATGGTTTTTATCTTTCTTTTCACCTCACTCTCAATCTCTGAATTTTATTTATTTATTAATTACTTATTTATTATGGTGGGAAAGTTGGGCATACTCTGGTATATGTGTAGAGGCCAGAGGACAAACTGCTAGAATCTGTTCTTTCCTTCTACTGTGTGAATCCAAGGAATAAAACACAGACCATCATGCTTGATTGGCAGCAGGCACCCTACCTGATAACCATCTTACTAGCCTATCTAGAGCATTTAATAAATAATATAAGTACAAATTATTTTGAAAATTTCAAGTGTGTATCAGCTATTTATTCTGCTTTTTTCTTTTTTTTTTCAATTCAGTAAGCAGTGAATATCATTGTTTTATTTTCAATTAATTTAAAATAGCTAAAATTTATTTATTTATTTTAAAAGAAAACAGTCTTTTCTTTCATTTTACATACCAATCCCAGTTCCCATTCCCTCCCCCATCCCCATTCTTCTGCCTAATCCCCCCACCACACCCCAAATCCACTCCTCAGAGAGGGTCAAGGACATTGGTTTGGGGGAAGTCTAAGGTCCTCTTTACTATATCTAGGCTGAGCAAGATTATCCATCCAAATAGAATAGGATCCAAAAAAGTCAGAAAAAACAGTAGGGATAAATTCTGGTGCCGCTGCCAGTTTCCCCACAGTCTGTCCCAGCCATACATCTATCACGCACATTCAGAGGGACTTGTTGGGATCTATGTTGTTTCCTTTTCTTTCCAGCTGGAGTTGGTGAGCTCCCATTAGCTCAGGTGTCCCCATCATGGTATTGACCTCTTTGCTTATATTCTCACTCCTCCCACTCTTCAACTGGACTTTAAAACCTCACTGCTGTGCTCTGATGCGCATCTCTGCCTGTTTCAATCAGCTGCTAGATGAAGATTCTATGGTGATATTTAAGATATTCATCAGTCTGACTACAGAGTAAGGTCAGTTAGGGCACCCTCTCCTCTGTTGCTTAGGGTCATAGTTGGGGTCTTCCTTGTGAATTCCTGGGAGTCTCTCTAGTGACAGGTTTCTTGCTTGCCCCATAATGGCTCTCTCAATCAAAATATGTCTTTCTTTGCTCTCATCTCTGTCCTTTCTCCATCTCAACTTTCGCGTTCCCTCAAGTTGTCTCCCCCCTCCCCTTCTCCCTTTGTCTTCCCCTTCCTCCTCCCTACTTCTCCCACCATAATGCTCCAAATTTTCTCAGCAATCTTGTCTATTTCCCCTTTCGTGATGGATCTATGTATGTTTTTCTTAGGGTTCACCTTGTTACTTAGCTTCTTGAGGATCATGAACTATAGATTCAATATCGTTTTCTTTACAGCTAGTATCCACTTATGAGTGAGTACATGTCATGTAAATCTTTCTGGGTCTGAGTTACCTCACTCAGGATGTTATTTTTCTAGTTTTATCCATTTACATGCAAATTTAAAGGTGTCATTATATTTTTACTGCTGAATAGTACTCTAATGTGTAAATGTGCCACATTTTCTCTATTCACTCTTCGGTTGAGGGACATCTAGGTTCTTTCGAGGTTCTGGCCATTACAAATAATGCTGCTATAAGGATAGCTGAACAATTGTCCTTATAATATGATTGAGCATCTTTTGGATATATGCCCAAGAGTGGTATTTCTGGGTTATGAGGAAGGTTGATTTATATTTACTTTAATTCATTTTAAATCAAAGTACTTCATATTTTACTTCTTTAATGTCTGCCTTAGAATATATGCAAACTTTTGTATATTCAGTTTAACTAAAAACACATTTGTATTCTGTTGTAACTTTGGAGAACATTCCATAAGTATTAATTAGCAAAAAAAAATCTGTGGAAGATTTGATTTAGTTGTGTCAATATCTACACTAATTTCTGGCCCCTAATTACATTGAATATTATTATTGAGTAGAGCTTTGTGACTCTTCCAACACTTCCTGTACTCCCATGCCCTAACTTTCACAAGGATAGGTTTCTTGACATTCTTCCCAGTTTCTGTAAGAACACCAGAGAATAATTATAGAGAAAAGAACCTTCTGGATAGAGACAGTGACACCAATGATTCTCTGCAGACACTGCAGCTTGCATTCTTCTATTTTTCCAAGTCTCCAACAACTGCTAATAACCAGCCTCATTCTTCCTGCCTCCTTCGGCTATTCCTGTGCAAGGGAACAAGGCTGCCCCACCTCAACTTATCCTTTCCCAAAATTTTGACTGACTTGCTCTTGTTTTAGTCAACGTCACAATATATTCACAAGTTGCTAAGTATTTCCATTTTGTGTGATTTTAGCCTGGTACCTTGTGCTTTCAAAATTCCTGGAGGAATTGAAAGTCTCAAAAATTTTCTGTATACAGATCTTGTGTTGAAAACTCAGTCATATATTCAGTGATATATTCAGTATACATCATGAATAGTTTTTATTTGCCTTTGTCAGAGCTGTAAAACTGTTAGGGCTGTTAATTTTAGTTATGAATTCTTTATTTTACAGTAACTTTAACAGTACAAACTGAGTTTTAATTTATAGTATCATTTTAGAAATGATATTATACTGTCCTGTATTGCCTTCTAATGTTGTTATAAAGTACCCTAACCTAAAGTAACTTGGAGAGGAAATGTTTTATTTGACTTTCCAGTCAAGGTGACAAACCATCAGTGACTAAAGTCAGAGCAGGAACTCAGGACAAGAGTTCAAGCACGAACTCGGAGACAGCAACCTTGGAAAAACTGCTGACTTACTATCTGTGTTGCTGGCAGAGGCTCATCTTTAAATAGCTTTCTTTAACAGTTCAGGACCACCTGCCTAGGAACTGTACCACTCATACATAATGGGCTGAGCTTTCTTACACCAATCTGCTGAAAAGAGAGAATGTTCACACATGTATGTCCAAGGGTAATTCTGATCTACACAATTCTTCAGTTCAGGATTCTTTTCTCAGATGACTCTCCACTGTATTAAGTTGATAAGCAAGGCTAACCAAATGCATAACATCTAATATATAATCATATATCTATAATCACTATGTCTAATTAGGTTCAAGTTTCTTCATGTTTCTCATTCATTCTACTTTATCTTGAATTACTTGATTGAATTTTACATAAAAACTAAACTATCCTTGAATGCCCAGAATATTTTAAAATATTTCTGCATTAGCTTTTTAAGTATTTCTTTGAAATATCAGGGCTTAGATTGTTTTAATGCTCTTCTTGAGCAATTCTGTAAACAATGCTTCCTTAACACAGATTCATTTTCACCCTACACTTTAGATTAGCTGAACTGTCATAAGATTTATTTCTTATAAGTAAGGTGTTAATAAGAAACCAATAAAAAGCTCCAGGTCTGCTGACTTTTAAGCACAGGTGTTTAATCACTCCTGCAGTGTCTTTGCTAGTCCCTGAACCATTCTGTATTTCTACTTTTTCCTTTGCCTCTTTCATTAAGTTTTATTTAAAAGAAATTCCCTCCTGATTTGATTTTAATGTTATGAACAGCTGTTCATAACATAAACATAACTTTAAAAATTAAAGAATATATTATAAAACTTATAGTGTATTTTTTTAATTTTTTAGAAAAAAATTTAAACCACTCATTATAAACAATTTGTTTAAAGTAGACCTTCATAACATAACTCTGGGGTTGAAGGTTTGACCAGTGACTTACTCTGTAGAAAGTTCTAGATTTGATTTTCAGAATATTCAAAATTTAATAAAAATATACTTTTGTACAAATTTCTGAAAATCACATTTCATTTCTTTTTCTGTTTTCTTCATTACTATTGAATTACAATGTCTAAAGATATATGTACAGGATAGTTATGTCAGTTGCTTTATTCCTCATAGCCTTTCATTTGTCCTTATGAGAATTATTGGGTAAACATCAGTGCTTGTCTGAGGAAATTTGGAAGCTCCTTGTGAGGGTACATAGAATTTAAAAAGGTAGAACCAGGATAGAATTACTGGGGAAACATTGTCTTCCTTTATGTCTGATTCTAGAGGCATATTTGAATGGGGGACAATATCATGTGGAAGTGTACTTTGAGAGCTCCTTTAGTGCCTTCAGCAAATATCCTTTAAGATACCAATCGGGCATGGTATCTTATTCTATAAATGCAGATGTAAAGTACATGGTCCCTTTTTTGCTTCCTACTTTCCTTCTGACAGCTAAACTCTGTTCCTGTTCCCCATTCATACAGAGGACTGTGATCTAGGACAGTGATCTGTGATTATCTCCTAAATAAATAAATTATACATAATTCTTAACTAGTGTGGAATTATTTTGTATCTTCCACCATCATCTAGTGCCTGAACGTGGGGACCAGCCTACACTTTTCTGGATCGGTCCACCAGCTGCATGGCACATTGGGCACTGACTTTCCCACCCATGGTTCTACCTGGCCCTCAGAGCTCCCCAGCTGGTGATCCACATGCTGCCTCTGTGTGTTTCATGTCACCACACACTGTTGCTGCCTATGATCCCTATGCTGTACACAGTCCGCAACTCTCACTGACAGAAAACTTTGAGTTTTCTCTTTTTCCTGGGCCCCAACTCTCATTTGATTGCCTTAATAACTGCTCTTAATTTGTTAAACAAAGCATATTTTTCAGTACCTAAGTAAGCAACACAGCTATTCACTGCTGCTGGTGTCTCTTGGACACGTGGTTGCAACTGTGACACCTGCTGGCTGATAATAATTATTACACTTACCCCAATTCATTGAAAATGACCTTACAATAGGTAAGATCTGAAAAACTACAAATATTACTAATAACATCCAACAGTTCAATGATTATTTTGCTTATACTATGGAAGGTATTCTGCAAGGCTCATGCAATTTTCCTTCTACGTCCTTTTATTTGATTCTAGAAATTAGCTTTGTTTTCAATATTATCACATTAAAAATGATTTAATGCTTGTAACATGAAGGGCCTGCTCATTTCTGTAGCATGAGGGCCGATTTGTTGAGGTTTCTGTCCCACCAGGTACCCACAGCTGGCAAGGAGCAGTGGGCTGGTGAAACTAGCTTAACCCCAGTATAATCACACCAAAATTGTATTAATTAAATTACTGCCTGGCCCATTATTTATAGCCTCTTATTGGCTAACTCTCACATCTTGATTCAACCCATTTCTATTAAATCTATGTTCACCATGAGGTCATGGCTTACTGGCATGAGTCTAACCAGTGTCTGTCTTGAGCAGGAGAAGCATAGCGTCTGCATGACTCTGCTCTTCTTCCCAGCATTCTGTTCTGTCTACTCTGCCCACCTAAGGACTGTCCTATCAAAAGGCCAAGGCAGTTTAGTTTTCTTTATTTAACCAATGAAAACAACACATAGAAAGAAGACCCTTCTACACCAAATACTGGAGAGGGATGGCATCAATTTTACAAAATTATCTGAAAGAAATTGTTCTATTGAGTTTAACTATTGGAATCTGTTGAAAAGTTATTATATGTTCAAAGATGAGACATTATCTTTACCCGGATGAATTTCATAACTTGGAATCCTCAGTGAGGACGTTAGAACAGAACAGTGGATAGGATATTCAGATATTTTTAAAGGCAGAAGTAAAAAGAATTGAAAAGATTGAGGAATTTATTATAATTGATGAGCAGGGAAAACAGGTACAAGACAAGATTTAGCCTCATCAGTATGTGTCAGACCTGGGGATGACTTATATAGAGTTTCAGCTGCATATCTGATAATTTCTTCGGAAAGAACATCTGGCACAAAGTACCCTAAAGTAGTTATAGAATATGCATGGGAACCAATATGTATGAGCGATCTAAAAGAAATAAAACAAGCAATAGTTTCTTATAGCCTACATTCACCATTTGTCAGGGAAATGGTGAAAACATGGGCTTCAAGTACTAAGGCTGTCCCACACAATTGGCTTCAATTAGTCTTAGTTGTCCTAGAAAATGGACCTCAGCTGCTTTTGGAAATGTTATTGGAGAGAAGAGGTAAAAATTTTAGAGCACCAGGAGAAAGCAAAAGAATTTGAGATCAAATTCTTGGCGAGGGTCCTTACTCTGATCCTCAAGACCAGTCTCATTACAATGAATGTACCTTGTCCCTATGTAATACAGCAGCTGTAAATGTTTGGGACAGGATTCAAGAACCGGAACAACAAGGATTAAGTCAGATATCAGGATAAGCAGGGCCAGAGAGAACCCTTTACTGACTTCTTACAAAGGTTAACTAAGACTATACAATTAGAAGTGACAAATCCTAAAGCTAGATGTGTACTAATTGAATCTTGGACTTTTGAAAATGCCAACTTCCAATGTAAGAAGATCCTTGGGTCTTTAGAGGTTAGATTAGCACCCATAGATAAATGGATCTTGCATACATGAATGTTGAAACATTTGACTATACTACTGAAGCTTCAGTAGAAGAAGTGATTTCCAAAGTTATGAGGAGACACCGTAATGCCAAGTGTTTTAATTGTGGAAGAATTGGACATCTAATAAAAGACTGTAGACAAGGAATTCCTAGGAATGATGTCTCTTCTAGGAATGGAAATCACAGGAGAACTCAGCCTTCAGGTATATGTAGGAGGTGTTGCAAAGGCCAACATTACACTAATGATTGTAGGTCAACAAGAGACAGATAAGTCAACACAATACCACCAGTAAACTCCTTGGGGACATCTCATAGGTCCCAATGTCAAACAAAATCCAGTCATTCCCAATCACTGTACAGAACATATCTCATTAGGAGAATTAACCAATCCAGTGCCAACTGTAAAAAAAAAAGTACTGTTATGGATGATGTAATAGACATGAAGTATGAATCAAAAACTCCAGTAGGAAATAGGGAAAATATATTTTGGCAAACTTCTATAAATCATCAAACCCAAAGCTAAGAGTGCATATAAATGACATTGTAATTGAGGGATTACTAGACACAGGTGTGGACATGTCTATCATTACTCCAGAATCCTGGCATCCAGATTGGCTTCTTCAAGAGGCAGATATTCAGTTCCTAGAGCTGGAACCTTATCTCAAGTTAAACAAAGCATGAATTGGGTTGAATGTATAGGGCCAGAGGACAGAAAGGAAGGCTGTAGCCCTATATAGCTAATATCAATTATTGAAAAAAATATGCAAGCAAATCCTAAGTCTTTAATTTACCATTACATGGATGACATTTTGTTGTCTGATTAAAATACAGATGCTTTATAAAGAATGTTTGAATAGCCAAAGTAAGTTTTGCCTAAATGAAGATTAAAAATTGCTTCTGAAAAAATGCAAAGTGTAGATTCTATCAATTACCTAGGATATAAATAGTTTTACAGAAAGTTAGGACACAAAAGGTACAAATTAGGAGAGACTATCTGCAGAATCTTAATGAATTTTAAAGATTGTTAGGAGATATTTCCCACCTATGATTGACTGTTGGGATAACACCTGATTTAATAGTTCATTTGAACAAAACCCTAGATGACAAAGACTTAAATAGTCCCAGGGAATTAACAGCTGAAACAGAAAAAGAATTGATGGTTGTTGAAGAGAAATTACATGACACACATATAGATACAGTGAATCCAAATCTTAATTGTATTCTAGTCATATTGTCTTCTAGAATTTCGCCTACAGAAATTTTAATGCAAAGAGGAGAAATTATCTTAGAATGGATGTTTTTACTACATAAACCAAGAAAAAAATTCAAAATTTATGTGGGAAAGTCTCTGAATTATTCTAAAAGGAAAATTGAGACTTCATCAACTAGCAGGAATACAGCAGAGATTATAGTGTCTTTTACTGCTGATGAAATTTAAAAAATATGGTAAGACCATAATCCATGGCAAAGAGCTTTTGTTAATATTTTAGGAGAAATTAATATAAAGTATCCCGAAAGTGATAGAATTAACCCTATAAAGAACTACTTGGATTCTCCCCAAATTGTATGTGACACACCAATAACTGGAGCCCATGAAGTTTATACTGAAGCAAATAAATCAGGAAAGGCAGGTTACAAATCAGAAGAATTAAGTAAGGTGGAGCAGGGACCTTATAATTCTGTTCAAAAGGCAAAATTATATGCTATTCTCATGTTACTATGGAATTTTAAAGAACCTCTCCATATAGTTATTCATTCACAATATGCAGAAAGCATTGTCTTCTATATTGAAACTGCTGAATTTATACTAGATGGTACAGAATTGACTTTTTTATTCATACAAGTTCAAGATAAAATCAGTAATAGACTTTGTCCCATATACATAACACACATCTGATCCCATATGAGCCTGCCAGGTCCTCGAGCACAAGGTAATCAGAAATTGATCAGTTATTGATTAGAAGTGTGCAGTAGGCCTCAGAACTTCATAAGAAACATGATGTAAATAGCAAAGGTTTAAATAAAGAGTTTTCTATTACATGGTAACAAGCTAAAAAGATTATGAAGAGATATTCTACTTGCACTTTCTATAATCAAACACTTTTACCTGAAGGTAGTAACCCAAAGGGTACTCAAAGGAATGAGATCTGGAAGATGAATATGTTCTACTTTACAGAATTTGGAAATTTAAAATATGTACACCACACCATTGACACGTATTCAGGTTTTCAATGGGCAACTGCCTTGAGCTCAGAAAAGGCTGATTCAGTAATCATACATTTATTAGAATTTATGGCCATCATGGGTATACCTGCACAAATAAAGACAAACAATGGTCCAGAATATGTATCCAAGAAAATGAAATGGTATTTTTTGCTTATTATAATATAAAGCACATTAGAGGCATACCAAATAATCCTATAGGTCAGACAGTTATAGAAAGGTCAAATCATACTATCAAGGATAAGCTAAACAAACAGAAAGGGATGGAAAATTCTCCCAGAAATAGATTGCCTAAGGTTAAAAAAATTAACTTAGTATATACAGTAACCTTACAGGGATTGCCAAGTGGCAGACATTATGTTACATCTAACTTGACTATTATGATATAAACAGAGACTGTAGTTTGGTTTTTGGGCCACACAGACTTGCATAATCACTTTAAAACAATATTAATTACAACATGCTTTGACTAAAAGTATAGCCATATTCCTAGCTAACATTTACATCAAAAATTAACCCATTTCTATTAACCTGTGTATTACCACGAGGCTGTGGACTGTCAGTAAGGTTCTGATATCTGTCTTCTTTGACAGTTACATGGTGTTTCCCTGACTCCATCTCCCTTTTTCTTGCATTCTCTTTATTTTTTTTACCTAGCTCTATTCTGCCCTGCAATATGCCAAAACAGTTTCTTTACTAACCAATGGTAATAAAACATATTCACAGCATGTACAGGAGAATCCCCTATCATTGTTCTATTCTTATATTTAAGGAGATTCCAGGAAGCAATATTCTAATACGGCATAAATTCACCATTTGTGATGTGGTATAGGAGGGTCTTCTTTCTATGTGTTGCCTTCATTGGTCAAATAAAGAAACTGCCTAGGCTTTTTGATAGGGCAAAATTTAGATAGGCGGGAAAAGGAGAACAGAATTCTGGGAAAAAGAAGGCAGAGTTGGAGAGAGCAGCCATGGAGCCAGCCACCAGGTCAGACATGCTGAATCTCTCCTGGTAAGCCACAGTCATGTGGTGATACACAAATTAATAGAAATGGGTTAATCAAAGATGTGAGAGTTAGCCAATAAGAGGCTAGAGCTAATGGGCCAGGCAGCAATTTAATTAATACAGATCTCCATGTGTTTATTTTGGGCATAAGCTAGCCAGGCTAGGAACTGGCGCCCCCTTCTCACTACTACAGAGTGATGTAATAACGAACTCCACATAAAACCCGAGAGGGCTTGAAAAAGAATTCTAGACACACACACACACACACAAACACACAAAACAGAGTTTAACACAGCTTTGTGCTGTGTGCCTGCAGAGTGCTGCAGAGAAATTTCCCCGACTCAGCAGCCAGCGCAGGAAGAAAGCAGCATGGTTTTAAAACGCAGCATTCTGGGCTGTGAGAACATTTCAATGGCTTTTATGGGACCGAATGTTTGTGTTCCTGCCCAGGATTGGGAAGAAAGTACTCTGAGACCATGCCTTTGCTCCCTGCCTGGGCAGACTGTGGGACCAGGCTTAGGCAGGTGGAAGAGCATGGTGAATTTCTGCTGTCATGCAGAGAGATGTTTCCAGGCTGTGCAGGTAGCTAGCTGAGATGATCCAGCCTAACAGATTATTCTAGCCAGGACTTGAGACAAGCCTTCCACTTTTCCATTACACATAGACTGGAAAAAAAAAAGATACAGCTACCACTCACAGGACTTGAGTGGTAGGACTTGAGACTCACAGGCAATTAAGCCAATTTTTCTTTTAAGAATTCTCTAAAAATACCATTTCCTCCAGAGAGCAGGAAGTCAATTTAAGAATATGACATGCGCATTCCCAAGAGGTGAAGTGGATAGTGTTTGATCATTCAATAGATTATGGATATTGGTAATTGTTTATTGGGTTAGTTACAAGATATTATTGGTAATGGTCAGAGAAAAAGCTAAACAAAGAAAATTACATTCAAATTTCTTACTTGGAAAAGAAAAATGGGGGATATAGATATGATAGGATAAAAGGGTACATTATTGAATCTACTCTGAAAGGAAAAATAAAGATATAGATGTGATAAAATAAAAGGTAGATTATTGAATCTACTTTTAGAAAACAGCTACTATTTTTAAATGTTTTAAATTAGATTGGAATTTTTTGTATTGTATGCAAATTTTATTTATTGAGATTAATTTTGTTAGGATATACTCTGCATACATTTCTCCTCTTACTCAATGTATTATACTTATATAATTTATTTAACAATGTAACAATGTAATGAAAAGTTCAAGTCAATGGATATTATTATTATTACCAACTGTTTATGAAAAAAATGCAGTATAATTTGACTTGTAGTCACATTAGGTATGTCTTCAAGGTCAAGCAAAGATATAATTTTAGATTGACAAGTCATTTTCAAACACTTCAAAGATCTAAAGAATATGGCATTTAAGATATTTCAATAACCAAAGTTCTTCTTTTTTATGAAAATGAGTCATGTCTGCTTCTGGCACCACTTATCTACTTCAGAGAACATAATGGGCATCAAAAAAAGTCCACATAGACTGTCCTTCCTTTGTGTCAAAAGTGAGCCACTAGGCAATAAAATCCCCTTTCCCTGATTACTGACAGTTATGTTGTCCTAATTTGAAAAGCAGGATACCAAAGAATGACTGCCAAACATTGTCAAGACATAGAGGGACAGCCCTTCAGAATATCCTGCTGCACAGAAAAGCCTGTCAGATATACTAGGCCTGTAGGCCGTAGATAGATGCTACAATACTACAGAGGAACTTTGGGTAATTGTTCAGGCAGCCAGCTGTCTCTGTTATTGCTCACATTTTTTTGTAAGTTGTTTGCTCACCCTTTCTGCTTACTCAGTTAATGTTATTTCTTTCTTGGGTCTCAGAGGGAGTTGAAGACTAGATAGGTGTACTTTTTCTTGTTTAGCAGATACAACAGCAAGTTATGACAGAAAGTTAATTAGGTAAAAGTCTTTGGACTCACCAAGATAGGATACATATGGAGTATTTTCTGATCTAGAATGGCCTTCCTTCTGTTTATGTATTGCTTTTATTTGCTGATATATAAAGCTGCTTTGTCCAATTGCTTAGTAGAGTAAAGCCAGGTTGAAAATCCAAACAAATGTTTATATATATTGAGAAGGAAGGCAGAGTTATGCAGATGCCATGTAGCTGATGAAGAACAAAGATGACCAGAAACTTACCAGTAAGCCACAGACTTATGGTGGTACACAAGATAATAGAAATTAGTTCATTTAAGATACAAGAGCTTGCTAGAAATATGCCTGAAACATTGGCAAAACAGTGTTATAATTAGTATAGTTTTTTGTATAATTATTCCAGTCTGGGTGGTCAGAAAATGAAAAAGCAATCTCCAAATACAATTTTCTCTGAATTTTTCAAATGCAAATGGACTAGATACTGTTGATTAGTATTATTGCCTGTATATATTGATATAATTAATGTATTTACTGTGTATAGCTTTTTATATTAGTTACAGCATTCTTTTTTATTTTAAACCAAAAGGGGAAATAAAAATGTTATATTATTTATATTTTAATAAATAAAGCTTCCATAGAGATCAGAAGGGCAAAAATAAATCACTAGAGGTTAGGCAGTGGTGGCACACACATATAATCCCAGGATTTTAGTGACAGAGACAGATGGATCTCTTTGAGTTCAAGGTCATCCTGGGATACACAAAATCAACACAGAAAAATTTTCAGGGGGTGCTGTCTCACAGCTTTTTTTTTTTTTTTTGGTTTTTCGAGACAGTGTTTCTCTGTGGCTTTGGAGCCTGTCCTGGAACTAGCTCTTGTAGACCAGGCTGGTCTCTAACTCACAGAGATCTGCTTGCTTCTGCCTCCCATGTGCTGGGATTAAAGGCATGCGCCACCATCGGTGTCTCACATCTTTAATCCCAGTATAAGAGGTAATAGCAAAGTGGAGGAGAATGAGGCTCTCTCTGTGTAGTCTCCTTAGTCTGCAGTTACCCAGCCTTGGTAGAGGGAGCCTTCTCTAGTGGCTTGGCTACTTTACTTTCTTGTTTTTAGGTTGAACCCCAGTATCTGTCTCTAGTTTTTTATTATTCATGCTACAATTTCAAGGATGGCATTAAAGTGAAAGGAAGAAGTACACAGGAGATGAAAGAAAAGAGAATTGATAAATAATTTATTATGAGATTAGTTTATAACCATGAAAAATATAACAATGTATACACAGTTGTATATTTTAATGACATTTGAATTTATTTTATACCAAATATTAATTATAGTCTCTGTTTACTGAGTAGATGACCAAATAAAGCCAAAGAATGAACACTGTAACTGAGAGCTACTGTGCTATTTAGGGTTCTCCATGGCAACAGAACCAGTACAATGCATGCCATTAAAAAAAGTGGAATTCACTAGGCTAACTTATATTATCAGAGGTGGAATAGTACCCAACAGGCATCTGAAGGTCAGAGAGCTAAGAAATATATAATTACAGATCATTGCAAAAGCTAGAGGCTCAAAACAATGATTCATGCTGAGTCCAAAGATAATGAGCCTAAAGCCTACAGGGGTGTGGAGTCTTGCTTCAGATGATGATGACGACCTGGGACAGATATATGAAGATGGTATCATGTAACCATCTGATGTTGTTCAAGAATGGGGTCCTGTAAAGTTTCGGCCATCTTTTTTTTAATAGAGTTTCAATGGTTTACATGAACAGTTTTACAATCAGCTTGTACTTCTTTCTAAAAATGGTTACAATGATTATCAATTTGTTGTTTCTCTTTTTTCCATCCTCTCTCCCAACTCTTCCACTGGTAGCCATTACCTTTTTGATTCCTATCTTTATCGCCAGAAGTATAAGCAATTTTGCAAGCTACAAAAATCTTTTCTTACTAGGCACACCTACATGTAGAACATTGTGCCCAGTTGGCAGCATATGCATTTACAGCATCCTTTAGGTTTGGAGAGTTTCTTCTCTTGTGGTTAATATTTATAATTGGTAGGGTCTGGATTCTTAGGATCAACTTACCAGCCAAAAATTGGATCATTCTACCTTCTGTACTATTCTATATACTCTGAGGGCATACCAGGATTTTCCATTTATTCTATAGGCAAACACAACTTGGAAACCTACTATTAATATGTAGAACTGCTTTTCACTTGTCATTATGTTTATCTCTCTTAACAGTTTAAGGTATTGTCACAACTGTTAGACATGAGCAAACAGTGCGTTTCTATAATTTTTTGATAACTTTTCCATTAACTCCTGATATCATCTATTTAATAACACTTCTTTTAAAGTCTTGTGGTTAAATCACTCTTTTCAGAACAGTTATGCAAATATGTAAAATTAACCTTCATAACCTACTGTGACTCATTCAGACCAGTAGTATGGTTAACATAATAAAAAGCATGGAGAGCACATGGCACACACATGTGCCTGGGGTCATGCCAGGTATTTTGCAGGAATCTGCCCACAGGTCCTTGCCTAGTGAGTCAGGGTCTTCAGGCTCCTGCCACAAGTCAAATCATTAGTGGCAATCTCAGGCATTGTTCCCTCAAGAAGTCACACGTCTCCTGCCACTGAGGCGATGCTGGTAAAGTTAACATCCAAGTGCTCAGAAACTACAGTTGGCTTTAACATGTAAAGGTCTCAACAAAACCTGGAGATAGGTATGAAAATATGCAGAATGTTTTCTTTTCCAGCTTTTGGTCCAATTATTCTGAGGCCTTGAATTTCTGTCAGAGTCATTCTTAGATATATCCTCTACCCTTTTAGTCAGTGAGTCATATTCCAGTCATTTTTGCAAATACTGTCACCAAGGTACCTGGAAAATTACTGACTAATTTTCTGAGTTTCTAATTAGTCCAATTATAATGACAAGTAAAATAATACATAACAACTGCCAAATATTCAAATTAGAATTACTCTTCATTCTAAGATTTTTATCTGTGCACCAGGGAAAGACATGCACCTCTTCTATGACCATATCTTATAACAATATAACATTAAAATTATTTATCAATAATACATTAGATAACTGGTATTTACTGGCTATATTACTGCTGATACATAAATTAGTGCAAGAGAAGAAATCAAAGAAAATATATAAAATGAAAAACATGATTTTTTATAGTTATAAAGTTGTACTGAGTTCCCTTCTCCATATGTCCCATTCTCCTTCCATATAATAGCATTAAAATGATGGTATATGGTGGAAAACGACAAATAATACACCCATGTATAATCACCTCTGAGTCCTGATTAGTCTAGACAGAAGTCTGAATTCTGTGTTTCAAGAACATCAGGATCAGAAATTTTATTAGTGTTGATGTGGGAATGTCTCTTTTCTTAACTTAAATATAAAATGAGACATGTAAAAGAAAATACTTTAAAAGGCTACATTTATGACTGAGAGTTCCAAAGTTTTTTGCACTCTGCTTATTACTAACTTCTCAGTTAGGAATGGGCCTCTGTGTCTGCTTCCCTTCCTCCATGTCTGCCTTGAACACAGGCAGAAGCAAGTTTTTCCATGCTGTCATGATCTCTGAATCTTATGATCTTTTCAGCTTCTTGAACACATAGTTATGGAGGAACAAGAAGGAGTTTCAGAAGGGCTAAGGATATGATCAAACTGTATTGTATTGAGGATTTTAGAACCAATACATATAAAAAAATCCAAAATAAAGTCATGAATTCTAGTACACATATCTGTTTTGTTTATGGGTTACTTAATTTTGTGAAAAATAGTCAAATAGTAAAATGCAACACTTGAAAAGACATAATTTATTTTGTTCTCTGTCATTCAGAAAATAGTAAAGGTTACTGATTTTATATACAAATATGAGAAAGAATGAGCATTTAGGATAGTTTTTAAAATAAAAATAAGCTGTAATTCTTGAATGTGACTAACATAACAGCATCTTGTTGAAAGTTCCTTATTTAACAATCCAAATAGAATATACTGATTTGGAGAGACAACTGTATTTAGTAATGTAGACTATATGCTTAGTTTTCCTTTATTACAGGAAAGAATAGCATTTTTTTCTTTTTTGTCATTCAACATGAGAATTTGAAAATAAAAATGTGGCAATGTTTCTAAACTTCTAGTAAATCATAATATTGTAACTAGAATGTAATGGCTAATATTGACTGTCAGGATGACTAGATCCAGGAAGAGCTAAAATGTAATAAAGCTCTAGCCACCTCTGTGATGACTTATCTAGATTATATTCATCCTTGGACATATTTGTGAGGAATTTCCTAGACAGGTCTCATCTTACCTAGATAGAAGACTCATCTTACCTGAAAGAGATTTTATTCCCAGATTTGAGATCCTGGACATAATAAAATAAGAGAATGTGATGAAGTGATCTCTAGCATTCAGTTCCCTTTCTTCCTGATTGTAAATGCAATGCCTCAGCTCCAGCAACCACAAGTCTCTGGTCTTGTTGGGCTACTCCTTAGAAATATGATCCAATATGTAGTTCTTCTTTTTATGAGTTGTTCTCATCAAGTCTTTCTTCACTGCAGCAACTTAATAATTCACTGGAAGTAATGGCATTGGAATCATATAAAAGGTTTTTCTTTAAAAATAATTTCTACAAGTTCTGTGATTGTAAGATATATGAAGGGAACAATAAAAGCTTTTTCAATGGCAATCTCACAATTATTTTCTTTTTCTACTGTTCAGTTTAGATTTGTCATTAAGAATCATTATTTTCCTGTCCTACTATTTATTTCAGAGCACCAAGACACACTTCACCATTGGCATCTAATTTGTTCCATTTCAAAATATTGTGTGCTTGACATACAATAAATCTTCATGTCAGAAAGGTGGCAAATAAAGCTGAAGTCACTCATGGTTTGCAGATGATTAAAACCTACAACTTGCATAGCTAAAAGATTAATTGCTTTACTTCTATGAGAAAAAGGACTTTTAAAAAGGAGAGCAGATCAATGGAAGGACAGAAGGGAAGGAGGGACAGATAGACGCAGGGAATGAGGAATAGTGCTGAAAGGGCATGTGTTAAAGTGACTGCATGAAATCGCAATGAATCTATGTAGGGTGGATGCAGATGTTGCAGCTTCTGCTTGGAGTGCCCATCTGTCTCTAATAATCACTCCAGCCAGATCGCGAAAACTTTTCAAGTCCATTCTGAATAATGCTGGCTGTTTCTGCATTTAATTAAATCTATAATTATACATTAAGCTATACTTATAATTAAATCATACATGTAGTTAATTTAAATACTTATATTTAATTTATACATATATTTAATTTATATATACTCATATGCTTCTATTTATATACATTTATATACTAATAAATTACTTTAAATTGTTTAGATAGGTGTTATTAAAATATTGTTTAGATAGTTGTTATTTTTAATCATTTATACTGACTTGTATGAATAACAGATTTGCAAATTATTAAAATATGAAATCAATTAAAAACTGGAAATTTTAGAATATCACTTCCATTTTCTTATAGTAAGATAAAATTCATGTTTTTAAATTGTGTCTGTTTCAAACAAAATAACAACTAAAACTAAATTGCATCTTTTAGTTTACAATATCACAAAATCTTTATTTTCTAAAGCCTTAGTAATGACACACATTTTATAATTTTGATAGTAATACAACTAGTGAGATTAATAATAATAGGATTGGCATAATAGAGCTATTATTAATAGTGTATTATTATCAGAATTGTAAAATATGCCAAATTTTATAGTGAAAATATCCTATGAGTAATCATTGATGATATTAATCAATATAGTCAATAAATTGACCTTTTGTATTTCTGATTGAGCTTTGCCTTATATTCTATTTGCAATAATGATAACTCATCATTGGTGTTTAGGCATTTCTCTTCAATCATCTTATTATCATTATTACTTTACTAATATCTAAACTGAGCTTTAGTCTTGAATATGCTGCTACACAGACAGGAGTTTATGAATTCTTACCTTATTTTTTGTGTTTAAATTCTGGTAGTTGATATAGAAATGTCTTCTGTGCTTGTGTGTATATGAGTGTGTGTTTTAAATAAGAATTGGTGTTATTTTTTAGAATTCTGTACGTGTGGACAATATATTTTAATTATATACAACAAATACCTCCTCTCCATGTAGATGTAAGTTTCTGTTTCACCTTGTCCCACAGTCATTCAATCACAAAGAAACAAACAGAGGCTTATATTAATCACAAACTGTTTGGCCTATTAGTTCAGGTTTGTTATTAACTAGCTCTTACATTAATTAACCCATAATGCTTGTCTATTTTTTTGGCCACAAGGCTTGGTATCTTTTCTCAGTGAAGCATTATCATCTTGCTTCCTCTGTGTCTGGCTAGTAACTTTCCTCTTCCCCAAATTCTTTTAGTCTCATTGTTCCACCAATACTTACTGCCTGGCCACTGGCCAATCATCATTTTATTAAACCAATGACAGTGACAAATTCTTACATATAATGTACAGAAATTCCTGACTTTTTTTTTCTTTTCAGAACAAGAACCTGAATCAAATCTCCTTTGTTTTCTTCTCTTTGTGACCATTGTCTATTACAACTTGTAACTAACACACTAAACAAAGACAAACATCCATAGTTCATTTGGGAGAATGTGAGTATAGTTTTTTAGGCTAGTTCCTCCTTTCTGGGTGCTATGGTATCTTTAGCGGATCCTGGAAAGAAAAGTTTAGGCTAATTGTCTTGTCCTGGGAGAGATAGCTATATCATTTTTGTCCAATCTATGCGTAATGGAGAAGTGTAGGGCAGTTCTCAAGTCCTAGCTAGAGTAGTCAGGTAATGTACAAAAGCATTATCCCAGAGAAGTTCCTTTTTTTTGTTGTTTCAGAGAATACTCAATAATCTACCCATTTATCTTATCATATCTATATCTCCCCTTTTCTCTTTTTCCTTTTTTTTTTAGTTTAAGAATCTTTTAAACACTATCTTTGGATATGAGGGTGATCTGGCTGTGACATCTGTCACACAGTTGATCACAAGGGTTGATTCAGCTGATCTGACTCACTACATGGGTGTCCTCTTCCTCTTTCATCATTCTATGTGCATCCCTTCCAAAGCTGCATGCTTCATCAAAGAGGACGATTTTCCCCGAATAGAAGAGGACTGGTCTTTGGTCAAGTGTATATAAGTAGCTGTGCTCCCCTGCTAGAATCTCCAAACAAGCTCTCAAGGTCTTTTCTCATTTTATATAACAATCCTCATTTTCACTCCCTCCTACCTACTCCTCCACCCATCCCCCTACACCCTCCCATTCACTCCTCAGCAAGGGTAAGTCTTCCCATGAGTAGTCAATAAAGTCTGACACATCACTTTGAGGCAGGACCAAGTCCCTCCCCTCTACATCTAGGATGAGCAAAGAATCCCTCCAAAGAAAATGTGTTCTAAGATGCCAGTTCAAGCAATAGGGATAAATCCTTGTCTTACTGTCACTGACCCCACAGACTGCAAAAGCCTCACAAATATCCCCCACATTCAGTGGGACTAGTTTGGTCTTATGTTGCTGTGCCAAAATTATCTCAGGACCTGTACCTCAAGGCCTAAAAGACAGAAAAAATCCTAGCTGAAGTTCAGGGCCCAGACTTCAAGGCCTGTAGGACAGAGAAAACCCTAACTTGAATTTGAGCAAGGATGAGACAGCAAAAAATAGGTAAATGCCCCTCCAACTAAAGGGAGGTTTAGCTGCCTCTCATTGGATGGAGGTAACCCCACATTGTACCATGTCACTCAAGTCATATAGGATAACACTCACAGTAATAAACTGAGTTCCTGTTTTGACTCAGATTCCTATCACATCTGACTGTCCCATGTCGTGGGGCTGTGGATCTGATTGTCCTGCATAGTGGGGCTGTGGGAATGGGCAGAGAGTACACTCACCTTTCCCTGGGTAATAAGGAGGCTCAAAAAGCCAGTACTGTGCAGGCTCCCCTGCTATCAATCCAGAATCAGTGAGTTCTCATGAGCTCAAGTCAATTGTTTCTGTGGGTATCACCATCATGGTCTGTTGGAAAACAATGTTTACAAAGATACCACTAACCAGGGTAGGGGCATGGGGTTAGAAAGATAAGTAAAGAAAACAAAGATGTGGGTAAAAATGACAGCAGAAGCATAGAATAGTATCTGGAGGGAGTTCCAGTGAATACTAAAAATTGCCTGCTTTTAAATTCCACATGTTTAAATGCCCTGGCCCCAAAAGGTAGGAGTAACATAAAAAATTGCATTAACATGATAAAGGAACAAACAGACCAGGTGAAGGAAAATAGGCAACATTCTTAGTTAATTATTCTTTAGCCAGACAAAGCAAGTAGCACTCACATCCTAGACCAAAAGATTCTTTGGCAAATTACTCTCTTGGTGCTGGGTGGAATTCATTGATATCTCCCTAAAGGAGTAGGAACTGAGTTGGATCCTTAGAATTTTGTTTGAGGTAGAAAAAGATTGGCTTCTCAACACCTGAAATAGAAGGTCTGAATATTAGCCACACCTGCTGACAATAACCTTGCAAGATCAGAACAAAGGTGGTACCTTTCTTTTTTTTTATTTATTGAAAAAAAAATCCCTGCTTCCTCCGAGCCTCCCATTTCCCTCCCCCTCCTACCGCCCCTCTCCCCCTCCCGCCACTCCTCTCTCCCTCCCTCTCCAGTCTGAAGAGCAGTCAGGGTTCCCTGCCCTGTGGAAAGTCCAGGGTCTTCTCCCCTCCATCAAGGTCTAGGAAGGTGAACATCCAAACTGGCTAGGCTCCCACAAAGCCAGAACATGAAGTAGGAACAAAACCCCATGCCATTATCCTTGGCTTCTCATCAGCCCTCATTGTCCGCCATGTTCAGAGAGTCCGGTTATATCCCATGCTTTTTCAGTCACAGTCCAGCTGGCCTTGGTTAGCTCCCAATAGATCAGCCCCACTGTCTCGGTGGATGGGTGCACCTCTCGTGGTCCTGACTTCCATGCTCATGATCTCCCTCTTTTCTGCTCCTCATTGGGACTTTGGGAGATTAGACCGATGCTCCAGTGTGGGTCTCTATCTCTATCTCCATCCATCGCTAGATGAAGGTTCTATGGTGATATGCAAGATATTCATCAGTATGGTTATAGGATAGGGTCATTTCAGGTTCCCTATCCTCAGCTGCCCAAGGAACTAACTGGGGATATTGCCCTGGGCACCTGGGCGCCACTCTAGGTTCATGTCTCTTACCAACCCTAAGGTGGTTCCCTTAATTAAGTTATGTGATTCCCTGTTCCTCTATCCAACCTTGTTTTATCCCCAATCATCCCGTTTCCCCAAGTTCCCCCCATCCTCCCCTTCTCACTTTTCTCTCCCCATCTCCCCTTACCCCCATCCCACTCCACCCCCAAGGTCCCAATTTTTTGCCCAGCAATCTTGTCTATTTCCCATAGCAGGGATAATAACTATATGTTTTGCTTTGGTTTCACCTTCTTATTTAGCTTCTTTAGGATCACAAATTATAGACTCAGTGACCTATATTTATGGCTAGAAACCAATTATGAGTAAGTACATCCCATGATCCTCTTTTTGGGTCTGGGTTACCTCACTAAGGATAGTGTTTTCTATTTCAATCCATTTACATGCAAAATTCGAGAAGTCATTGTTTTTTATGGCAGAGTTGTACTCTAATGTGTATATATTCCACACTTTCTTCATCCATTCTTCCATTGAAGGACATCTAGGTTGTTTCCAGGTTCTGGCTATTACAAATAATGCTGCTATGAACATAGTTGAACAAATGCCCTTGTCATATGATCGGGCATCTCTTGGGTATATTCCCAAGAGTGGTATTGCTGGGTCCAGGGGTAGGTTGATCCCAAATTTCCTGAGAAACCGCCACACTGATTTCCAAAGTGGTTGCACAAGTTTACATTCCCACCAGCAATGGATGAGGGTACCCCTTCCTCCACAACCTCTCCAGCAAAGGCTATCATTGGTGTTTTTGATTTTAGCCATTCTGACAGGTGTAAGATGATATCTCAAAGTTGTTTTGATTTGCATTTCCCTGATCGCTAAGGAGGTTGAGCATGACCTTAAGTATCTTTTGGCCATTTGAACTTCTTCTGTTAAGAATTCTCTGTTCAGTTCAGTGCCCCATTTTTAATTGGGTTAATTAGCATTTTAAAGTCTAGTTTCTTGAGTACTTTATATATTTTGGAGATCAGACCTTTGTCTGTTGCAGGGTTGGTGAAGATCTTCTCCCAGTCATTAGGTTGCCTTTTTGTCTTAGTGACAGTGTTCTTTGCTTTACAGAAGCTTCTCAGTTTCAGTAGGTCCCATTTATTCAATTTTGCCCTTAATGTCTGTGCTGCTAGGGTTATACTTAGGAAGCGATCTCCTGTGCCCATCTGTTGTAGGGTACTTCCCACTTTCTCTTCTATCAGGTTCAGTGTGTTCGGACTGATATTGAGGTCTTTGATCCATTTGGACTTGAGTTTTGTGCTTGGTGATAGATATGGGTCTATTTTCATTTTTCTACAGGTTGACATCCAGTTGTGCCAGCACCATTTGTTGAAGATGCTTTCTTTATTCCATTGTATACTTTTAGCTCCTTTATCGAAAATGAGGTGTTCATAGGTTTGTGGGCTAAAAACCGGGTCTTCTATACGATTCCATTGGCCGACTTCTCTGTTTTTATGCCAGTACCACGCTGTTTTCATTACTGTAGTTCTGTAATAGAGTTTGAAGTCTGGGATTGTAATGCCTCCAGAAGTTCCTTTATTGTATAAGATTGTTTTGGCTGTCCTGGGTTTTTTTGTTTTTCCATATAAAGTTGATTATTGTCCTCTCAAGATCTGTGAAGAATTTTGATGGGACCTTGATGGGGATTGCATTGAATCTATAAATAGCCTTTGGTAGAATTGCCATTTTTACTATGTTGATCCTCCCAATCCAAGAGCAAGGGAGATCCTTCCATTTTCTGGTGTCCTCTTCAATTTCTTTCTTCAATGCCTTAAAGTTCTTCTCAAATAGATCTTTCACTTCCTTGGTTAGAGTTACCCCAAGATATTTTATTCTGTTTGTGGCTATCGTGAAAGGTGATGATTCTCTGATTTCCCGCTCTGCTTCCATATCATTTGTGTATAAGAGGGCGACTGATTTTTTGGAGTTGATCTTGTATCCTGCCACATTACTAAAGGTGTTTATCAGCTGTAGGAGTTCTTTGGTGGAGTTTTTGGGGTCGCTTATGTACACTATCATATCATCTGCAAATAACGAAAGTTTAACTTCTTCCTTTCCGATTCGAATCCCCTTGATCCCCTTATGTTGTCTTATTGCTATTGCTAAAACTTCAAGCACTATATTGAAGAGGTATGGAGAGAGTGGACATCCTTGTCTTGTTCCTGATTTTAGTGGGATGGCTTTGAGTTTCTCTCCGTTTAATTTGATGTTAGCTGTCGGCTTGCTGTAAATAGCTTTTATTATATTTAGGTATGACCCTTGTATCCCTAATCTCTCCAAGACTTTTATCATAAAGGGATGTTGAATTTTGTCAAATGCTTTTTCAGCATCTAATGAAACGATCATATGTTTTTTTTCTTTCAGTTTATTTATATGATGGATTACATTGATAGATTTCGTATGTTGAACCAGCCCTGCATCTCTGGGATGAAGCCTACTTGATCATAATGGATAATTTTTCTAATGTGTTTTTGGATTCGGTTTGCCAGTATTTTGTTGAGGATTTTTGCATCGATGTTCATGAGTGAGATTGGCCTATAATTCTCTTTCTTGGTTGAGTCCTTGTGCGGTTTTGGTATCAGAGTAACTGTAGCTTCATAAAAAGAATTTGGCAATGACTCTTCTGTTTCTATGTTGTGAAATACATTAAGGAGTATAGGTATTAGGTGTTCTTGGAAGTTCTGGTAGAATTCCGCATTGAAACCATCTGGTCCTGGGCTTTTTTTGGTAGGGAGGTTTTTGATAACCGCTTCTAATTCTTGGCGACTAACAGGTCTATTTAGATTGTTCACCTGTTCCTGGTTTAACTTTATTATATGGTATTTATCTAAAAAAAAGTGTCCATTTCTTTTAGATTTTCTTTAAGGTAGAAACAGACAATGACCTTGAAGGAACAGAAGCAAGTTCCAACTCCCTAACTTTTAGTCAAGATAGAATGGGCTCACACTTTTGGACTTCCACAATAGTTCCTTTGTTCATATTATTGCACCTCTGTCACTTCAACTGGTCTCCAGATGATCAGCCCAGTGCTTCACTCTGGATTCTGTATCTGGTTACATCAATTGCCAGATGAAGATCTATGATGACAATTAAGGTAGTCATCAGTTTGATTATAGGTGAAGGCCAGTTTAAGCATCCTCTCCCCTGTTGCTTAGAGTCTTAGCTGGGGTCATCCTTGTCGATGTCTGGGAAATTTCCTAGTGCCAGGTTTCTCGCGAGCCACTTAATGGCTCCCTCTGTGAAAATATCTCTTTCCTTTCTCTTCCTCTATGTCCCTCCTGCTTGAGGATTCCATTTGCTATGAACACAGTTGAGCAAATGTCCTTGTAGTGTTCATGTGCATTCTTTGAGTATATGCCCAAGAGGGGTATTTAGACTTAAGTTTTATACATGAGGATAGATATGAATCTATTTTAATCATTCTACATATTGACATGCAGTTATCCCAGCACTATTTGTTGAAGATGCTTTCTTTTTCCACTGGCTATCTGATGAGATATTTGGGGTTTTTCTATTATTTTTTTGGACCTGTTGAGGTTTTTTATTTTTTTGTGACTAAGTATGTGATCATTTTTAGAGAAAGTTCCAGGCAGTGCTTAGAAGAGATTTTATTCTTTTGTGTTTGGGTAGAATGTTCTGTTTATGTCTATTAAGTCCACTTGAGTCATGGTTTCTGTTAGTTCTCTTATTTCTCTGTTAAGATTCTGTCTGGCAGTCCTATCCATTGGTGAGAGTGGGGTATGGAAGTCTTCTACTATTAGTGTGTGGGGTTTGGTTTGCGATTTATGCTTTAGTAATGTTTTTTTTTTACATATGTGGGTGCTTTTGTATTTGGGCATAGATGTTCAGAATTGAGACTTTGCCTTGATAGTTTTTTTTCTTGTGATTAGTATAAAATGTCCTTCTCCATCTCTTTTTATTGATTTTTATTTAAAGTCTGTTTTGATAGATTTTAGGATAGCTTATATCCTATAACCTGCTTATATCTTAGGTTTATTTTATTGAAAAATCTTTCCCAAACCTTTCCTCTGAAGTGATGTCTGTCTTTGAAGTTGACATGTATTTTTTGTAAGAAGCAAAAGGATGAATCCTGTTTTTGTGTCCATTCTGATAACCTGTGTCGGTTTTAGGTTGAGTCCACTGACTTCAAGAGAGAGATATTAATGACCACTGATTGCTTATTCCTGTTATTTTTTTTTGTTGGTAGTATTTGTGTGTTTTCCTTCTTTGTAGATCTTCTAGTGTGAGGTGTGAGGTTACTTGTTGCCTGTTGTTTTTCATGGGTGCAGCTAACTTGGGTTGGAGTTTTCCTACTAGTATTTTTTTGTAGTGCTGAATTTGTGTCATGTTCTGATGAATTTGCCTTTTCAGCTCTTAATATTCTTTCCTTATTCTGTATAATTAGTGTTCTGATTACTATATGGCAAGGGGATTTTCTTTCCTCATCCCCTCTATTTGGTGTTCTGTAAGCTTCTTGTAGCTTCATTGGTATAGATTTCTTAATTTTGGGAAAGTTTTCTTCTCTGATTTTGTTGAATTTTTTGCCTTAGAGCTGGATTTTCTTCTTCTTCTTCCTCTTCTTCTTCTTCCTCTTCTTCTTCTTCTTCTTCTTCTTCTTCTTCTTCTTCTTCTTCTTC
>JABTXL010006712.1:25954372-26018301 GCA_025134845.1 Neodon shergylaensis | reverse complement strand
TCTTCTTCTTCTTCTTCTTCTTCTTCTTCTTCTTCTTCTTCTTCTTCTTCTTCTTCTTCTTCTTCTTCTTCTTCTTCTTCTTCTTCTCCTCCTCCTCCTTCATTTCCATTGTGTTAGGATGATCAAGTCTTCTTGTTGTAGGACGACTAGGTTTCAGGTGGTGCCATATTGGTCTTTATGTCAATGGATGCATTCCTACATTGCCATCTGCCCATCTCTTCCTTCAGTGGGTTCAGCGGGGGCTTGTGCTTCAGGGTGTCCTAATTCCTCTAATCAGTGAAGGTGGGGTCTGTGGCTTAGGTGGTTGCTATTCCCCTGGGTGCAGGCTGGTCTGACTCTAATAGATGCTTATAAGGATCTGGAGCTCATCTCCAGAAGCATTCTAGGCTAAGGCTCTCTAGGGGCAGGTGGGGCCATGGCTCAGGTGGTCAAAGATGTGGTGGGGGATGTTAGCAGGTATGTGGAGGCTGTTTGGGGTCTCTGGGGCTTGGTGGATGGGGGTGGGAAACAGGAGGTTTCTCTGAAGGCTAGGGCCTATAGGACTTAAGCATCCAACTGGGAACACAGACGCTTACCTCTCCACATTTTTTTTCTGTTTTTCTTTTTCCAAAACAAGAACTTGAGCATCTGTGGGTTCATCCTTGGTTAAGAAAAATACGGTTTGATTGAGGAAGACCCACTTAAAAATCTCCAATTGGAAAGGATGGCCCACATGATCCACCATTTCCAATTACCTCTGTTTCAATTTCTTTTGAATTCTGCATTCAAAACAGCTTCAAGTCTGCTGGCAGAGATGATCCATCCCTCATAGATTACTCCAGTCAGTCTTGATCATAATCATCAATTTTCTTTGGGTTCCCATAAGATTACCAGCACCCTAGTTAACATTTTATTAAACCAATGTGAGTGAAAAATCTTTACAGTGTACAAAAGCATTATATCTCAACAGTTCCCCTCTTCTGAGTAGATTCAATAATCTACCCTTTTATCCTATCACCTCCAAATTCCCTACATCCTGCCTGACATGTATGCCTTCCATAAGTCCATACCCTCCTTACAGACATAGTGACTGACAGGACATAAAAAGTATACAATCATTAGTTATTATTCATTTGTCTCTGTTAGTAAATTTTATTTATGAACAAAGCTGACAACTTCAATATAATAACCTATTTCCAAGCCATGATTTCTGGAATCACAGTGGAAATAAAACTCAAATATTTCAATGTAATTAGTAGAAATTATAATTTTTGTTCATTAACAAAAAAGTTCATAAACATTTTAATTGGGGGAAACTGTATAACTTCTGGACATCAAGTGGAAAGAGTATTTATACCATAGGAGACCTTTAATTTTATTATTTTGGGAAATGATTTTGTAATAGGTACTGTTTTTCACTCAAATTTTAACTAAAATTCTGAAAATTTCAGTTATGTCAAAGTTGAGGTAGTCATAAAATTATAGATCTATAGCTTATATTTTATATTCTATTTTAGTATGTTTGATATACTTAAGAGTGAAATTTTGGAAATAATTTGATCTGTAATTTTGACAGGATAGTTTAATTTTATTTTAAAGTAATATTTTATTAGGACCACAGAAATCACACAAAAATGAAAAAATGTCCAAAATTAAGTAGTGATGTAAAACAAATTCCCAGATATATGACTCCCAATAAAATTAAAAAAATAACATATTACTGGGGTGAATAGAGGAAGAGGAGTTTGTAATCAGAATATTTTATACAGAAAGTCAATCTTCTTTCAAGAAAAAAGCATAAGAAAACATAGATATTAAAATTAATTTTATGTATATAAGTTAAAGACATTTGGAATTAGAAGTTTCAATACAAAGTACAAATATATATAAAATAAAGCATTTAATTGAGGTGCATTAGTTATTGAATATCTGTGAAATTCAAAAATTGTGTGCATCAGTATTTTCTAATTTATATAATAGCACAGAAAGATTTAAGATATAAAATAGAAATTCTCAAAAGTTGTTCTCATATTATAATAGTCATTTATGACTTAGACAATGAGAATGCAAAGGTTAGCGAGCCAAAACAACAATTAACATAGATATCACACTTCCATACTAAGAATTTAGGAGTGATGTGATAGAAAATTGAAATAGGTAAGGCTATGAAGTTAATTTCTAAACACCTTGTTTAAATTAAAAGGAATGAACATAGTAAGTGCTGCATAGTCCAAAACAAAACAAAGTCAAATTTAGGAAATTAGGAGTAAAGAGTTCCTTAGCAAACACAAAATGCGCATTAAGAACAATACCACAAGAATAACAAGATATCCTTTGAAACAAAGTCATAGCAGCTAAACTCTTAAATGAAAAGTACATATTAAAAATTAAAAGAATTTTAACTCACATTCTGTACATACTCAGATAAGTCTACACATGTGTGCATATAAGTGTGTGTGTGTGCTTGTGTGTGTGTGTGTGAATGTGAATGCACTGGAGGTCAGACATTTATATGGGTCATTAGTTCAATAGCTCTTAGAAATATTATTATTATTAATTATTATTTTATATATTTTTTTGCAGCAGCATCTCTCACTGAATCTATATATCACTGAAATTGACTGACAAGGAATCTGCCTGTCCCTGCCTAATCAGCAGTTTGATACATTATCAGCTATCCATCTATCTTCTTTATACCAAAATTATCTTCTTAAAGTATACATGATTAAATATATCTATTTACATATTATAGTTCTAAATATATTTTAGAGATTGTGAAATAATATTTATAAACTAAGCCTCTTGATAGTTTAGAACTACAGGGTCTGAAAATACTGTAATATAAAATACTACAAAATTTTATCAGAAAATTATTATTACACAAATTAATTGAAATTAATATTACACAATATTAATAATACAGCTAAAATACTTCCTAAACTTTTTTCAACATTAATGTCAAAAGACTAAATGATAAGGAAATGATCTTCTATTATGTAAGTGAAGGGAAGGGTCATTCAAGAGGAGTACTGGTTCAGTAGATAGATATTTTCCTGTTTTCTAACTATATTACTTTTAGAATCAACAGGTAAATCACCATTTTCATACCAGCAAGCTCAAATTTAGATTCAGTAAAAGCAGTAAAGTTGACCAGTAGCACTTGCAGGGCCACTATAAATTTCACTAGGAATAATAAAGATCACCTATATTTTGATAGTATTTGGCTTTGAAGAACAGTATACACAGAGAAATTAAGGAGAGAATTTGTTCTTAATCTGTCTATAGAACAAAAGTTAAGACTAGATATGGAACATAATTATTGAACTTAAATAGTTTATAATGTATTCTCAAGTTAAGGAAGGATAATATTCCACTAAATATATATGCTTGGACATTAGCCAAATGGATCTACTGTGATAACATTTTAAATTTTTTTTCACAAATCTGGAACATGGGATCAAGAAAGATAATTAGTATAGTTAGTATCAACTATTAAATAACAACATTTGTGATAATTAAAAAAGTGAAACTATGCTATCATGCCAACAAATAGCATTGGAAACAGTTTATTGTTTTTCTATCCTTTTAAAACTCCTCCAGCATTTATTTTTGAGAATTCATTTATTTCCAAACAAGACACATGCTTATTATGGTCATGGTACTGTAATTAGGGGCAAACCATTTTAAAAGATTCTTTTGAAACTGTAATTATTTGACTTTTTGATCATATCAGTGTGTTCCTTACTTTTATAAACAAATGATGCTCTTCAAAGTGATACAAATATATTAAGGTCAAAATAAGTCTCAACGTTTTGCACATCAATATTTAATTGCCTGTAGCTACTTTCAAGTCTTATTTTAGACATAATATTACATTTGTTTTCCATATCTATTTCTAACTCTATCTTGAAAGAAATCTTTCCACCATGATATTTTTCTTGGTAGTTTTAATGAACAAACATGTTTTCCCTATTCATAGTGCTTTGACTTTTAATTTTTTAAATAATATTTTATGATTTATTTTATTTTTTCTGTGCATTGCGTGAAGGTGACAGATCACCCTGAAATTGGATTTGCAGACAGTTGTGAGCTATTATGTGGTGCTGGGAATTGAACCCATGTCCTCTGGAAGAGCAGTCAGTGTTCTTCACTGCCTAACCATCTCTCCAGCCCTTGATTTTTAATTTTAATGTAATTATTTTCAAAATAAATTAGAAAGATTTACTTAATGATTTCTAGTATATCATGTAACTCCATAGTTTTCATACCTGTAAGACACATTGTCATGTACCTCATTTCACAATTCATGCATTTTTTTTAAAGATATTGAATACTTGTGTGTCTCAGAATGTACTCTAAGCATGTAGGTTTCAGGACTAAGTGTGTAGTCATATTTCATTTGAATTTTAATAATGCTTGGTTGAAATACAGAGAGTAAAACAGCCTCACTGATCAGCCTTCTGAACCAGGCAACGGTGGTACACACATCTAATCCCAGTAGCCACACTAGCTTGCCATAGAAATCATGTTTTAGTGTTATATGCCTTTAATCTCAGCTCTAAAGAGGAATATAAGATAGGGGAGACAGCTCTCAGACATAGTCTCATTCTGAGATTCCTGGAGGCAGGATCGCCATTTTGGACTGAGGTAGAGGTAAGAGCCAGTGACTATCTGCTTTGCTTTTCTGATCTTCAGGTTGAACCCCAATTTCTGTTTCTGGGATTTTATTAATTGTGCTTCAATGTGTGTTTTAAAATAATTAAATGACAGCAAACTAACAAACAGAATACATTCACATGTCCTATGCCCTCCAAGAGGAAATGTTCTAAATCACAAGAAAGAGTTACACGGGGCTTCACCAATCCCTGTGATGCCTGCACGTTAAGTTTCTGTTGCTGTGATTATTCCTGATGCTTCCCCTTTGACAAAGGGCAGAAGTTTTGTCTACTCAAAAACAATTTTTAGAGGGAGTTTTAACAGATACACCATATCCACTTAAAGAAACATAAGTAGCTTCCTTCATAACATCCATCACCTACCTAGACAAAGGACTATTACATACATTCCAGTAAAAATCATAAGCACCTTCCTGTAGATTGTGCCTTAAACCAAAAAGAAAAGCATTTGGTTGGATTAATAATACTCATTTTGTAACAGTACTTGGAACGTCTTCTCTACACATTTTCAGTGAAGTACACAGGGAACATAGCTGAGCTGTAATGTTGGTGACACTCTTCCACAGAAGCCTGAGTAGAATTATAGAAGTAGGACAGTTGTGTGGACATTTGCATCTAAGTTCCAGCCAGATTTCTCCATGTCCCACAATTGAATGCTTTCATGTCTTCAGCAATGTCGTCTTATCATGTCTGTTGGCATGCAAACAACAGTCATGATTCACTAATTACTTCTCTGATGCTGTGAGAAAACACTGTGACCAAAGAAACTTAGTGAAAGAGGGGGTCACTTGGCCTTACAGTTGCAGAGGAAGAGTCTATAGCGGTAGGGAGGCTTGGCCGAATCTGGAGACATGAGCAGGAATCAAAGAGATCACATCTTGAGCTGCAAACAAGAGGAGGAGAGTTTGTACACTCTCAAACTCTGACTCAGTGGCATGCTTCCTTCAACAGGCCTATGCTTCTGCATAGCCTATCAAAACAGCCCCAACAACCTGAGATCAAGCAAGCCTGATCCCATGGAGGAGGGGGATATTTCTCACTCAGAGGCACACCTTCCTCTCTCTGCCTTCATGGTCCACTGGCCACATCATAACACAAATCTCATTTAGTCCGACTCTAAAAGTCAACATAATCTTTCACAGTTTCAACCTTTTAAAAGTCTGTTCCGTTGTGAGACTTGAAGCAATTTCTTACCTGCAACTCCCCGATAAATCAAAAAGCTATTTACATATCTCCTGCATGTGATGGCATAGAATGTACATTATCCTTTCAAAAAGGAGAAACAGGGGCACGGGAAAGAAATGATGGAACAAAGCAACACCAAAGCAGGCAGGGAAAGCACCAAATCCTGGAGATCCAAGTCTGCTGCCGTAGGCTTAAGCTGCTAAGAGCTTAAACAGAACTACCCCTAGAGTTCTGTCACCTGCAGCAGCCATCAATAGCTTAGCCTACCTCCAATCCCTCTAAATATCATAATCCTTCTAGGCAGAAACTTCGTGAATCTGAAAGATTCAAAATCTTGGCATCTCTATTGCAAGGCTTCCTTCTCACTGCTTCAAACATGGCATCTCAGGATCTGATACCCTTTTAGAAGCTTAAAGGAAGCCTCTTGGCCCAGGCTGCCTATCAATGGAAGCTCTCCGGAACCAGGGAAGAAGAGTCTATGAGGCCTTCTTCTTATGCCTTTAATGCCTTCAAAGTCTCTTTATATTGCCAATAATGGTAATGGATTTTCTAAAACCCCTTAAGCTCTCTTTTATACCCTGAAGTCTTAATGTTTTATTTGGGCCACCATTTATATTTTGCCAGTATAAAACTGGAGTCTTTTTCTTAATTGTGCTATCCCAATTATCAACATTTTTTTTCCTTTTCCCACACTATCCTGGGCTGCAACATTAAACTTTCTACTGTTCTTTTCCTCTCCAAAATGAACACTTAGTATTTTCTTGCCCACTCACTGCCCCTTCTCACTGTAGGCTACATATGGGGAATCAGTAATAACAATGCCACAAATTGTGAGTTATAATTTACTGGCCAAAGGTTCCAAAGACTTCTGCATTTTTAGGTGAAACTTGTTCATTATTCTTTATAACATCAGATCTTTTTGTACCAACTTCTGTACTAGTTTCATGTCACTTCAATAAAATGGCATGATCAAGGCATTTAATACAAGGAATGTATTACTTAGTCTTGTGGTGCCAGATCACAAGACAGTTCATCGTGATGATAGATTCAGGGAAGCAAGATACTGGATTAGAAAGCTGATAGATTATATCTTTAACTGCTAACAGGAAGTAAATAGAGTGAACAGGTATCAGGGTGAGGCGATAAATTCTCAAAGCCTGTCCAAACTGATGTACTTCCTCCAGCAAGGTTGTATACCCCCATAATGTACCCAAACAATGTCACCAACTTTGGACAAAGTGTTCAAATAAGTGGGCCAATAAAGGGAGCAGTTCCCATTCTGCACAAGGGTGTGTGTTGGAAGGTATGAGTTGGGAAAGGCTTAGAGGCCTGGCTGAAGGACAAATCACAATTAGATAATCCCACCCTGGCTCTTGGAATTTATTTCAAACTCTTCCTTGCTATGTTTACCATTTTTATGCATGTATTTCAGAATCAGTATAACTCATAGTGTTAGCATTATGCAATGAAGCCTTTTACAATGGGTATACAGAAAGCCCACTGATGTCTCTGTAGTGAGAACCTATTGTTCTTGAAATACAAAATTTAGAGAGAGGTTAAAAAAATGTTAAAAATGTCCATACAGCACAAAAAGTTCTCTTCACCTATATCAGTTGTACTATCATAAGCAGTAGGTTGCTAAGCCTGAGAATAGTACCATGTCCAGCTACCCACAATTTACAGTTCTTTATGGGCTACTCAGCTTTGTCATTGTGAATAATCTCATGGAGACAGATTGTGCTATTTAGCCTGACTCAGATCTCAGAGAAAGAGAACTTCAAATTTGCATATCACACTTTCTACTAGAACAGGCACCATGGTTCTTTAAATTCCCAGATTGGAACCATTGTCATGGTCCCTCCAACTAGCCACATTTGGTGGTTGATTGGGCTTTTTATTGGGCAAACAATCTCTACTGTCTATATACATTCTTGGAAGAAGGAAATGCACATAGCATAACTTGCGGGCAGAATCCCATTCCTAGAATAAGCTTACCTTCATTTGATTGTTTTGTTTTATTTTAATCTTCATTTTTATTCTTTAAATAAAATTTTAATTTTAATTATCTTCATCCTCTCAGTTAATCTGTCTTTCACCTCCTTGTTGAACTGTTACTTATTTTGTAAAGCCTACAAAGTCTCTCTAGTATAGACTTTGGCTTTTTTTTCATAATTTTTCCCTCTGGCAACTCCAGATACAAATTTTGTTATATTTTTATAACCCAGAAAGGCATTATAGTCAGATTTAGCTTGATTCTTTCTTTCCCCCACCCTTAAAAGCTTTAACAGTTTAGGAGCCCTATGTCCATACTAATCCAAGTTAGCCAGACCCAACAGACATTCTGCTTCTTACATGAATATCACATGATTGATGGGATTACCAAAGTCACCACAGTATCTTCACAGTATTGAGAAACTTGCTAAATTAACTTATTTCTTACTTACCTGTAAACACAATAATTCCATGCACAATGAGGTGAAAATAAAACACACCACCTCCTAAGTGCTCAATTCTCAATAATGTCTTTTCTTCCTCTGCTGTAGCCAAGTTTATTTTATCTGTGGAGAACTTAGCTCAAAATATCTAAGTGTCCTTTATGATTTAAACATCTATAGAACATCAGGGAATATGGTCTTCTTTTTCCTTCAATTCATGCACTTTTTGTCTTTGGGAAGGATTAGTACTTAGAATTTTCAAGTTTTCTTGGTTTTGTTTGTTTGCTTGTTTGGGTTGGTTTTGTTTCAATTTTTGATACCACATTTCTCAAACTAATCTACCTGCCTCTATGCTCTATAATTTCTCCAAGCAGAGATGAAAGGCATTTGTAATTCTTGTTTACAAGCATTTCCAGTTGCAGAATTCACCTGCAGAGCATCTCATAATTATCTCAGTTTCATGAATAGGTCCATTATCCTCATGCACAATCATAGGTATTCCCTTTCTTTGTAATAAAGGTCACATATGAGGAGGATATTTTTATCTCTTTTACCCCTGTTTCTCTGCATTGTCTAATTTGATGTATAGGTTTGGAATTTTGGGGTCCCAGGAAGGCCTGTTTTTCACAGACATAATTCATTCTCTTTCTAGCACATGGTGCTAGCTGTAAGAAATTATAAATCAACACTCCTAGCCTGTCTTCCTTTTATTGTGTTTTTCTAAACATATCAGAAGATAATGTGGAGGATGGCAACTGTATGCTTTATTGTGTTTTGTTTCCCATCACCATTCTTGCCTTATGAAGGTTCTTTTTTTTTTTTCTGTGCAAACAGCTAAGAGTGAGTTTCATGTCTTATCATCTAGAGAAAAACCCACATCTCCAACCATAGCCTTTTCAGGTTCCATCACCAATATATTACCTTCAAGGATTCCAATACATTATTTTGTTGACTAAAAAGATAACGAATAGAATCTTTGAGTAGGATGGAGACTGCTCTGCTCTGTGTCCTTGTCTCCTGAGCTCAGAGAATAAAATGCGTATACAACAAGAATTGTGAGATAAAACGGAGTTTTTATTATAGAAAGAAAGCTCACAGGAAAAAAAAATATTGAAGATATATTATAGCAAGCAGAGCTCTCGAAAGCATGCAAAGCTCCCGAGAGGGCCCCAAGAGACAGAAAAATCCATTGAGCTATTTGTCTAGGGGATTTTTATAGGATTTATGGAAGAAACTAGGAAAAGACCTGGAAAATTTCCCTTGCAGTGCTCTTCGGAGAGGCCGCATGCTCTGTGTATTTTTCTGTGCCAGAAGCGAAAAGGTGATTAGCTGCTGTTCACTGGGTGTTTATTTGGTTTTGGTTAGTATTCACTCTTTGAAATCCTTGATCATCTATGACTTGTTATGTTGACCTTGACTTGTCTGCTCTCATTAATCCAGACCAGTGTGGTACTCACTCTGAGACTACAGGTATCTCTGGCCTTAGCCACTGATGGGGACACCTTAGCCATTATTGAAAGTATACTGGTTTTCTTCTCATTTTTATACGAAAAACCTTCAGTTTCACTGTGGTAGGACAATAACTCCCATTATAGCTAACAAGATGTACTTTACAATCTTTCATGGTTGCAACACACCTAGTGGCTTACCTATGAAGTGCTTTGGGGTGTTCTCTCAGATGATTTACCACTGACTGCATTTTTTGTTTGATATATCAAGTAGTATGAAAATGGTACTTTAGCAAGGAAGCATGCCATCTCATAACACAGAAGGAAAGGAGACCTGTGTTTAGATTGCACCCAGAAACATTAAAAATTCAAATGAATCATCCTCAAACTTGTACTGTATTTTCTATTTAGGGCTCAAGCTACTGCTCTTCCCAAACCCATCTATGTTTTTGACTGTCATTTCAATTACCACCAACAAATCAAAGAAATGAATCCATCTGTACCTAGTTGTTGAACCAATGTATTTATTGGAGTGATTTAAAGCAGCACTGATGATTATCATGTGTCTTGGCATCCTAAATCATCTGCTTTGTATGGCCGTTGACTCAAAATTCTAGTGTATTTGGATCTCCAGGTCCAACTTGATACCAATTCCACCAAAGGGTGTCTATTTCCTCAGTACTTGCTGGCGGTCTAGAAAGACTTGGGGAGAGCCATGAGAAGCTTTATACTTTCTGAGTTTTTGATTAATGAAAACCTTGAGATGTTTCTGACACTTATGTCTCTCATTAGCTTCCTGTGACTTTTTAAATTTCCAGTTCCATGAACTGGGGACAAAATACTCCAAGAAATGATCCTATAACATATATTTCAAATGTAAAACCCCTCACAGAGTATGTTACGTAAGGAAATACACATATACTTGTTTAAAACCAGATTCAATTGTAATCTTGACACTTAACCCCCAAATACTAACAATCGTGAAGCACAATTCAAAGAGTAATGTTTTATTAATTTATTCAGAAATATAAGCTGAAGAAAAACAAGTTCTTGAAATAGTTTTGATTCATTATAGTTCTAAAATGAACTAGATGAAGGCTAATATCTCCCTGTTTGTATATTTTATACAGATACATAAGTTTATGACTTAAAGTACGTTTGGAATTGTCTAATGGATCAATATCTTAAAAGCAGAGTTCAGGGAGAAAGATGGAAGAATGTGATATAGACATTATTTAAAGATCATTATTTTTGAGAATACAAGTGTCTTTAAAAAAGTAGCAAAACATTCAAAGAATATGCACCAACAAAACGCTTAATTAAACCACCACAACGAGGTGTCACTGTTTTTAAAAACATTAACCTAAATGTTTCTCCATACATAGTGAAATTTACCAATGACAAGTAGCTAAGTGTTCAAAGCAAGACTGGTTTCCTCATCTCACGTCCATTTCCTTATGTTCTGTGTTTCTCTAGCTATAAATACAAATTGTTCATATGGTAGGGTGAGTATTATAAGCACTCTTTAGTTCCTAAGGGTGTCTGATTTCAGAATCCCAAGCAAAACCACTTAAGATATACAAAACAAATTTTAAGGTAATTTCTTACTTCAAGTATACTTATGAATAATTACACAAGGAAGACTGGATTTTTCTTTTGATTTGTCAGCTTTTTTTTGTAGTTTCATATGCAAAATGACCCTCATAATACTTTTGTCTTTAATAATTTTGCATAACCTCAAAAATATCTTTTTATCAAACTTTCTGCTACTTTGTATTTATTGAAAAAAAATGATAGTTTAATGATAAAAATTTCAAAAGCCTCATTTTTCTTTTGTGTATTTGGAAATTCATAAAGAAATTTTAGAGGGGAACAGATATAAACCACTCTTGAATACCTAAAGAAAGAGTCATTGTAACATTTTCATAAAAATTGAACCAATAAAATAAGAATTCTGTGTACACCCAAACTATAGAAAATTCATAACTGGAACATGAAAGGAAACTACTTAGAATGTCATAAAATAAATAGCAGATTTGAAAATAGAAAAATATAATATTCTTTTAAAAATATGCTAATTCTGAGCCAACATTAAAAAAGTATTATTTTTTCTAATATTAATATAACAACAATGAATATACACACAATCTTGCATTAATTATAGTTTTATGAACTTGCATATATAAATATAAAAATATTTTATTAATTTAATACTTTTACATGGATTTTTAGAATTTCAATAGGCACCATTATTTCATGAGGTATTTATAATTCACACTCTCAAAAGAATCCCCAAAATGACAGTAATGTTCTTGTTCATATATTTATTTAATCATAATCAATATCTTCATAGATTTTAGAATTGTATAAGTCCACTTATTAATAATAATTTCAAAATTAATAACTGTAATTAACTTTCTTTTTACCAAATATTTGAGAAAACTCGACATGATGGTTTATCCATTAGTAATCATTCAGTTTGATCACATAGTAAAATGCTAGAAAGAAGAATAATTGTAGAAACTTTTAAAGGTATTTTCAATAACTGGAATGACCTCTCAGCCAAAACAAAACCAGAACAAAAATGAAACAAAGGCAGGATCATTGATGAGTGATTTAAATATTCTTCTTCTCTAGAAGTTAAAATCAGTGAATTATTTAAATTATCAATTTAATCTTTTTTCAAGATGCTGAAATCAACAAAAGGCCCCTGTAATTCAACACAGTCGTGAAGGCCTATAGGAACAGAAAAAAAAATATGATCAGAGAATGGCGTACCAACTTAGGGTTGAAAAAAAATCCACTTAAATGCCTAGAAGAGCTAGGAGAGTTATTCTAGATAGAAAAGAACAGAGTTAAGCATGGCTTCTTGGTAACATTTTCTCAGGTGGCCTCTGTTAGAGGCAAATTCATCTCATTTAAGAGAGGCTTCCTGACTCAGCTTTAGCTGCAAAACCTTGGAGCTCTTTTAAGAGGACCTGCCACCAAACACTTAAATGGTGTTTACGACTTGCGGACAGCATGCTTCTTGGTTGTGTCAGGGACCTTGAAACACTATAGAGTTGTGGCAATAAATATGGCTCTGGTACCTTTGACTTGAGGCTAGACTCTCAGAAAGCTAAGGTACGTGCTGGATCCAGCATCAAGGTCAGGGCTTGAATCCTACCTATATTGCTTAGCAAATTAAAGACTCATTTGGTCAGAAACAGAGAGATATAGTGAAGATAGTTTTAGAAGAAAAAGTCTCTGAGCAGTTTACAGTGTATTTGAAAATATATGTAGGCTTGGGAAAAAAAAAGCAAAAGGATAAAGTCCTTAAAATAAAAAAGAAGAAAAGAGAGTAGTCGGATGTGGTGGTATACACCTTTTATCCCAACACTTGTGAGAGGGAGGCAGGCAGAACTATATGAGTTCAAGGTGTGGTGGCACACACCTTTAGTCCCAATACTTGATTATAAATGCTGCTGGATCAACCCAATATGTTTATTTTGAAAATGCCTTGACTTGAAATTGAAGTCAAACATTTGTTACTTTGGAAAAGTTTTGTTTTTGTTTCCCCAGGAAACGAGAAGTGGTAGATTCATTATGGATTAAGAAAAATAAGGTATTATCAAGGAAAACCCCCTGAGAAGTCTTCAATAGGAAGAATGGCCAAGATATCTGAGTTCTACACCCAGAACAGTTCAAAGACTGCTGCCTGAGATGATCAAGCCTTGCAGGATTCTTCAGAGAGGACTTGATCATAATTCTAAATTTTCTTTAGATTTACATAAGATTATCAGCATCCCCAATCAGCAGAAAGTATCCTGGAAAACTATGCCCACATTCCTAAAAAAATGGATTGTGGATGTTTGCCTTTGTTTAGAAGGTTGGTTGCAAGTTGTTATGGATAATGGTCAGTAGAAAAGCTAAACAAAGGAGATTTGATTCAGAGTCCTTGTTAAAAATTAAAAGGGGCCAGGCGGTGGTGGTGCACGCCTTTAATCCCAGCACTCAGGAGGCAGAGGCAAGAGAATCTCTGTGAGTTCAAGGCCAGCCTGGTCTACAAGAGCTAGGTCCAGGACAGGAACCAAAAACTACGGAGAAACTCTGTCTCGAAAATTCAAAAAAAAAAAAAATTAAAAAGGAAGTGCTGTAGGACAATGGTCTGTATGGTCTGTACTCTGTCACTTGTATTTTAAATAAATGCTGATTGGCCAGTAGCCAGGCAGGAAATATAGGCATGGCAACCAATCAGGAAGGAGAGGCAAGGCAATGAAAATTCTGGGAAGAGGAAAGTTTCAGTCTGCCGTCATCACCCAGACATAGAGGAAGCCAGACACAGAGCAAGCATGTTGTGACTGCCTTGCTGAAAAAGTTACCAAGCCACATGGCTAACACAGACAAGTATTATGGGCTAATATAAGTTATAAGAGTTAATAAGAAGCCTGAGCTAATAGACCAATCAGTTTGTAAATAATGTAGACCTCTGTGTGATTTATTTTGGACTAAATGGATGTGGACCCTGGTAGGATGGAAACCCCAGACAACAGGAGGTCAAGGTGCCCCTCCACTAGATGAAGTATTAAACTCTTCTTGGCTGTAGCTGATCCTGTCTCTAAAAGGGGATAGAACTATGTATGCAATATAAAATACTTTCACTAACATTTAATTTGTTGGCTTATAACATCATATTTATTAATTGCAACTACATTCAAAATGTTCAATCTTACTATTATATATAAATAAATGAAATTTTGTATTATTTTAAGTCTAAAACACAAGGCAGAATTGTAGCTTATTTTACTTCTAAAATCTGGACTATCAATTTCATAATTGTTTATAATTAATTTAATAATAGTCCTACCATAGTCAGCCATTATGATTAAAATACACTTTAAAGAAGAAGAAACAAGAATAAAATTATCATGCAATATTGTAGGTTTCTTACTTTTAAAATAATATATAAAATAAAAGTTTTATTATTTATATCTAATAGCGTTAACTATTGTATAATGAATTTTGTGTACAGATTTATAGTCACTGATACAAAACCTACAATTAATACTAGAAATAATTCAGTACAATTTGTGTGTCTGTAATCAGATTGCTCTTCAGGTATAGATATCCAAAGTACATCTCTGTCTCAATGGATAAAACTTTTCAGATACTCTGAATAATTATGAAAACAAAACAACTCAAGAGAACTATTTGGAATTATGCTTCTGCAATCAAAGATAAATTCTTTTCTCTGAAGAGCTTTGATCATCTATGTTGTGAAACATTTAATATGTAAAAGTATGTTACTTTTGTTAATGATGCATTAGATTAATTATGAAAACATATTTTGCTTTTGTTTCACCTTTCCTACTGAAAGCATCTGATTGGTTTAATGAAAAGCTGGAATTGCAATAGCTAGGCCGAGAAAGGATAGACTGGACTGGCAGACAGAAGAAATATGAGGATAAATCTAGGCTCTCTCTGGAGAGGAACAAGAGAAAAATGAGAGAAGAAATGAAGAAAAAGAGGAGGGCATACCAGGGGCAAGAAGCTAGGTAGCCACCAGTGGGACAGACACAAAAAGCAGTCAAAATAAGATATACAAAAGGAAAGAAAAGTAAAAGGTCCCAAGGCAAAAAAAAAAAAAAAAAAGAAACAGATTAATTGAAGTTAAAGAGATAGCCAAAAATAAGTTTAAGCTAGGTCAAGCATTCATAAGCAATAGTAAGTCTCTATATCATGATTTGGGATCTGGATGGTGGCCCAAAATAAAAAGCTTGGTAATCATCTCAGTCATCATGTGACAAGAATGTTAGGCATTTTCCAGAAACATATGAACTAGAGAAAAACTAAAAATGAAACAAAAGACACAAACAAGGAAAAAGCAGGATGTTTTATCAACTAAATGTTGAAACAGTGTTCAACAGATTCCACCCAAAATGAAGGGACTAGATTAATGATTGGAGGCATCTGCTTTTAGTTTTTTTCTCGTGGTTAACTACTAAATCCATTGGCATTAAGAGGCCCTGCTCAGCACAGTCTATAATGCTTACATATAGCCATTCTCTTGTAATCCGTATGATGTATTATAGCATTCAAAAACAAGCAAATCCATGTGCATCTTCCTAAATCCCAGCTGTTGTTTTCACTTTACATACTAAATTGTTTATCCTCCCTTTAAATCCTAGAAAAATCTCTTCCAGAGATTCTTTTTAAAATGCCTATTTCTTCTGCATTGAAAAAACTAACCTTTCACTATTGTTAAAATTATTTTGATAATAAATCATTCCACTTTTCCCACTGAAATCACTATAGAAGACAGAAAACATGGGTACTGAAAATAGGCAATCACTTCTGACTCAAGATTTCTTTTCAGCAGCAATTTCCATAATTCCAAATTCTATCCTTTTTAAACAACTGATACTAAAACATTCCCTTTAATTCCTCATATTGCCTGTAGTTCATAATGTACTCATGATGTAATACCAGATTGGGCTATGACTTTATATCATATAATTAATGCACAAAGATAGGTTGATAGCATGCAGATGATAGATTCATTACAAAAGTATATATGTATATATGGTGTGTATAAATATATATAGTAAATTAAATAAGTAGATTATAGTGATAAATGAAAAAATAAATAATGATATACAAGAAGTGGGTTTTTGAATGTAATTAACCCCCATAGTCTCATAGGTAGTAGCATTATTAGGAGGTATGATTTTCTCAGAGTGGGAGTGGTTTTGTTGGAGGAAGTGTGTCGTTGTGGGGGCAAGCTTTGCGGTCTGTTTTGCTCAAGCATTCCTCAGTGTGACAGTCTGTCGACTTACTATTTTCTGCAAGATATGGAACTCTCAGCTGCCAGCACCACACCTGCCTAATCACTGCCATGCCCCTGGCATAATGATAATACCCTACACCTGTGAAACTGCAAGCAAGCCACCCTAATAAATATTTTCTTTGAAGATTTTCCATGGCCATGGTGTTTCTTCACAGAAATAAGAGTCTAACTTAGACACAAAAAAATTATAATCTGTTAAATATTTGTTTTATATGAAGTGAAAAGTATACCAGTCTCTCTAAGGACAGATCCTATGAAATATTAGATGCATTTTAATTTTAATGATTTTGGTTCAGATATTAGGTTTACAATCTGTAATGACTACTAATAATTTTAGTTGAGACAACAGCCTACATGGGAACATTTTTTTTTCTGAATGCTATATGTCCAGAACTGGGAAGAAGTTTAGATTTTACAGCACTTACAAGCTAAGAAGTAAGCTCACCATGGTTCTATGTGCATTGAGAGAAAATGAAACACTTCAGTAAGAAATGAGTAGTTTTAGCATGTGCATCAAAATGTAAAGCAAAAACTTCCTATCTATATCATGTTCTGTATCATAAACAACAAGCTGTGCCTACATGAAGGTACAAATTCAGGTTTTCAGAATAATTGCGAATTTCTCATTGAGGAAACACCAAACTTATAAAAGAAATTGCAGGCAGACCTCCAAAACCCTTGTTCCAGAAGGAGGCATTATCATCATATTAGATATTAAACAACAACAGAACAATTGACATCATCCTATGAAGGAACATACTAATATATTTCCAGGCAGTTTAGCACACAAGCATCCTTAACATAAGGTCTCAAAGTACAAAAGAGTCACTGTCTCCTCTTGTAATACAAGCAAAAATGAGAGAGACCCATAGTTAGTTCCTAACACCTTTGTGCAGAGATTGTTAGGTAAGGCTATCAAAATAAACAAATGTAAATCTGGGCCAAGGCAGACAATGTTCCTTCACAATCACTAAACAGATTAAAAAGAGGATCTTTGCAGACTTACATATTCCATGCATATTTATGTCTTCTGACCTAGGTTCATATGCATGAAATATGAATAATGTTAGAGAAGGTAAGAAAGGAAGAAGGAATGCATCTGAGTAAAATAGCTGGCAGATGGCGGCTGAGAGGCATGCCATGACATTTTTTTAGGATAGATAGAACTTCCAGAGAACTTACAACCATTATGCACTGCTGTTCCTTGACCACCAAAACAGTAGAACGTATGATCCTTCTGAGGTCATAACAGAGCAGCTTATTGTTTCATGGAAAACTCAAGCGAGATATTTTACCAGCTGTTTCTTTACAATTACTTAAGAATACACACCAAAATAATATATCACTAAACTGTTCCATTCTCATTGCTTCTAATCTTTGTGTTTGAATATCATTCTCCTAATTGAACGAAATTCCAAACCATGCACTACATACTTGACAACATTTCACTGACTGATCGTAGGTTAAGTATTGCATTCTATTCTAAGTATCAATCAAGCATTGTGTGCTAGATTAATAACAATTGTCTCTATTTCTTTATGCTACTATTATTACCAGAATTATGGTTTATAAACTGTATTAAGTTATTTTTAAATTGGCATAGTTATACCTTTGTTTTCTCTGCTAAAATATGTCATTTTACTGTGCCTTTTAAGACATTGGAAATGCTTTCTTTCTGTATGATTGTTAGTTCCATAGTATAGAGTTTGTATAGTATAGCTTTAAATTTAATTTCTTGGGTCTATTTTTTGTTTAAAACTGTTAAAATTTTATAATATGTTGTGGTTCTTGTAAATCTATGTTTAGATATATCTATTTTTAATTTTGTTTCTTCTTTTTAAAAAATATCTATTTATTTATTATACATACAATGTTCTGTTAACATACATACACCAGAATAGGCACCATATCTCATTATAGATGGTTATGAGCCACCATGTGATTGCTGGGAATTGAACTCAGGACCTCTGGAAGAGGAGCTAGTGCTCTTAACCTCTGAGCCATCTCTCCAGCCCCCTTGTTTCTTCTAACTAGTACTCCAATGCATTCATATGCAAGAATTGTAATATATATATATCCCCATCATATTTATTTTTGCTACTAGCTTTCGTTCCAAAGATAATTCATATTTTTCCTTAAAACATTTCATTGTTGTATATATTTATGGCAATGTGACAGAGTTCTTTTACTCATGACTTATTGAAAGGTAAGACTTAATTTTTTTGTGATGTTATTACAGTTATGGCCAAGCATAAAAACTTCAAGTCAAAATAAATTATTGGGCTACAATTAGAAGGACAAAGAGTCAATGAACGTAGAATTTGATATTTCTTATTTTCTCCATAGATGTGACAGTACTTTAGTAGGCAAGCTGTTATTTACAAGAGGAATTAAAACACTGTACCTGCTAATATGCCCTGTCGTATTCCTTCCAGGCTATTGAACATAGTGTGTTGTCTAATTTTGTACTGTTGACAATACAATAGGTATGATATGTTTAAGTATAGATTTTTTAATTTGTTAATTTTTGATGATCAATACGTGTTTATAATAAATTCAAATACTCTTACCCTACATACCATCTTATTTTCTTCCCACCTCCTATTTTAACCCTCCCACGTAAAAGTCCCTTTCCCACATTTATGTTTGTTTTTTTTTTTTAACCTCACTTCAAGTCTGCCTATCCATATGTAAGTCTTAACAGGACCATTCTATTTTGGGATCACTACAGGAAGCCAGCTGCAATGAGTTCATTACTGAATTAACTATGTCATGGCCAGAGAAGAAGTTGTTGTCTGTTCTTCTTCTCTTTCAGCTCTTGCATTGTTTCTTATCCACTATATAGCAGTAGGGTTGTATAAATGATATCTTTGGAATGAACACAGTCAAATGTTACAATTTCTCAGCATCTTGGATAGCCTTTAGATTCACCATTGTTAACTTAAAATAGAAGCTCTAAGTCTAAAGAGTAGTTTTTTTTCTTGCTAGGTGTAAAAATAAACATTTAAAAGACAGTTTGATGGTAAGGCAATTTAGCTAAACAATAGTAGTAAGGTCTACCTGGAGTCAATGAGATCCCTAGCCATATATTTTTAAAATATTTTATTGTACCAGCCATGGATTCCTTATGTGAAGAAGCACCAGAGTTCAATCAGAGAGCAGTTAATTATTTCCATAACAGTAATGCCACTATTGATCAGTAGTGCTGATCTTGCCTGACCAGTTGGTATTATGGTACATGGGATTAAGAGCTTGGTAGACTTGATGCCGTACCCTAGATCCCCCAAGACATAATACCTGCTCACACTATAGAAAGGTAGTCAGCTGAGAGGAAATTCCATGGTCAGTGACATCTTGATATTTCTGTGTCTTGCAATCACCAAGTATGTTTTATTCAGCAATGAGTTGTATTCCAGTGTTGGTGGGCAACCGAGAAGATTAACATCATTAGAGAGAGTTCCTGAAACCTCTCCGACAAACAACTCATAAGTAGCTATTCTACAACCCGCACTGAGAATTTTGTTTGCTAATTGACAGATTCCAACAGCAGCATCATTCAGCCTTACTTGGTGTCTCCTTTCAAATTTATTTTTTAAATCATGTTTTATATATCCTTTGCTTTGGTTAACTTTCTACCATAACTTGCTTCCCCCATTCCTTCACTTCCTCCCTGCATAAACATTTTCACACCTACCAGTCTTCTCCTCTATTTTAATATTGCCTAGGTTCCTCCACTGTGTATCTCCCACGGCATTAACGTGTCACCAGTCCAACCCCTGTAACTGCATCTTTCTAATCTATTAATTTCTACATGTACTTCAAAGCTAGTATTTGAGTAATAATATGTGCTGCTTGTGTTTGTGGGCCTGGGCCACATCACTCAGTGTAATATTTTTAGGTCGCATCCTTTTGTTTGCACAGTTTTTATTACTGACCTTATTATTATCATTATTATTATCCAGCTGCTCATCAATTTTCTACAGTCTACTTCTATTTGGATTTTCACTTTTGTTCATTCCTTTGATCATTTTTCTTTAATTTTGAAAATATCTGAATGTATTTGGCACATTGACCTTCATTTGCATTATTTATGCATTCGATTTTAATATCTTTTGTAAATATTTGCTTTGGTATACCTTTATAGATAAAATGACTTATTGATGATAGAACCTTCCCCCCAACAAAAAAGGCATGCAAAATTACATGTTTTAGGACTAATTAGAAAACCGTAAAACATTGCTGCTATTGAATGGCAATTCAAAGTGACATTGACCATGGAGAAATTACATTACATACTTAGAATAATAATTAAATCACTAATGTGTTTAATGTGTACAACTTTTGAAAATACCATAAGAGTCCAAATGCTTTCGCATTAAAATTTAGAAAGTGATTTGGAATGTGAAATCTCTTCTGATGCTTTCCAACATGTTAATTTTAAAGTGAATGAATTTTACAAAATTGTATATAAGAGTTGGATTTCTCAAGAAAATATCTCAAAATGGTGCCAGCATTTGTGAGGAAAACCTTTGTGATTGATAGATTGCATATACTTACTCTGGAACTATTATATAGGTGGATGAAATGATAATATATAATTGATAATCTGAAAGACAAAATATCCTGTATCAAGGAAGTTATATTATTAAGATTATACAATGCACACAGTGCCAGAGTGTGACACTGCTATAAGTAGACTGTCTGATATAGGCTGTGCTTCCCAACTGGTCTCTCTTATTGACTTTACTTCTTTTGGAATGGTGCTCTCATCTGTGTCAACAAAAATAATTCTTTAATATAGGGAGAGACTTCTTATTGCAGTGGAAGATCAAGAGAAAAGCTTTTAATGCAGTGCTAATTGTTAAATGAAAAAATCATGAAAAAATTTTTAAAAATGTAGATTTTTTAAATTTTTTTTGAAAATAAATTCCTTTCTTGTACTATATATCCTGATTACAGCTTCCTTTTCCTTTACTCTCCCAGTTCCTTCTCCCCTTCCTTCTCCTCCCTCTTGATCCATTACCTTTCTGTATCTTATTAGGAAAGATCAGGCCCTAAGAGATAACCAAGCATTACAAAAATATAATATAGTAAGATTAATACAAAGACCCTCACATAAAAGTTGGTCAAGGCTGCCGGGCGATGGTGGCGCACGCCTTTAATCCCAGCACTTGGGAGGCAGAGGCAGGCGGATCTCTGTGAGTTCGAGACCAGCCTGGTCTACAAGAGCTAGTTCCAGGACAGGCTCCAAAACCACAGAGAAACCCTGTCTCGAAAAACCAAAAAAAAAAAAAAAAAAAAAAAAAAAAGTTGGTCAAGGCAAACCAACAGAAGGAAAAGACCAAAGGAGAAGACACAAAAGTAAGAAAGCCACATGTCCACACACTCTGAAGTCCCATAAAAGCATCAAGGAGAAAGATATAATATATATAACCATGAGAACTGGTTCAGACCTCTGCTTTCTGATTCAGTCTCTGGATTCATATGAGTTTTGTTGAGTTGATTTAGATGCCCTCACTTTCTTGATGTAGTCCATCTCCTCAGACTCTTACATTCTTTCTGCTTCCTCTTTCAAAGGGTTCTGAGTTCTGAGGGGAGAGATTTGATGGAAACATATGATTTATAACTGAATATTTAAATGTTTCTTTCTATGTTTTTCCTGACTGTATATTGATAAATTTATTTTCATCTGTTGCCCTAATATATTTAAGAGGTAAAATAGCATTGTAGAGCAAAGGGTTTTTGGCTGGTTTGGTGTTTGTATTTCTCTTTTGGTAGACTGCAGAGTATATTCTCATACCAAAGACACTAGAACATAGGAATTAAGGTTTTGCTCTTAATGTTCAATGATTTATGTGGTTGTTGTTTACAGCAATGGAGCCTTGCCATTAGTTTTTGGAGAGCAATCTATTTACTTTGCAAAAGCCTAGGTTGATTGAGGATTTCCAGGGGATCAATATGGCCAACAACTCAGTTATAAGCCAGTTCCAGTTCTTAATCTTTTGGTGATAAAAGATGGCCAGTTGAAACTATGTTCTCCCTAATATTTGGTGATTCATTAGGATCCCTTTCACATAGTTTAGGATGTTTCCACTATACAATGTTTCCATACTACTCCGCAAAGGCCCCTTGATTCTAACTGTTTCTTCATGCATTACCTCTGACAACCCTTCTCATCCTTCTCCACATCTGATCATTCCAGTTCAATCAGGATTAAACAACTTCATCTGGGGTGCATAAGTGACCCTTTTGTATGCAAAAATCTTTGCATGGTCTTTATTAAAAGATTATTATTATTATTGTTTCATTTATCTGAGTCTAACTGCTATCTGCCAAAAAGATGAGAGATTTCTTTTAATTAAAGAAATGAACAGGTCTACATTAAGAAATTCATGAAATGAGGATGGAGGAAATCACTATCAATCAGTGATAGCTTGGCAAACATGAAGATCTAAGCTCATACTACCAGAACTATCATGCCAAATCAGCATAGAGATTGATGAAGTTTTCTGGTCCTTATGTATAGCCAACAAACTCCAGGTTTAATGAGTGACCCTACTGGCAAAATAAAGTAGCAAAGTTTTATGGAAAATACCTATAAGCCTTTGCCCTCTATGGAAACACAAATCCATGCAAACACACACGCATGCACACACACACAGTCACATAAAGGTAAGCATATACACACAGAAATAACAAACGCAAATGAATTAAAACAAAAAAATATTTTAGTCTTATGAAAATAACACTGTTATACATTATTGCTGGTAAATGTTAAAGATGCCAAAAAGTGTTATGCTGTAGCTTTCATACACATTAAATGTGATGTTTTCAGCTAATGAAGATTATGTATTTTAAAATTTCAAGTACTATTTCACAGAAGCTTGGAGGAGAGAGGTTGTATTTAAATGTATTCATAAACTCATAGCATTGAGACTGTCATCATTGTGCTCTCAAAATATTTCTTTAGAATTACATATGACACTAGGAACATAACACAAATAAATTAAAAAGAATTTAGAAAACTATTAGAATTATGTCTAAATAACATCAACTCATTCCAAAAATATGCTAAGTCACACAAGAAATAAAGCATTTGAAGGTAAACCACTGGCACAATAGATGAGATTATCTCTGGGAAAAAGCAGCTTTTCAATACATATATATTTTGATAATATTATGTTAAAGTATTATATGTAGTGTGTGTAATAGCTGAAAGTAAATAGTTTTTTAGGGAAAATTGATGACAAAAATGAGCTGGCCAAATATATTTTAGTTGAATTAAAAAATAAGATTGAAAACATAGAGCGACGACAGAACTATCAGCTGTACAATAAAAAATAAAAATGAATTAAAAAAAATGATAGGAAATATAGAAGAAATATCTCCATCTAATCTAGACACAACTATTAAAAACAGTTAATCAGAGATGGCAAGAAAATCTTAGAAACAACTCAAAGGAGAAGAGACTGTCTAGCAAAATCACTTCAGCTAATCTAAAATCAGACATTTCAGAAGTGAGGGAAATGAAATTACAGGATCTTTAATGCACTAAGAAAGAGCACGCGTCAGTGCAGATGACAGCAATCAGTGAAACTCGCTAGAACAAAACAACTGAACTTGGAAAGACAAGCCCAGAAGGAAGACGTTATCTGATAGACAAAAACAGATTTTTCTGACTTCAAATAAGCAATAACAGAGATATCTGCCTTAAAAAAAAGTTTAAAGTCATACCAAACCTCAACACTAGATTAAACAATGTAGAATATTAAAAGCATAAAGTACAATATATTAGAGTAAACCAAAACAACAAGGCCAGGAGATAAGTTTAAAACATAAAATAAAACTTAAAATCAATGAGAGTAACATTTATCCTAGATAAGGACTGATAAGATAAATAATATAGTCGGTGCTAGCAAAAGAGTATAAATAAAACAGGGTTAGCATTTCAGAAGTAGTGCTAGGAGATAAAAAATTCTGGCAGCCAAAAAGTTATCTTCGAAATTACAATATATATATGGAGAAAAAGGTGGTAGGAAGAACAAACCTAGATAAATTATATATAAAAATAAAGATTATTTTAATGACTGACACTTAAAGATGATGTCATCAAAATATCTGACCTATTTTAAAAGAATGCATTCTTCATGATAGTGTAATATAGATTAATTTGATAAGTCTATAAAAAAGATAAAATTAAGATCCATAAAAATAGCTTCTTGGTTACAAAGTCCAGGAAATATTCTATCCCTGGGTATGGTAGATTGATTCTGAGGAGACCAAAGGGAAAACAAGAATAAGGAAAGTATATATTATATCTTAATGTACATAAAAGTATAAGGCTAAATGTATTCCCAAATATTCATTACTTCAGGCACTTAGAATGCATACTTTGCTCTTGAAAGTGACTTCATAATAAAATTTGCTTAAAAGTATGTGAGTATAGAGAACTTATACAAAGAAATTTATATCATTGTATTAAAATGAAAGTTCAAAAATTTATAGAATAAAAGAGAAATGTGTACTTAGTGATGTTCATATATGTTAATAAAAACAGGCAGAATGATAGAAATTAGAAAACAATTTGAACCATGAACTGAACAATGAAAGCAGATAATAAAGTACATAATTGTTCTTCTAAGTACAAAAAATATAGAAATCCCATAATACTACACATTAAAAAGCAAGAGAAAAGAAAAGAGATGGGTCTAGTTATAGAAACCTTTCAGAAAATGAATCAAATAATTGAATCATTAAATTATGTTTGAAGTTAAGTTAAATATGCTAGAATAGAAAAATGCTACTCATGCTGCTTTCATATATAAAAACAGTAACGCCAAATTATCACCGGATCATAGATGATATTTCACCTCTAATTAAAAGCTTGTCATGAAGAAAGTCAGCAGTCTCCAAATTCATATGCATTTTCTTCCACATTCAAATAAGATACCATTCCAAATTTGCATTATCAGTCTACCAGCTTGATGAAAGGAAGTACTCTAGTGTTGTAAGATTTGTATATGTTCTTGATTCTCAAACCATAAGTATACAAACAGCATGGCTCACTAGCAATCACAGATATATATATAAAAAAAACTGGTAAGCCAAGTGTTAGTAGATAAATGACACAATATATAAATGTTACTTTTTAATCCACTTAAGTTTGGTCTAACATTTCAAATTAACATCATGTAAACAGCAGATTAAATGATTCCCAAGAAAAATAGGATTATTATAATACATGCAAAAACATTGCAAAGAAATTAAATATCCAGTTTTAATAAAAGCTCTCTGTACAACAAGGAGCAGAAAGCTATTTATTTGTCAAATAAAGACAACAACCAAAATTTTAATACAAATATTTTACTTAGTAGTAAAACTTTATTTCATTTCATTAAGATTAGTGTAAAGATACATATTTAATTGGCACTTCTGTTTGTGCTTTTTTTTTTCAGGAGGCTCTTCACAGTTTATTAATAAAAGATTTAAATGTGAGAAAGAAAATTCTAATTATTTACTCATGAACTGTATGCATAGAAAATTATAATAATTTATAAATCCATTATTATGATTATCATAGCATGGTTGATTTCCAAAATTAATCAAAGCATAATAACAATTGTTTCTAATTTTTTATAACTTCCAAAGTCTGTTCTCTTGCCTTACCATCAAATTTTTTATAGGACAAACTAAAATTACAAAACTCCCTAATGGAACTTTAAGCACAGTATATTAAGGTGTCATTGAACAATACAGAATAGATATACAATTAAATGTAATACACATGAGAAATTTTCTTCTACTGAATAAAATATAAAATAAATGAATACAATGACTTAATTATATTGATGCAATATAATGTGACAAATTTGATTCATAGTTGTTTGTATGAATACATTTCAGTGGGATAATATAATGCTGAAATACACACACAGAATTTAATATAATACATAAAATAATAGAAGGAACAAAATTTTAAAATTTTGTTCAGAAACTCATGATCCAGGTTAGCATAATTATAAGCCCTCAATATAAAGGTAAGAATTATAAAATTTATTTATCTATTTCCTAGATTAATTGAGACACACATTCCTCTTGAAAGGATACAACGGTACCCTATTCTATAGTCTCATGTATTTGCTCTCTTATATATGCAAGTGAAGACTATAAAAACACACAGCTTTCTTTTTGCTAATTTCCTGCAGAAATTACTGTATAACTTATTCTCATGCTATATTTGAGAAATAACTATTATGATGGTTCTTGTGATGTATAACTACAACATCAGCACTCAAGAGACCAAGGAGAATTAAAGAACAGAGCTGAAAATCTTGATTTACCTGAATTTAAGTGACTGGAAGATGAAGGCCTTTAAAGTATCTCATACTTGTTGGTAAGTTATAATAACAAAGGAAACAGTCAGTTCCTCTGTAAGCCAAGCAGCACTGGTTGAAATAATATTTCAAGAGAATATAAAAAGAAAAGCAAAAAAAAAAGAATATTAGAAATTTAAATCTACTCTCTATCTTTAATACAAAATTAGACTATCAGTGACTGTGGGGAGAAGGAATTTGTTAATATAGATACTTATTTTATATCTTTATGTTAATATATGTTTTATTATTATTGAAAATATTTTATATTGCCTAAATACTAATATGTGCATTTGAATGTGTGTTCTGGACAATAAAAGGTAAAAGTTAGAAAGTAAATTAAAATAATGGTAACCATAGTAACAGCGATTCAGTATTTCTTTTTATATTTAACATAATTTCTTTACTGAGCATTTTTCATAGATCAGATATTTCAAATTCTCTAGTTCATTTGACTTTTAAAATATATGATTAGTTAATATTTGATAGTATAGACTGATTCTGGATGATTGTTGGATAATAGTTTCCTCTGAGATACAACTATTCCATCTAGTAGGGAACCTGCTTGAGTAGGAAGGTAAAGAATTCAAAATAGCTTTAGAAAGTCCCTAAAATTGATGAGATTCACTAGGCTCCTCCCACTCAGTATAAGCAATAAAACTTCTGATAATTACCCTCAGACAAGCAAAGCCTATAAAGAAGACTCTTGCTGAAAGAAGAAAAAAAACAGTTGAACTGTCTTCAAGATGTTTAGAAAAGAGCTAAGTCATTGGAAGGGACAATCTCCAACTAACTGAGCCTCATGAAGGCTATTCAGCATGCATAGGTTTCAAGATTTTGAGAACTGTTATCCATGCTGAAGTGAGCGTAGGTGATTCAACTGTTTTTGTATCATTTCTGTTCTAATAAGCAACACTACACTGGCATTGTCCTATGAAATCCCAATAAAACTCTAAATTGAACTTGAATGGTATTGGAAATTTGGTCTGTCATGCTCTATGGAATGGTGAGAAGACTTGTGTCTTGCACCTCCCCAGGAGAAGCTTTGTCACACAACAATAGATAGATTGTGTGTGTGCTAAAATGAATCTACACAATTAACATTTCTCATTTATTTTTAGTAATTCCTGTATTTGGAGCTTTAGAATAGCTAAGTCTGTTTCTGTCACAAGGACTAAAATTTCTATCATATTAAAAATAAAGTCATGAAGATTATCAGGGGAAAGAACTTGAGTGATACAAAAGTTGCAAGTCTTGGAAAGAGTAAGGATTAATTTTAATTTTTTTTGAATTAAAATTATAAAATTTCATGAGTCAGTATCCTATCTATTGTCAATAATGAGGTTTGCTGGTAAGATTACTTTATATCTTTTAAATAATTTTCAAAACCATTTTGAGTGTTCTGTGCTAACACATATAAACTAAAGGTACTCTATGGAAAGAGTGGCTAAGATGCCTGCTGCTACTGCTCTGGAGAAATTGAATCAGAAGTGGAAAACATATTGAGTCAAATTTGATGAAAGAAACACTTCTGTTTGATTGATTCATTATAAAATAATTTGAAGTCATGAAATATAGTCTCCATTTTCACCATTTATAGCTCAGATCATTCTAACATAATTAAGAAAAATATGAAGGAATACGTACTTAAATAAAAGTTGAATTGATTCTGATGTTACTGCAAACTGGTGAGGTTGACAAGCTACATAAGAATTTAGATATCTGCTATAACTGTGGTCATGAAATATAAATAGTGAATTCATTGATTCTACTTTAATCTAAGGTATTTTGGATTATTAGAATTCATAGAATTAAAAGTTATCCAGAAAACAGTAAATCGTGCTTTAAAAATAGCTTGTAAGGAGAGAGCGCAAAGACTGAAAAAAACTAAGTCATTGAATGAGAAAAGAAATGTTAGAAAATTGCCAGAGGAAGACTAACGACTTTTTAAAAAAAGGAATGATAAAGTGATTGTGTGATACAAGTGAGAACAATGGCAGAGTTAGCTAGGAATGGATAATCTCTTAATAAATTAGAAATATGGTGGACATTGACCACCTTAAGCAGTGCATAATAGGATTTGAGCAGGAAAACCTTCTGGTTGTAGTATCATAAGAGGTAGTGATGATTAAGATAGGGAGAAAATACTAACATTCAAGAAATTTTGTTTTAAGTAACACAAAGGAGGAAAATGATATGTCTCTTTGTTTCAAGGTAGAATTCATATTTATCTTCTGCATGCCTACAGTATTGAACTGATTTGATACCCTGTGTTAAAGGAATAGAAATTTATCAATATAAGGAGTTTCACAGCATAAGAGAACAGAATTCAGAGCTCACAGGCTAGAAATAAGTACGTACATCATATCATGTGAGAAATAACTATCATGAGATGCAATGTGGATGATTTATTTTCTTTCTTTTTATTGATTTTATTGAGTTATACATTCTTCTCTGCTTGCCTCCTTTCCTCTCCCCTCCCCTTCTATCCTTCCCCATGTTCCCTGTGCTCCCAATTTGCTCAGGAGATCTTGTCTTTTTCTCCTTCCCATGTATATTAGATCCATGTATGTCTCTCTTAAGGTCCTCAATGTTGTTTAGGTTCTCTGGGATAGTGATTTATAGGCTGGTTTTCTTTGCTTAATGTCTAAAAGCAACTTATGAGTGAGTATATATGATATTTATCTTTCTAGGTATGGGTTACCTTGTTCAATATGATTTTTTTTATCCATCCATTTGCCTGCATATTTCAAGATGTCATTATTTTTTCTGCTGTATAGCACTCCATTGTGCAAATGTACCACATTTACCTTTTCCATTCTTTGGTCAAGAGGCATTTAGGTTGTTTCTAGGTTCTGGCTATGACAAACAATGCTGCTATAAACATAGTTGAGCTCATGTCCTTGTGATACGACTGAGCATCCTTTGAGTATGTACCCAAAAGTGGTATTGCTGGGTCTTGAGGAAAGTTGTTTCCTAATTTTCTGAGAAATCGCCATACTAAAATCCAAAGGGGTTGTACCAGCTTGCACTCCCACCAGCAATGCAGAAGTGTTCCCTTTACCCACAACCTCTCCAGCATAAGTTGTCATCAGTGTTTTTGATTCTTGCCATTCTTAAAGGTGTAAGATGGAATCTCCGAGTAGTTTTGATTTGCATTTCTCTGATGTCAACAAATACCTTAAAGATTTATTTTCTTAAAGAAATAAGAAAGATTATCAAATGATAAACAGGGATCTGTTCAAGGTAACAGGATGAAACAGTTCATTTTTATACAATTATCACCACAAAAAGGAAACAACTTTTTACTTTCAAAGTATAATAGCTTGTAAAACTAATTTATTCTTAAAATTTTTAGTGTATTTATTGGTTGCATGAGTTTGTATATATTCATATGTGCATTCTCTCTCTCTCTCTCTCTCTCTCTCTCTCTCTCTCTCTCTCTCTCTCCCTCCCTCTCTCTCCCTCTCTCTGTGTGTGTGTGTGTGTGTGTGCGCGCGCGCGTGTGTATGCTCACATACAGAATGTTTGGATAACTATTTTCAAGAGACTGAAGTTTATTACATGAAAGTTGTGTTTGAATGATGATTCTCATGCTGAGTGAATCTCATAGATAGGGTAAGTTAGATGAGACAAAGAACTATAAAAAGCTGTCCTTAGATGTCATGCAATGATTGTAAACCTATCTTAACAAAAATTGTGATTACCTTCAGAACATTGATATAAGACAGGTCTACAAATAAAAAGTTGAGAGGAGAGAGGAAAAGGCACTACTCTTTACCTGTGAATTGTTGACTAACAATAAATTCTTTTTTTTTTTTTTTTTTTTGGTTTTTCGAGACAGGGTTTCTCTGTAGTTTGAAGCCTGTCCTGGAACTCCCTTTGTAGACCAGGCTGGCCTCGAACTCACAGAGATCCGCCTGCCTCTGCCTCCCGAGTGCTGGGATTACAGGCGTGCACCACCACCGCCCGGCCTAACAATAAATTCTTGAAGAGGAATTATTCTCTTCAATTGTATGGCTATTGGTGAGTTCAAAGTGTCAAACCAACTCCAAATTCATGGTCACACTGGCAATCCTGATTATATTGAGTGATTCACAAAATATAGCAAAGAGATACATGCTTGTGTGTGAGATTTGGGCAAGGACAGAATGTGAATAGTGTGTTAGTGTGTGTCAGTGTACAAGTATGTAAAAAGTAGAAAAAAGTAGATAAAAACTTTCAAAAGTGTATGAATCCTCATAAATACGGTCTGTCTAAAACTTTTGTTTCAATAAATAGGTATTTGCTACTTGAATTACTCAGAAATTGTTAGCAATGTGTCTGCACAAAACTCACACAAGTGCAAGCTTTGAGATTTTGTTCATAATTTGATAACATTATTTGGACCCTGTATAATATAATTACAAGTCATATAATAAATAATAAAAATAGTATTGTATGTAATTAATAAAATAATATTTCAACAATAAAGGTAAGATTTATAAACAGGAGACTATGTACTTTAGAGAGTAGTATGAAGTATACTACCTTGAAACTAAGGAAACATAATTTAAAATAAGTGTCAAGAAAAAATTAAAAAAAAATTGTATTTTATATTAAAATGTAACTTTTATACTCAGAATTAAAGCTCCTATGAAGTAGAATTCAAAACCAAATAACTTGTCATCTCACATTAAAGTAAATATTGTAAAACTGATAAGAAAGAAAAAATATTTTATGCGTTATAAAACAAAAGACATTCTTGTTTACTATTAAAGGATATGTAAAATTAATAGATTTTTTTCATAAAGAATGTGTAGATACTTAGAAAAAATAAAATGAAAATATCATCCATTATTTCCATTGCTGGCTAAATGCAAGCACAATTAGCTCTAAAAATATACTCACATTTCCATATTTGTAGTAGAATTGTTATCTATAGTCATGATGTGAAAACAAGCTTTCTGTCAGATAATAATAGATAAAAAAAATTGTGTGTATGTATATTCATGTACTACAAGTTCCCTCTGGAATTTACCAAAGGTCTGTGTATTGTAGAAAGAATTGCTCACCAAAGTTTGACCTAGTGGAAGATTTTAGCTTATTGAGACTGTGCCCTTAGTTGGAGTAGGGAGACATTTTCCTTTTCTTCTTCTCAGCTAATGCCTTTCTAAATTTCAGCCTGTTGATTGGAGTAACATCACTGAATACATAACCATACTCTTAAAAAACAAACTAACATTTTAACAATTTTCATAAAATTTATTTATTTATTAGTATCAAACGAGTATTCTAAAATCATGAAATGCTTATTCATTTTTTAAGCACTTTCTTCGTTGCTGAAAATATCTCTAAAACTATATCTGTGGGTTGAGATTGATAATCACCAGCCCAAACTTCATGTCCTCATCCCTGAGTCATCTTATTGATTATAGTCATCCGCTGCTCCTAAGCCTGTGTTATCAACATGAAATTAATCTAAAAGTACAGAAGTTGCCACTTCAAGCTTTTCTAGTTATCTGAGAATGTCATCTTGATTACTTAATGAAAGTTGAGAGTGTAGATATTTTACTACTGATTAATTTGAAAAAGCTATTTTACCACTGATGAGGGTAGCTATTAATAGTTCTCTAATAAGAAACAATATTTTTTGTATGTGTGAGAGAGAATGTGTTTAAACTTTTAGAAAAAAGAAATACAACTTGCTAAAATTAGGTATACATTTGTCAGAAATTTACTAGCTGCTTCCTATATTTAAATGTTAAAGAACAAAGACAATTTTAAGAAATGTAGACAGTGTTGAATGAAGCATGCCAGTCTGTTATTTCTAAAGTTTTAATTGTATTTAATTTTTTCAATAAGAAATTTTAAAAAATATTAAAAAATCTTTAAAAAGTATACAGCATCATTTTCATATATATTTTTCTGCTTTTCCCAAGGATTTAAATGTAGTTGCAACCCTCAAGTTGTTTAGTTCACAAATGCTTGTATCACCAGTTCCAGAAGATTTGACCTTATTACTGTCATCATTGACTGACCCAATCAGGACATACACACACACACACATACACATACACTCACACATCTTAAAAAGGAAATATCTTGTTTTCATGAGGCAAATATCTAATAATAAATCAAATATGTCAGTTAGTGAGGATAAATTCCAGGCTGTGCTTACAGAGACACGTTCAAAATGAAATATTCTTTATATAAAAAAGTCTCGTGAGCATTGACATTGGTTTTATAACATACATAAAATTTCAGCAAACATTATAGTGTTATAGAAATCATACAATTAATGTGTCTTACTACATTTGCATATGTGGAAAACAGTTTTGTCAAGGCATTTTTGAGGGTGTAACTGGCTCCTATCTAATTGTTCTTTATATCATTCATATGTATTGCACCACACTGCATCTTATTTGAAAAGTAGAACACTCTCTGAAATGGTGCCTAGTCTCCATCTTCAATCAGAAGAAAAAGGTAACAAAGCACTGGTAATATGTCTTATCTTCACCATGACATATTTCACACACTAAGGTCATGATAGAGAGAGCTGTATTTGCTGTACATCATCAACTTATTAAAACATAACAGATTACTTTTAAGCCTTTTAAACCTTTCTAAAAGAAACAAAAATCATTAAAATAAGATAACCTTTTTCTGTATACTTTGAAAAATAACTTTTATCAAATAGTTTCTACAGCAGTGTGGATCTCTATTCAATTTTAGATTTTCAAGGTACCTTCTGAATCATATTTTATGTTCTACTAGACAGACCTACACTCTAATTCCTTGCTCTGGCTTCATGATTCTCTTTCTTGATAGTTCCAGCCTATTTCACAACCTGAGATAGGTCTAAGTGCAAGCTGGAACAAGTCTGTGGCTCTTCTTTATTTCTTAGTTCAAAGTACTTATTTTCTTTACTGCTATACTTTCAATGAACCTGTTGCTTCATGCAGAAAAATTGCTATTATTGTATGTGTTTTGTTGCTCATTGTGATGAAATAATCAAATTGGCTCCTTGTTATTTAATACTAGAATACAGCAGAACTTTACTGTGTCTCCCGATCAATTCTTCAAAATGTAACTATAAATAAATCAAAAACAACTTTTATAGTACCATAATTTTAGCTCCATTATTTCACAATATTAATTGATACACGAACAATCATTTAAATATTTAATTATTATATGGTAGTAAATGTATTTCTTTTGTCCATAATTTGTTTGCAGAAATCTTGTATGCTTGCACTACTGATCTTCCTCTTATTACGATTTATGTTCAGTTTTTTTCTTTTATTCTTAAAGTCGTGGCTAATTTAATGTAATACATTTCCTAGAATTTATGTCAAAATACTGAGTTTAAGCTTTGTATATACATATTTTGTCATTCTTTCCACTTATTTTCTCTTGAAAAAATAAATATTATCTCTTGAATTTATTCTTCTTCCAATCCTCCAGTCCCTGTCTTTAGATTCTTACGTAGTGTGATTCTTCAGTTTTATATTTCAACATGTTGCCTTATTTTATCAGGTAGATCCTATCAATTCTGGGTATTTTTAAATTCCTATGGTTACCTTTTAAATTTGGGAGAAATGTATTTAGTTTCTCTCTTATATGTTTAGAGATGAGAGCTTTGTTTTTCCCTGTTATCATAAGACAGCTCCATCTTTCTGCATGCCATACTCTTCTGGCCATCTGCAAAGACTGTGATGTTACACCTGAATCTCAAAGTTATTAGGTGTGATTGTGGACTGTCACCATATTGTCATTATTTCCTACACTGAGTTTAGTGGCTCTAGGCTACTTGCTGAGAACTTATAAGATGCCACACTATTTTCTAGTATCTCTAATTCAAACCTGACAAAGAAAACTTTATTCCTCTTCATTCCTCAATAAGCCATGCATAAACCTTCCATCTACCTTTGTAGCATACGAGGTACAATACTCAGGTTAAACCACTATTTGTCAATTGACAATACTGTTGACTCTGAATCTAGTTTACTAAAAGTAGCTTGCCTAGACTTGCTATGTTTTAAACATGAAAATATTTAGAAAAAACAACCATATCATTTCTTAAAGAAAACACCTCAGCTAATTTTGCCACAATGAAACCAGCATAGCAATTAATATTTCTATTAATTGCACATTTACTAATTGTAAAAGAAGGAACTACCTCAGAAAGAAACTAACAATGCTATTGACTTTCAGCCCATCCTTGACTCTTTAAGATGCTGTATAAAGTGTAAGACAAATATTACCATATTCGTTGACTGAAGTGACATTATGGAAAATGATTTTTAAAACAAAACCTATAAAGTTTCCCTATTATAGAGCACACAAAAATGAAACTCAAAGAAAGCCTGCACTTTCATAGAGAAATGCCTATTTGTGAAAATCAGCTGTAAAATTATTTTATCAGACTTCTACCTTAGAAATTGTGTATCCAATTAACCAGTGCCTTGAAGGCTTTTCTACATGCATCTCTTATGTTAGAGGTCAAATAGGAGGGTTAATTGGAGATTTCAAAATGGAAATTTTAGGAAATACTAAAACATTTCTTTAAAAAATATAATTTGTAGGTACCAGGTAATTTGTCTAAAGCTATTTTCTACTAATGACTTTACATGAAGTAATTTTATATTGACTGAGAATTCACAGTATAAAATACATTATTACTTAATTAATGTAATTAAATGTATTTTATTGATTTGTTGAATCAAATGTGTAAATATAAATGGAATTAAGAAAAATGACATAATTGTTATTTAACTTTAACAGCATAATCTCTACCCAAAGCAAATAGTTAACCATATTTTGAGATACAGCTTTGCTCCAGGCTTATATTTAAAAATAAGTTATGAGTACCCTAAGACTACTGTTATCTTGAATAATTTATTACAGTAAGCTTCGTGTGGTCTCAGTCTCCGAAATCCATTCAAATCAATTTCTTTTCCTGTAGAGAATCATTGCAATAGCTTTCTTGCTATTGTTTCCTCTTTCTAAAGTGTCTTGTGAATCACACATATATAGAAATGTGCACACACACCCCTACACACACACACACACACACACACACACACTTGTAACTTGTTACATATGTACTTAGGTAAAACTGGGATAGGACAGAGTAAACACCATGACTGTTATTTTGTATTTTGACACAGACCATCTTTCTGTCTAAAGAAACTTGAAATGGAAAAAGTATTCTAGAAAAGTATCTTTGACCATCCTCTCTATTCTGATATCATGACCTTTATAAAATAAGATGTGTTGGTTTATAAAGATTTAAGCTCCCCTCGTGGTCGTGACTTCCTTGCTCATGTTTTCCCTCCTTCCGCTCCTCATTGGAAACTTGGGAGCTCAGTCCGGTGCTCCAGTGTGGGTCTCGGTGACTATCTCCATCCATCACCAGATGAAGGTTCTATGGTGATATGCAAGATATTCGTCAGCATTGCTATAGGATAGGGTCATTTCAGGTTCCCTATCCTCAGCTGCCCAAGGAACTAACTGGGGACCTCGCCTTGGGCTCCTGGGAGCCACTCTAGGTTCAAGTCTCTTGCCAACCCTAAGGTGGCTCCCTTAACTAAGAATTGAGCTTCCGTGCTCCCCTATCCAACCTTCCTTTATCCCATTCATCCTGTTTCCCCAAGTTTCCCTCATCCTCCCCTTCTCACTTTTCTCTCCCCATCCCCCGTCACCCCCATCCCACCCCACCCCCAAGGTCCCAAATTTTCTCCCCTCAATTTTGTCTACTTCCCGTATCCAAGAGGATAATTATATGTTTTTCTTTGGGTTCACCTTCTGAGACAGTGTGACTGATCTATTGGGAGCTCACCAAGGCCAGCTGGACTGTGACAGAAGAAGCATGGGATAAAACCAGACTCTGAACATGGCGAACAATGGGGGCTGATGAGAAGCCGGGGACAATGGCCCGGGGTTTTGATCCTACTTCAAGTTCGGGCTTTGTGGGAGCCTAGCCACCTTGGATGTTCACCTTCCTAGACATGGACAGAGGGGGGAGGGCCTTGGACTTTCCACAGGACAGGGAACCCTGACTGCTCTTTGGACTGGAGAGGGAGGGAGAGAGGAGCGGGGGGAGGGGGAGAAGGGTGGGACGAGGGGGAGGGAAATGGGAGGCCGGGAGGAGGCGGAAACTTTTTTTTCTTTTCTTTTTCTCAATTAAAAAAAAAAAGATTTAAGCTCTTTAGCTCTTTCTATTTGATACAGGAAAAAAAACTACATAGATAACACTATGGACACAACAAAACACATGCATACACATGCAAAAATATACTTCTAATCCACTTGAATAGCTGAGAGTATAGTTCAATGGTATGGTACATGTTTAGTATGTGTGAGCGTTGGCTTCTAACCCTGGTAGTAAAACTGAAAAATTATGTGGACATTTCTGATACAAAGTTTTCAATAATCACTGTGATTTGTGGTTGAGTGAAATGTGTAGAACTTCAGGCCTAGAAAGTAGGAGAGGATTTTGTTCTTGCTTTTTGCCTCTTTTCTTTCTTTTTTTGTTTGTCTGCTTTTTAATCTCTTGTTCTTTGTCTTTTGCCTTCTAAGAAACACCTTATCACATTCAATTACTTTGACCTTTTTTGGGGGGGGGCAAGCAGCATGTGCGGTTAAACAGGGTTTCTCTGAGTAAAGAGTCTGTCCTGGAACTGGCTTTGCAGACCAGGTTGGCCTCAGACTCACAGAGATCCTCCTGCCTCTGCTGGGAATAAAGACATGTGCCACCACCACCTGCCTACTTGGAACATTTAACACTTGAGACCGTGTTCTGATTTACATTTGTGTTCCACTTTGTGAAAACACAATATTCAGAAATCAATGCGATGTTTTTCTCAATTTAGTTTTTTCTCCATTTGGCAACTGAAAAACAATTTTATAGCTATTAAAATTTCAGCTTCTTTCTTGGTAAAATACAGTTGTTATATTATTAACAGTGACTGATAATTTACCTGTCTTGTTTACTGGTTCTTTCCAGTGTGTTCTCTTGATTTATTGACTTGTTAGACCCAGAACACAACTGTGAGTGACCCCACATGACTTGCTTTCTCTTCTTTTACATTTTTGACTGAACAACGTCACTTAAAGGGGGCCATGAAGGGGTTAGAGAGAACCTGGTGCCAGGGAAACTCCCAGGAACCCACAAGAGTGACCCCAACTAAAACTCAAAGCAATAGTGAAGAGGGTGCCTTCACTGAATAGTGAATAGTGAACCGGCCTACCCCTGTAATCAGATTGTTGACTTTCACAATTGTCCTAAGTGAGCCTTCATCTAGTAACTGAAGGAAACAACACAGAAATCCAGAGCCAAGCACTGGACCGAGATCCAGGAGTCCAGTTGGAGAGAGGGAGGAGGAATTATATAAGAGGGGTGGGAGGACAGAGCGGGGTCAACATCATGACAGGGAAAACCCACAGAGACAGCTGACCTGAGCTTGTGGGATCTCAAGGACACTGAACCCGCAGCTAAGGAGTCGGTGTGGGACCAATCCAGGCTCTCTGCATGTGGGTGATGGTTGTATAGCTTGGTCTTTTGTGGGATTTGTAGCAGTGGGACCAATACCAGTCCCTCATGCATGAACTGGCCCTTTGGAACTTATTCCCTATAGAGGGATGCCTTGCCCAGTCTTGATATACGGAAGAGGAGATTACCCTGCTTCTTGATGTGCCATGCTTTGTTGATTCCCATGGGAAGCCTAATCCTTTGTGAATAAAAATCAGAGGAGGAGTGGATGGAGGGAGAATAGAGAAGAGAGGAGGTAGGAGGAGAGAACAGGAAGAGAGGAGGGAGGGGAAACTATGGTTGGTATGTAAAATATATACCCACCACAGATTTTTTAATTTTTTAATCCTCTCCCTTTCCATGTAAAAGCACTTTCTCTAAACCGTTTTACTTTGGAATTTACTTAATAAGTGTCATATATTGTTTGTTTACTTGATCCTTATAGGCAGATGGTTATTGAACGCTAAGATTTAGCCACATGAGATTTTATAAAATTCTAATACCTTTATGTGTTTTTTTTAAATTGTGGTATGCTACAATATGGAAATATCTCAATGGCTGGTCATAGAAAAAAGGAGATGAAAGAGTCCTGTGGGTAGAAGAGAGCCAGAATTATATTAACTAGCTGAGTCAGGGGAGGTCACAGTAAGAGGTGCTATGTTTGCTTGAGCTAGGTGAGGGAGAGACTGGTTCCAAAGACTATGAAATAAAAGTGAATTGAGAATGCAGTTCTCGAGTAGGGCTATGTTTGGCATCTCAAATACAGAGCAAGCAACAGAGAAGGAATATGATAGGAAGAGATAGAGTAAGTATGTTTAGAGAGAGATGAGCATTCTGAGTAATAGAAATCTCATTGTCTGAAAAAAAAAAGAGCTTGTAAGAGGACCTTAGAGTCTGCTCTGGGCTGTCATCATTGTGGTATTGCTCCTGTTGACACCATGACCATACTGTGTTGAATGAACAAAAAAAAAAAAAAAAACCTGAATCATCTAATGGCTTTTTATTATATCTTTCTGCTACTCTGAATTGGAACAAACTAGATGGACAACAGCTCTGTGGTACTGAAGAATTTAACTCTAAGGCTAAAAGTGGCAAACAGATTAGAAAGACAGGTGAACTGTAGTAAAAATACCAGTACCTCAGTTTCCGAATTCATCGGTTCTGTGGCTGGATCATGCCCGTGCAACCTCTTGTTTCCCAGTCTCCATAAAATCAAAGTAAGTGATTGGTGCAAAACAGGTAAAGTATAGTGCAGCAATTTCATGGAGGAGGGAGGAATTTAAAAAAAAAAATCGAGAAGCTTGATTTGAAAGAGAACATTTAATGAATGAACTGAGATTTCCCTACAATGCTTGCCAAAAAGTAATGTCATTAAAGCACACATACTCTGGACACTGTTCAGTTTCGACAGCACACAGCCCATCTCTTCTTCCCATTATTTACTCCTTCTCATGCAAAGCAATTTCATATCTATACCCATAGTTGAGGTATGTGTTCACAAATGTAACTAAACATAAACTATATTCATGTTTTTATTACCTCTATAGAAGACGTTGATTTTTCACTTACATTCAGGAGATTAACAATTAACTTTTTCCTTTATTGTTTGATCTTCTGGTTAGCTGTATTAACTAGATAGACCTACACCATTTGATAAAATTTATTTGGAATTGGTAACCACAGAGGAGGGAGAGGTCAGCAAATCATTCTTCCTGTATCAAAGCATCCCATTCCTTGTTTTGTAAATTAAATGCCATAGAATAATGCGTATTTATTTTCTCAATCTTGCCAACTGCCTCCAAAATAGAATAGCAGTTGCATGGCTGCAAAGAATTAGAGAGAATTAAAAATCCAAAACAAAAAATGATTACTTTGTGACCATCTGGGGGAAAAAGAGGGACATTATCTATAGAAATGTATAGGACTAACTCCTGTCATATTTCTTCCTCTGATTATTCACTTTGGTATTACATATTGGATACTTGCCTATGAGACTTTATAAGCAGAATCATTTTCAATATTTTTCTCATTTGCTTATCACCAAAATCCACCTTTCTATGCACTGAACTTTCTTTATGCGATCATATTAAACATTGACTGCTATTTGGTCTTCTCTTTAAATGACTTAATCTTATCCCAAGCTTTTGATTCTTAAATAAGTGAAATAAAGTAATAGACTGATGAATTATCACCCTAGTTCCCATGCCAGCTCATATCAAATGTGAATGTCAGGCGAAGCATCATAATTTTTTATATAGCTCTTAGCTCAAAAGCACCCAGATTCCCCCAATTGTCCAATAAAGATAACTACTCCTCTCCTTTCACTCTCTTCTCCCTGTCACTTCAAATTTATATTATAATCCAAGCACTTCCCAAGAGCCTCATAGATAAATGCTGTCCATCACTTAGGAACGCCGAGAAAGTCACATCACAATACTGCCCAAATAAGATATGCTTAAGAAAATGTTTTTCAAATGACATACACTCCTTTAGAGAAATTCCAGCAATTCACTCCGGTGATTACAACAAAGATTAAAAATTCTATTTGACAAATTAAAGTGCTGCTATCCATCAGCAGTAAACCACATTTGAAAAGGTTTCTCACAAAGACCATGTAAGGTGTAAATTTTTTTTTCATGCCTAAAACGTGGATAGGACACTTAGGGTTAAAATGGTATTACTTTTTGACAATTGACTGAAAATGTCCTTGGTCATGTGCAGACTGAACACTGAAGTGGGTAAAATTTGGCCTAATCTTTAAGCCATCTGAATTTATTATTTTAGTGTAAAAGAATCCCGGTGCTACTTCTGAATCTAGATGACACATTTCTCCAAGGTCTAGAGAGAGACGTTTTCTTCCAGGTCCCTGATACATTTCCTAAAGACTTTTTCAGTTTCTTTTTTGATTTGCAGAGGTCATTAGAAAAGTTCATGTCCTTGAAAGGGAAGGGAAGGCAATGGATTCTTGTTTCAAGTTGCAAGCACTTGTCAGCATTTTGGCTGTTGGTTATTATTTCTGAAGTAGTAGGAGACATAGCTCCTGTAAAAACTTTAATCTATATGATATAATAAATAAAAAAATAAGGATTACAGAGTGAATTCTGTCGAAGGTTATTAGCCTACTGCTCAGTGAGGCCAATTCATTGAGCAGCGAATGTCCTTCTCAAGATTGTGCTGGACACAAGTAAGAATTCTAACAGTCGAATTTCAATATACATGGTAGGAACTGAATTTGTGAGTACCTTGTTTCCAAATTTCATAGAAAGTAAAAAACATCCATAAACAAATATCAGGTTACTTATATCCTGAATATTCCTGAAGATATTTTTCTTAGACTATAATAAGAAAATTTAGGAAAAAATCTACCATTATAAATCAATAATAGTTTGTGAAGAAGCTTGTATCCTTATCTTGTTTATCCTTCTCTATAATCACTTCTCAATTTTTCATCATTTACCTTGTCCATAGACTGTAGATGGTTGAAGTGTAAGGAAGATACAGAATCTACAAAGTGAACTAAAATAGGCAAGTCTTTGATTGTTTAACAGGATTGTTGATAATTTAAATCGCAGACAACTTAAACAAGTAGGAGTTTCAGTCTAAAGTTATGCCGATATAAAATTACATAACGAAAAGGATCATTATTAAATTTACTGCATCGTGTACTTTGAGCAAGAATATCATTCTGTATAGGACCTCTTCCAGCTAGCTGGTAAGGGCTATTTGCTGAGGAAAATCCTCGCTGAACTTCGATGATAGACAGCCTTTTCTGTTAAAGTCTTTACAATAAGAGGTAACAGTGGTATCGATAAAATGCCACTGTGCACGGTAATGCTTTAAAAAGGAGAGAATCAGGTTTTACTTTAAAATTTATTCTAATATTTTTATTCATAGGTATGTGTCTGTGGGTATTTAGTATGTACGTACATGAGTGCATTCACACAGTGGCCAGGAAAGAGTATCAAATATGCCAGAGCTGGAGTTGCAGCCTGCCCTGAGACTGCTGATGCGGGCTCTGGCATGTCAACTCTCGAGTCCTCTGATACAGATAGAATTGATCTTCACTGTGAAATGATTGATCTTAACATCTCTTCAAATCATTATTGGGTTTCCTCGCCACATAATTAAAGCACTAAACATACAGAACAAAGAAGGATTGTTAAAAGCTGCAAGAGAAAAAATGCAAGTAGCATATAAAAGCAGACCTATGAGAATAACAGCCATCTTTTCAATGGAGACCCTAAAATCCAGAAGGGCATGGACAGATGTCTTTCAGATTATAAGACATCACAGATGCCAGCCTTAACCACTATACCCAATAAAATTTTCAATCACTATAGATATAGAAAACTACATATTAAATAATAAAGTCAAATTTAAACAGTATCTACCCATGAACCCAGAACTACAGAAGATGCAAGAAAGAAAACTTCAACCCAAGGAGCATGACTACACCCATGAAAACACAGGAAATAAATAATCCTGCATAACAAAACCAAAGGAAGGAAAACACACACATTAAAACCAACACTACCACCAACATTAACAACAGCAACATTAACAAAATAACAGGCATTAACCTTCAAATGTCATTGATATCACTGAATGCCAATGGACTCAATTCCTTGAATAAATAGAAACACAGTAGCTGAACGGATGCAAAAATTGCGAGGGTTTATAATGTGGATTCCCTGACTTCACACTGATTCCCTGAGCTACTTCACATATTTATAAACTAATTTTTCTACTCACAGTTTCTAAAATTTTCTATCTACCAATGTTTGCCAATAATGTTAATTCATGTAAGCACTGCGCATGTTTCCTAGGTTATAACTTATTATTTACTTGCTTATTTTTAGATCAGTTTGATAAAAAGATAAGTGTGTGATGTATTCTAACCACCATGCTTGTAATTGTATGATACAAATAAAATGGAACTTTTCAGCAATGTACATTCATTTCAATGAAATCACGTATCCTCGGTGATTTTCTTCCATTCCCTCGAGTATTTTGGCCAATTGGGTCTTAATAGGGAATGGATACACACATAGAAATACTTGACTTGTTATCATTTAGAAAGTGGAATAAATTTGTACATTATTTGAAGACAAATTTTACTTTTAGAAGGGAACAACTAGACTTATTTTGCAAGAAGGAAATCATTATTCTCCTTTCTATTCTTTGACTTTCAGACATTTAAGTGGAACCCAGAATCCACAGACACCAGGGTGACCTGACCTTTCCATGACAATTTTTGAATTAGTGGAGAAGCCTCTGGGGGCATGTTTGAAAGAAAATATCCTAAAGATAATTAAGTGCATTATTCAAACTCTAGGAAAATATCTATGTGGGGCATATTTTTAGTTAAAACTCATTTTTAAAACTAAAATTCAAAAGAAAGATTATTTTTTCATGTTTTCAACAGAAATTACCTTAAGAATCCTTCCTTTGGAAATATTTCCCATAGTTGCATAGACAATTTACAGTAACAAAGTGATTATTGCCACTGTATTTATTTTGTGAATATAAATCCTCTCTAAATGACTCTTCACCAAACTAAGTTTGACTCTGGTATAGTGAAACTTGTGCTTTCCACTTTGCTTAAGCTAGAATAAAAAATTTCAATTGGCAGAATGGTTCTATGTGTCTAGATAAAAGGGAATTTTTAAAACTAGTGCCTTCTAGGTGACTGAGTTGAAATCCCATCTGATTTCTTCTTTTGCTATGGTCTGATATGTGGCCTTCATATGACCATGTATAAAACTATTCTAAATGCAAGTAGAATCTTATTTTACAAATGGATTTTGAACTAATGCTACAGAGTTTCTGAATTATGAAGATGCCTTATGACCACAGTTTTTATAGCGACAACACAAAGTGAATAGGAGTAGAATTAGTTACGTGATATTATCTCTTTCCATACTATGCACAGTTTGCTAGAGGAATCCAATGTCAAGAAGTTCTATACTGCTATACTGCTAAGAGCAGCTGTAAATGTGTGTTATATCTTTTTTGGTCATTATTTTTATTGCCATTATACAGAGTAAAACTGTGGATTCTTGTATCAGGTTTAAACTTGTCCTTGAAAATTTTAGTAAAGAATGGACATATTCCAGTCCATAATACTCACAGTTTCAAGCAAAATATGCATTGAATAGATATAGACTATAGTTTGGCCTATGATTCAATGATGAAAGAAGCAGAGATAAATGCAATTGAAGCAAGTTCTGCAGTAATAAATCTTTACAGTAGAGTGAAGTAATAGAAAGAGGTACTTCAGCTAGATGCTTGCATCAAATAGGATTAGTTTGAGCTCTTATGCATTAAAGTAAAAAATTTCTGGCAGTTCTTTTCTATTTTAAATGATTTTTAATATACATAAATATAAAATGTACATAATATACAATCATACATGAATAATGCATATGAAATAATTATTTATCTTTATGTGACTTTATATAATATATATTATCTGTATTCCATCATTGTCTTTTATATTATATATCATATAATCATATTATGTGAAGCATGTTGCAAAGGATTGAAAAGTTAAAACTAATGTGAATAATTGTTCACAGTGAAGCTGCCTTTGGCATATATAATAAATTGATGTCATACAAGTTGAAAGATAATTTCCAATAATTCCCAATAATGTTAAGAGAGCTAGCTGCTGCACTCAAAAGTAGAGGTTGTTACTTCTATTTTTTCATTGTTTTTACTTTTATTGAAAATAGATTATTTTCTCATGCAATATTTTCTCAATAATTTTTCCTAAACCTATTCTCCCCCATCTCCCCTCCCCAATACACTGAGTCTTTAAGATCTAAAGAAGTTGGAATGGAAGTATTTATATTGAAAATTAAAAAAAAGCTGTCACTATATCATTGTATAAAGGCACACAACAAAATTTTATATTTACAAATATACAGATTCCAAAGGTTATTTATTTTATGGCACAAAGCTTAGAGAGTTTTTTTTAATATTATTTATTATGTATACAGTGTTCTGTCTGTGTGTATCTCTGCAGGCCAGAAGAGGGCACCAGACCCCATTACAGATGGCCGTGAGCCACCATGTGGTTGCTGGGAATCGAACTCAGGACCTTTGGAAGAGCAGGCAATGCTCTTAACCTCTGAGCCATCTCGCCAGCCTGCTTAGAGAGTTTAAATTAGCATGAGTATCATTTACTGCATTTTACATTTATGTAGATCCTATTTCAAAGGTTGGCATTCAGCATCTAGTAGGAAAAATATCTTTAAGTGAAAGAAAATCAAAGTATTGATATCTAGATAATTTTAAAATTAATATTTATAATTCCTTTATGGATGATGCTGATAGCGCAACTATAAGACCTGTTTGAGTTATCAGCTGCTCAAGACGATTCCATCTTGGTTAGATGAAATGGTGCTTTTTTTTGCAACATTCTGGCCAGAACTCCAAATAAAAACCTCTGAAAATCCTACTGAATACTCAGAGACAGTAATCTTTGAACTAAACCATCATTTTACTTTCACAGGATCCTATAGAAAGAACATCACTCCCATGACAGCTGGAAGTAATTCTAGAAGACGACGTTCCTTCTCCCAACAAAGTTTGTCCTCAGGGTTAGGGATATCATTTAGTGGCTGATTATAATTGCTATAGCTTTGGCAGTTTGGGGAAAAATTATGTAAACTCAGGGATTTCTTTGAAAAAAAGAGGAAATTGGATGAGATAATGGATTAGTGTGAACTTAAACTAATAATAATAGTGAGTAATGGAGTGAATATTTGTAAACTATTATTTATAGTCAATTTACACTGGTATAAATTTTTGTTTATTGATGCAAACTTAAATTATATTGAATATGTTTCTATTTTCATCTACAATATTTGAATACCGAGGTAAAGTTATATTATCATATTGTATGAATGCATGCTTCTACCTCTGCTTAAGACATTTTGTATATTGATACAATTTTAGAATATTTTTATCTTATTGCAATATATATTCCTACCTCTGATCAAGATATTTATACATTGTTTACATTTTGAGGTCATTGTCCTCATTTCTTGCACAGTTATTTAAAGATTGTTTAATATTCTAATATGAAGTCTTAGTCTTTAAGTTATATAGGTATTAAGATTTATAGGTCAATAGTCATCCATGTTTGTCATACTTCTAGCTAGACTAATCAGGTTCTTTAGAAACATAGAGACTGTATTCTGCATAGATAGGTAATCTTCAACAACTTCAAAGTGCTGTAGAATATGGCATTTAAACAATTTAGGTTTCTGTTGACATGAGACATGAATATTCCTGGCAGCACCAATCAGAACCACCAGAATGTTTAACACGGAAGACACTCCACCTGAACCTTGTTTTCTTCTTGGCAAAACTGGCCTTTGAGCAAGAAACTGCCCATGTTCCAACCACTTACAAAATATGTGATGTCCAGACAGGACAAGCAGGATACAAGAAAAAAGATGGTCAAATCTTGCCAAGACAGAGTAAGACAGTTTTGAAAAGTTTCCCGCCTCTAAAAATGGTCTGTCAGTTACTCTAGGCCTTAGCCAAAGTTGGCTTATTCAACATTGCAAATGAAACTTTGGGGGATTTCCCAGGTAGCCAGTTGTTTCTGTCATTTGTTGCACATTTTGGACGTTGCTTGATTGTTCTTCCTGCTTACTCAAGTAATATTATTTCCCTTCTTGAGTCTTTGATGGGGTTGAAACAAGATAGTTGTAATTACTTATCTTTCATGACTTGGCCAAATTATTTATTATACAAGACTTAAACTAATAAGGATAGGTAATTATTGAAACATTTACCACATGTTTCTTGCTTGATATTGTTTTTGCTGGTTGTAATTCCAATTTCTATACATTAAATTTGTTCTTATTGTGTATAATTTTGTATTAGGCTTTGAACCTTCTTATATAAACAAAAGGGGGAGGTGCTGTAGGAACTCCTATATCCAATAGCCTTTAAGTTACCATCCCACTTGGGCACCGTCTCGTATACTACATGTGCAGATGTAAAGCGTAGGTCTGGTCTCTCTTCCAGCTGTGGGATTCAGTTGTTGATCACTGTTTGAGCAGAGGACTGTAATCTGTTAGTCTACCCCTAAATAAATAACCCTCTATTATTCTCAATTCTGAGCTAGTGTGGGATATCTTCTAAGTGTCTATCTTCATCTGGAAATTGTTTTGGTTTTTAAAATTGAGCATTAAAATGAAAAAAAAAGCATAATACAAAAAAGGATCTTGCATTAACATTTGTATGTTTCTCCTTTGTGTTAAAACTAAAATTTTATTCCTTCTCACCATCCTTAGAAAGTAGTGTTATTAGTTCGATAATTAAGATGACAAATAGAGAAGTCCAGAGGTTATGGCTGAGGCCACTAATATAATCAGTGGTATATGCACAATGAGGGGTAAATTCGCTGGCAACCTTGCTCAAAAGCCATAGGCCAAAGCTATGTGCCTCTCCATCATGTTCCCTGCTCATGAGTTATCTAAAGTTATAATGGAAAATTGTGCAATTATGTTTCAAAGGGTTTTTTTGATATTTACATAAAAAGCTATGTCCTATACTTTAAAATCTTTGATAAACTGAAGTATATTTTTTGAACAATTTGAGTGGATTTTTTTGCTGGGATATCATTGAAAAATGATTACAGCATTTTAAATGATATTTTAGCAGTACAAAATTCATCAGCAATAAAAATGAAATTTTAAATTTAATTTTATTGAGAGTTTGAGTTTATATAATGAATGGTAATATAGAATAATCTTTGTATATTATGGCTGTATGATTTCTAATAATGTAAACAACGTAAGTTACATTATGGTAAACCCTCTGTAAATGTTTTAAATATAAATTTTCAAAAGTGAAATATATGTGGACAGGTGACAAAGTAAAAATTATTTTGGAAACTAATTGATAAAATGAGGTGATAAATTATTCCAGAAAATTTAAAAGGACATCTAGAAAGAGAATAAAGATAAAGCAATGATTCAAAAGATTAAATAAGAGTGAGTTATTTGTAGCAAGACATGGAGCAATCTCTAAAAAGAGTGGCTCCTGGATAAGGAATGCATGCAGTCTTGCTTGCCTTGCTCTCAAAAGGTCTGCCTTTCCAGCTTTAGAAGAGTGCATCCTAAGTTGGTGGTATAAAGCTAACCCTGGCAGGCTCTTAAAGTGGAGACCCAGAGACTCAGAAGTTCAAAATTCACAGCTAGAATAAAAGACATTGTATCTAAAAACAAACAAACAAAATACCAAAACCATAAAACATGGAAATAAAAAATAAAGTTTTATTTAAAAATGAATAAAAGTTTCTTTAAAAGAAAGCCTAATTTCAAAAAGGGTATACAGAAATACTTTTCTTGTGGATCTTCAAGGTACATAGAAAGTTCTAATATAAATATCACTCATACCTTACTTTTAAAATAACACATAAATACTCATGATCTCAGAATAGAAAAGTACATAGTTAAATGAGATTTATAGAAGATAAATCTTATGGGTTAAGGTCTATTCTTTCTAGCCACAATGAAGACCTTGGAAGAATATGTTTTTGATTTATTTCTTTGGAAGAGAATTCATAGATACGTACCTGTTGCTTGAATGGGAAAATTTTGAAGTCCTAACTAATTTTTAAGAACTCTAATTACATAAGCAAGACCAATACTCTATGCCTGTCTGGCCAACGATCTGAGATACAACATTGACATCCAAAGTGAGATCCACAAAGGTATTGAGAAAATTTAAGAATTGCAATAGCCATTGCTGAAATATGGGAAAGGCTATACAAGATTCAAAGAGTGTCTAGTACTATTCTGAAATAACTGATTAAGAAATTCCATAAAAAAGCAGAACAAACCATTTGAAGCAGCTACATGTTTTTGCGATTTAAGGATATCAATGACAATATCCCAGTTTTAAAAAATAGCATAAATGAAGAGAAATAATATAAACCTTATATAAGGTTCTTCATCTCTAACAGTGATTAGAGAATAAAAATGAAGAAAATCTCTTCATAGCTATAATCAAAGCTCTTAACAATACCATTTAACCATTTGGACTAGAGGTTTGTACATGGGGATAAATTGCATTCTGCTACATTTTGAAATCCAGTTATTTCAATAACATTTGTTAAAAATGTTTTCTTTTTTATTGTAAAATTTTAGCTTCTTTCTCAAAAATCAGGCATTCAAAAGTGTGTTGATTAATATTGGGGTCTTCATTTAAATTCCATTGGTCCACCTGTCTGTATTTATGCTCATACCAAGCTGTTTTCATTATTGTAGCTCTATAATAGAGCCTGATGACAAGGACGGTGATGTGTCTGGAAGTACCTTTATTGTACAGGATTTTTTTTTTTTGGCTCTCCTGGGTTTTTTGTTTTACCATATAACGTTTAACATTTTTCTATTGAGGTCTGTTTCTAATTGTTCTGGAAATTTGATGGAGATTGCATTGAATCTGTAGATTGCTTTTGGTAAGATTGCCATTTTTATTATATTGATCCTACTTATCCATGAACATGGGAGATGCTTCCCTTTCCTGGTATCTTCTTCAATTTCTTTCTTCTAAGACTTAAAATTTTTGTCATACAGGTATTTCACTTCTTTGGTTAGTGTTGTCTACTGACTCCGGATTGACAGTTGGGGGATCTTCATAGGCTCAAACTAGGCCCTCTGAATGTGAGTAACAGTTGTTAAGACTGGGGAAGTCTGTGGAGCCACTGTCAGTGGGAACAGAACATATTTCTAGTGCTTGAAGTGGTTTGTTGAAGCCCATTCTCTTTGGAAAAATATCTTGCCCATTCTAGATATAGATGGGGGCAGACCTTAGTCCTGCCTCAAATTTTGTTCTAGAATTTGTTGACTCCCCATGGGAAGCCTTATCCTCTCTGACAAGTGGATGGACGATGGAGTAGGTGGAAGGTGGGGGGAAGCTTGAGGAGGGGAGGGTCTGGGATTTGTATGTAATATAAGAAAAGATTGTTTTAAAAATAAATTTAAAAATATCATTTAACCTCTACTAACTAATTATAGAGATTTTAAACATTCAGTGACATATTAATTTTAGTATAAATATACTCTATCGTGAAAAGAAAGCCTTATTTTATTAGTATTCAGTGGGCTATATGATACATACAAACTCAGGTGTTTTGAAGCACTAGGCAAGTATATATTTTGCTTTCAATCTTTTTTTATTTATTTATTAAAGATTTCTGCCTCCTCCCCACCACCGCCTCCCATTTCCCACCCCCTCCCCCAATTATCTCCACCTCCCCCATCAGCCCGAAGAGCAATCAGGGTTCCCTGCCCTGTGGGAAGTCCAAGGACCACCCACCTCCATCCAGGTCTAGTAAGGTGAGCATCCAAACTGCCTAGGCTCCCACAAAGCCAGTACATGCAGTAGGATCAAAACCCAGTGCCATTGTTCTTGACTTCTCAGCAGTCCTCATTGTCTGCTATGTTCAGTGAGTCCGGTTTTATCCCAGGCTTTTTCAGACCCAGTCCAGCTGACCTTGATGAGTTCCCGATAGAACATCCCCATTGTCTCAGTATGTGGGTGCCCCCCTCCCGGTCCTGAGTTCTTTGCTCGTGCTCTCTCTCCTTCTGCTCCTGATTTGGACCTTGGGATTTCAGTCCGGTGCATTTGCATAAACATGAATATAAGTGGGTTATCAAAGATCATATAAAAAATAAAAATATACCATATTTAATCTAGCTTACAATATTTGAAATTTCTAATTTTGTGATATTTGTATTATTTTAAAGAGTTCACATTAGACATTCACAAAAATATGCAGCGCAAAGAATATTAGTAGCATTTTTATCTGAAAATAATGACAGCAATTATTCATTTAACTTCACACCTGTGAAATACTGAGAATGATTAATTTCTAATATGTTATTATAGCTCACAGTTTTGGACAGTCTGATCCAAAATAGTTTGGCCTCTTAACTTAATTCTACTGAAAGAGTACCAAATCAAAGTGGAAAGGTAGAGAAGAGAAATATGTTCATCTGATTGGAAAATATGGAAAGAATAAGGAGGTATCCAGAATCACACAACTCCATTTTGGAGCACAATCCCAATTATTTAAGGGTTTTCCATAAGGTTCAGAATTTCTATACCTCCAAAAAGTACCACTTTGGAAAGGACAATTTGGGACATTAGGAGACACTCAAACAAACCATGGCGTTTGGGTTTCCATTTCTACATCTCATTTTTCTTTTTCATTTTCATTTTTGAGACTGTCTAATCCAATGCTGAACAGAAGTCTCTGATCTAAAATTGGACATGTTTTATATTATACCACTTAAGTTACAGTTTTATGTGAATCCTTTAATAGGACTATTATACTTTAAGCAGCCAAGTTTAATTTTTTACTTAAAGTGACTGTTGAACTGAATTTGTTAATGCTGTGTGTAATTTAATAACCTGGGTTTTGTGATTTTCTTTATGCTGCTACTTTCTTCAATGTTTTCTTTAAAATTAAAATTCCATTTAATGAAATAATACTACTAATGAGTTTTCTCTTTTCTTTCTCTGTATGAGTATTTGGTTGATTTTTTTTAAATCTTTGGCTAAATCTTATTCAAAGAACATTGGAAACTATTTCTTTAACATTGCAATTTATAATCATGTGATATCTGATGTACACATGAACCTGTGTCCTTATAATCAATTTCATAATCATATCAAAGTAACAAGGACCAACATGCTTTAAAAACAGGAATGAGCTAAGATGCGGAACACAACCTAGTTTTAGGCTATGTACTAAATCATCAGCATAATAAAAAAGGTATTTAGCTTTGGTTGTCTTACTCAAAGTGAGAAGATTTTTGATTAATTGTATAGTTGTTGCACACATAAAGGTTTCCTGATATTCTCTAGGAAACATATAAACTGAGAGCACTAGTTTTGTCTTCCCAAAGCAATGTCAAAATCCAGGCAAACTGTTTAAGCATTCCACAGACAAAATCCCTCCTCACGGCAATATAATTAGTCTGTTTGCCAAGAGGTCCAATTATCAGCATGTTTTCAGAAAGATTATCTTGGGTCACCTGCCGAACTTTTCTGTCAATGTCTCACAGGTAAAAGGAGATAAATATGTCATACTGTGTTAACTCTAAAATAATTTTGGAAAACCAAAATATGGGGAAATAAAGTCCTTAAGGGTTCACTTATACCTGTGATATATATATATGAATATATATTCAAATATTTAATATGTAAATTTTCGATAATTTAATAAAATATTTCATGCATCTGTATATAAGGACAAATGTAATATAGAATAAATTGTGAAAATTAAGTGGATTATTATTAATTAAATCACCATTTAGGTTTTTTTTCTACATACAAAATACTAAAATTCAAATATTTATTATTGTCAATATTATGCACTCATATCTATTTTAAATTTATCACTTCTGTGTCAGTATAGAACCTCAATATCCTATGCAGCCTTTATGAAAATACATCTTAATCAACACATTCTGTCTCCCTCAAGTGCCCATCTTTACTCTCTGTCTTCTGTAGTAAACTACTTTATGAAAATTATTTACATTTTGTGTATTAACTGTTATATGTAGTGAAATAGTAATAAGTTGTATTTACATTTTAGGTAATAGATAATAAAAGAGACTAGAAACAAGCATACCTTAGACCATACATTGAGCTAGTATCTGTTGTGAATTGAAAGAAAATGGCCCCCAAAGGGAGTGGTATTAATAGGAGATGTGGCCTTGTTGGAGGTGGGTGTCTCTCTGGAGGCTTTGAGGTATCCTTTGCTCAGGCTTCCCTCATTGTGACTCTGCCTCAAGGTTTATTTCTCTCACCTTCAGCACAGTGTTTGCCTGCAGACAACCGTGCTTTCTGTAATGATAATAATTGACTGAACCTCTGAAACTGTAAGTGAGCCTCTCAGTTAAATGTTTTCATTTATGAGTTACCATGGTCATGGTGTCTCTTCACAGCAATAAAAATCCAAACTATGACATTTTCTCGGATATTTTTTTGTGTGTGTATGTGAATACATGCAGCTTGAGTGCATGGAAACATAAATGACAGTAGTTGTTTTGTTCATATTCCTTTACTTTCTATCAGGAATGCAAAAAGTCACCGCTTGAAATTCATTTAGTCATCAGGAATAGAAGTATAGCTCATTACCTGAATTTAAATTCTAATCAATATTATGATAATTAATTTATTCTTTTTTTCTGAGCAACACTTACCTGTTAGATGCTATCTGCCTTACTTATTGGTTTTATCACAATATGAAAAAATGTTTTATAACTTTATATTGTTTGTGCTCTGCTGCTTCTGAGATTGGCTTTCTTTATGCAACCCACACTGTCCTCTCAACTTTTGAATCATTCCTCCCTGTCCTTGCACCTGGTTTTACACATACCACTATCCTCATAGGTGTTTCTTTGAGGAACATAAATATCTGTAACAATTAACAACTTGAATAAAAAACAAATAATGCATTTATTCACATGAAATTGAATTTTAAAGTTCTTGTCAAATAGATCTTTCACTTCCTTGGTTAGTTACTTTATACTATTCGTGAAAGGTGATGTTTCTCTGATTTCCCTCTCAGCTTATTTATCCTTTGTGTATAGGAGGGCTACTGATTTTTTTGAGTTGATCTTGTATCCTGCCACATCACTGAAGGTATTTATCAGCTTTGGAGTTCCCTGTTAGAGTTTTTGGGGTCACTTATGTACACTTTCATATCATCTGCAAATAACAAAAGTTTGACTTCTTTCCAATTTGAATCCCCTTGATCTCATGTTGTCTTATTGCTATTGCTAGAATTTGAAGCACTATGTTGGAGAGATATGGAGAGGGTAGACAGCCTTGTCTTGTTCTTCCTGATTTTAGTGGAATCTCTTTGAGTTTCTCTTTATTTAATTTGATGTTAACTGTCAGCTTACTGTATATTGCTTTTATTATGTTTAGATATGATACTTTATCTTTAATCTCTCTAAGACGTTTATCATAAAAGGATGTTAAATTTTGTCAAATGCTTTTTTGGCATCTAATGAAATGATCATATGTTTTTTTTTCTTTCAGTTTATTTATATGATGGCTTACATTGATAGACTTTCATATTTTGAACCAGCCCTGCATCTCTGGGATACAGCCTACTTGATCATAATGGATGATTGTTTTGATGTGTTCTTGGATTCGGTTTGCCAGTATTTTATTGAGAATTTTTACATCAAAGTTCATGTGTGAGAATGGTCTGTATTTCACTTTCTTGGTTGAGTCTTTGTGTGGTTTTGGTATCAGGGTAACTGTAGCTTCATAAAAAGAGTTTGGCAATTATATGTTTATCCTCTTGGCTATGGGAAGTAGACAAAATTGCCGGGGAGAAAATTTGGGATCTTGGGGGTGGGGTGGGATGGGGGTGACAGGGGATGGGGAGAGAAAAGTGAGAAGGGGAGGATGAGGGAAACTTGGGGAAACAGGATGATTGGGATAAAGGAAGGTTGGATAGGGGAGCACGGAAGCACAATTCTTAGTTAAGGGAGCCACCTTAGGCTTGGCAAGAGACTTGAACCTAGAGTGGCTCCCAGAAGCCCAAGGCGAGGTCCCCAGTTAGTTCCTTGGGCAGCTGAGGATAGGGAACCTGAAATGACCCTATCCTATAGCAATGCTGACGAATATCTTGCATATCACCATAGAACCTTCATCTGGTGATGGATGGAGATAGTCACAGAGACCCACACTGGAGCACCGGACTGAGCTCCCAAGTTCCCAATGAGGAGCAGAAGGAGGGAGAACATGAGCAAGGAAGTCAGGACCACGAGGGGTGCACCCATCCACTGAGACAGTGTGGCTGATCTATTGGGAGCTCACCAAGGCCAGCTGGACTGTGACGGAAAAAGCATGGGATAAAACCGGACTCTCTGAACATGGCGGACAATGAGGGCTGATGAGAAGCCAAGGACAATGGCCCTGGGTTTTGATCCTACTTCAAGTTCTGGCTTTGTGGGAGCCTAGCCAGTTTGGATGTTCACCTTCCTAGACATGGACGGAGGGGGGAGGACCTTGGACTTTCCACAGGGCAGGGAATCCTGACTGCTCTTTGGAGTGGAGAGGGAGGGGGAGAGGAGTGGGGGGAGGGGGAGAAGGGTGGGAGGAGGGGGAGGGAAATGGGAGGCTGGGAGGAGGCAGAAACTTTTTTTTTCTTTTTCTCAATAAAAAATTAAAAAAAAAAGAGTTTGGCAATGACTCTTCTGTTTCTATTATATGGAACACATTAAGGAGTATACTTTAAGTCTTTGAAGAAAGAAATTGAAAAGGATACCAGAAAATGGAAAGATCTTCCATACTCTTGGATTGGTAGGATCAACATAGTAAAAATGGCAATTCTACAAAAGGCAATTGATAGATTCAATGCAATTCCCATCAAAATACCAATAAAATACTTTACAGACCTTGAAAGAACAATAATCAACTTTATATGGAAAAAAAACCCAAGATAACCAATACAATCCTGTACAATAAAGGTACTTCCAGTGGCATGACAATCCCTGACTTCAAACTCTATTACAGAGCTACAGTAAGGTAACCAGCTTGATACTGGCATAAAAGCAGAGATGTTGACCAATGGAATCGAATCAAAGACCCAGATATTAATTCTCAAACCCATGAACACTTGATTTTTTACATAGAAGTTAAAAGTATACAATGGAAGAAAGAAAGAATCTTCAACAAATGGCGCTGGCTTAACTGGATGTCATCCTGTAGAAAAATGAAAATAGATCCATATCTATCACCATGCATAAAACTCAAGTCCAAATGGATTAAAGACCTCCATATAAATCTGACCACACTGAACGTGATAGAAGACAAAGTGGGAAGTAGCCTGCAATACATGGGCACAGGAGACCACTTCCTATGTATAACTCCAGTAGGACAGACAATAAGAGCAACAGTGAATAAATGGAACCTCCTGAAACTGAGAAGCTTCTGTAAAGCAAAGGATACTGTCATTAAGATAAAAAGGCTACCTACTGGATGGGAGAAGATCTTCACCAACCCCACATCAGACAAAGCTCAGATCTCCAAAATATATAAAGAATTCAAGAAGCTAGACATTAAAATTCTAAATAAACCAATTGAAAAATGGGGTACTGAAATGAACAGAGAATTCTCAATAGAAGAATTTCAAATGGTTAAAAGATACTTAAGAACATGTTCAACTTCCCTAGCTATTAGGGAAATGCAAATAAAAAAAAACCTTTGAGATGCCATCTTACACCTGTCAGATGGCTAAAATCAAAACACCAATGATAGCTTATGCTGGAGAAGTTGTGGAGCAAGGGGAACACTCATCCATTGCTGGTGGGAATGCAACTTGTGCAACCACTTTGGAAATCAGTGTGGCAGTTTCTCAGGAAAATGAGAATCAACATACCTCAAGATACAGCAATACCACTCTTCGGAATATACTCAAGAGATGTTCAATCATACTACAAAAGCGTTTGTTCAACTATGTTCATAGCAGCATTATTTGTAATAGCCAGAACCTGGAAATAACCTAGAAGCCCCTCAATGGAAGAATGGATAAAGAAGGTGTGGCACATATACACTTTAGAGTTTTACTCAGCAGTAAAAACCAATAACATCATGAATTTTGCATGCAAATGGATGGAAATAGAAAACACTTTACTGAGTGAGATAACCTAGACCCAAAAAGATAAATATGGTATGTACTCACTCATAAGTGGATTCTAGCCATAAATAAAGAACATCGAGCCTATAATTACTGATCCTAGAGAAGCTAAAGAAGAAGGTAAACCCAAAGAAAAAACATATAGTTTTGATCCTGGATATTGGAAGTAGACAAGATTGCCAGGTAAAAGTTGGGATCACGGGGGTAGGGGTGGGGTGGGAGTAAGGGGAGATGGGAAGAGAGAAGGGAGAAGGGGAGGATTAGGGAGAGCTTGGCTGAATGGGATGGTTGAGATGGAGGAAGGGTGGATATGGGAGCAGGGAAATAGATATCTTAATTAAGGGAGCCATTTTAGGATTGGCAAGAGACTTGACTCTAGAGGGGCTCCCAGGTGCCCAAGGAGATGTCCCCAGCTTGTTTCTTGGGCAACAGAGAAGAGGGTGCCTGAACTGGCCTTATCCTATAGCGACACTGATGAATATCTTGCATATCACCCTAGAACCTTCATCCGGCGATGGATGGAGATAGAGACAGAGATCCACACTGGAGCACTGGACTGAGCTCCCAAGGTCCAAATGAGGAGCAGGAGTGAGAATATGAGCAAGGAAGTCAGGAACGCGAAGGGTGCGTCCACCCACTGAGACAGTGGGGCTGATCTAATGGGAGCTTACCAAGGCCAGCTGGACTGGGACTGATGGAGCATGTGATCAAACCGGACTCTCTGAACGTGGCTGACAATGAGGGCTGGCTGAGATGCCAAGGACAATGGCACTGAGTTTTGATCCTACTGCAAGTACTGGCTTTGTTGGAGCCTAGTCTGTTTGGATGCTCACCTTCTTAGACCTGGATGGAGGGGGAAGGACCTTGGACTTCCCACAGGGCAGGGAACCCTGACTGCTCTTAGGACTGGAGAAACATTGGGAGGGAGAGTGAGGGGAGTGGGAGGAAAATTGGAGGAGAGGAGGAGGTAGAAATTTTTAATAAATAAATAAATAATAAAGCAAAATACCACAGATCCTTCTGAAAGTATATGTTGCCTAGCATTATCTTGCCCTAGACATATTTAGGATATTATCATTAGTGTTTTGCTGTAGTTTATTTCAGTTTTTTTATAATTTGTTATGACCTTGGGCATGAATATGCTCATTAAAAATTAAATTGCTTATTATAGCCTGGCATCATTTCTCCTTTGATCAGAAAGCACAATAGATTTCCTGAGTGTGTTTACCTGTGAAATATTTTGGTAACAAGAATAAAAGGCAAACTTCATAGCCACCAGAAACAAATGTTGGAACAAAAGCCAGGGCATAATAAACATTTTGCACAGAGAACATAAACTGTAGGTTCATGATGTAAAGATTTTTCTTCTTGGTTCATTAAATATCCTATTTAAAGGTAAAGTTACATTTTTGTTTGTGTAAAATCATGTTCTACGACTAGACATCTCTCACAGATAATGTGCTCACCTTAGCACTTCTCTGTTCCCTGTTCATAGCTAGAGCACATAATAAATTATATTGAGATGATACTTCTGTACTTGAAATCATGTAAGTCATTATATAAATAGTTGTTAAGACTGGTAGCTCAATACTCTGAAATCATTTTAAAATTCCAAGTCTGTAATTCCTATTGTGGTTGTATTTTCATATTTTAATTTGCTATAACTCTTTCCTTAGAGTTTTGCTGTAGTTCATATAGTTTATAGATTTTTTTGTTTCATCACATGGGAAGAGTAATAAAGTAAAAGTAAAATGGATTACAAAAAAGGTTGGCTGCAATAATATAACTGAAATACTCAGAAATTTCTCATTTGCATTGATTACCAACATATGCACAGTGCATCAACACTTACTATATCTGAAATTTATTTGTTTATAATAAATTCCTCTTTCATAAAATAAATCCCAACCAAAGTTTCCCCCACCTCCACCCCTCCCATCTCTCACCACTACATCCCCACTCCCCCCTTCCCCACTACACTCTCCTCTGTTTTCTCTTCCAAAAAGACCAGGCTTCCAAGGTATCACAGGCAAATAGGACAAAGATATGATAAGATAAGGCAGAAGCCCCCATATTGAAGTTGGATGAAGCAACCCAAGAGGAGGAGAAGCACCCCAAGATCAAGACTTGTGTGTCAGAGATACACCAACTCCAACTGTTTAGAAGTTCTACAAAATAGCTGTGACATTCATGCAGAAGATCTGGCACAGCACCAAGCAGCCTCGGTTCTTGTGGCTCCAGTTTCTGAGCCCTTGTGAACCCAACTTTATAGATTTGGTGGGCTATGTTCTCCTGCGGTCTTCAATCCCCTCTGTCTCCTATAATCTTTTTCTCCCTCTTTCACGATGTTCCCTGAGTGTGGAGGAGTGGGAACAGATGGATACCTTCAATGTAGACGCTCTCCACACAGTAACTGCCTGTGGATATCTACAACAGCTTTAGCTGCTTTCAAAGGAAGTCTCTCTGATGACCACTAGTAAAGACAAAGATGTATGAACAGCAGAATTTCATCAAAAATCATTTCATTGATTTTTTTCAAGCATATTTGGTTCCACCCTAAGTCTCAGGTCTAACCAGTCTCTAGGTTCTGGCCATCCAGTGTGTGGCATGAGCTTTGGAAGCCTCAAATGAAACCAAACATTGGTTGAGCACACCCGCCGGTTCTGTGCCACCATTGTTCCAGCACATCTTGCCAGCAAAACAGATTGTAAGATGCGAGTTTTAGAACCGAGTTGGTTTCTAGTCTCAGTAGCTGGGAGTTGATTCTGTGACTGTATAAAAATAGTTGGTGAACGAACATAGTCTATGTCAAGCTACTGTCATTGTGTTAGATCGATGGAGAAAGAGGCACTTTGCAGGTTGATGATTTAAAATGATAGAAAAAAATCTTTTTTAGTTAGAATTAAAAATCAATTTATTTTTTTTCTTTTTTATTACTTTATAAATAACACCAATCAAAATTTCCGCTTCCTCCCCTCCTCCCACTCTCCTCCAGCTCTCTGACACACCCTTCTCCCAATCCCTCCAGTTCTGTGAGAGGGCAAGGTACCCTGCCCTGTGGGAAATCCAAAGCCCTCCCCCTCCTACATCCAGGCTTAGAAAGGTATGCATCCAAATAGAATAGAATCCCCAAAAGCCAGTATATGCAGTAGATACAAATCCCGGTGCCATTATCATTGGCTTCTCAGCCTGCCCCAATTGTCAGCCACGTTCAGAGGGTCCAGTTTGATCCCATGCTCATTCAGTTCCAGTCCAGCTGTATTTGGTGAGCTCCCATTAGCTCAGGCACACTGTCTCAGTGGGTGGACCCACTCTTCGTGGTCCTGACTTCCTTGCTCATATTCTCCCTCCTTCCACTCTGCAACTGGACCTTGGGAGCTCAGTCCAGTGTTCTGATGTAGGTCTCTCTGTCTATCTCAATCCGTCACCGCACGGAGGTTCTATGGTGATATTCAAGATAGTCATCAGTCTGACTAGGTGACAAGTCCAGTTCAGGCACTGCCCAGGGTCCTAGCTGGTGTCATCCCTGTGGATTCCTGGGAATCCCACCAGAGACGAGCCTCTTGCCAACCCCAAAATGGCTCCCTCAATTAAGATATCCTCTTCCCTTCTCCTATATCCATCCTTCCTCCATCTCAACCATCCCACTCCCCCAAGATCTCTCCAACCCTCTCCTTCTCCCCCCTCTCTCTCCCTCTCCCCTTCCCCCAATGTCTATGCTCCCAACTTTAGCCTGGTGATCCTGTCTGCTTCCAATTTGCAAGAGAATCTATATATGTTTTTCTTTGAGTTCACCTTATTACTTAGTTTCTATAGGATCACAAACTATAAGCTCAATGTCCTTGGTTTATGGTTAGAATTAACTAATGAATGAGTACACATCATATTCATATTTTTGGGTCTGGGTTATCTCACTCAGGATAGTGTTTTCTATTTCTATCCATTTGCATGCAAAATTCAAGATGTTATTGTTTTTTAACGCTGAGTAGTAATCTAATGTGTAGATGTGCCACACTTTCTTTATCCATTCTTCCATTCTTTTTTTTTTTTTGAAAACAGAAACTTAGTTCAAGTAAGGCATATCATTTAAAATAAAATAGTGGATTAAAATGAATAAGGCCTTTTTTTTCGAAAAGAAGTAAACAAAGCTGTGGTGAATTTAAATCATGGAAGTAAAAAATTAAGCAGTTTACCAATAGCGATTTCCCAATTTCAGACATTACATTAATATATTTTCCAGAATATATTTTAACTTAAAATAATTAAGGTGTAGTGCACTCAATTTTGCTAATGGTTTGATTTGCAAAAGAGGCAGAATATTTCTTTTTATTACTAGTTTATTTTTATCACTAGAAAAAAGAGGAATCACTTATTTGTGAAAGTGGTTTTGAGATTTTGTGTTGTTGTAGAATGGATATATGAAAGAAGTATAATAAAATGTCTGTCTTAAATGGTTTTTTACAACACTGTTCTAAATACTAGTCATTTTAAGCTCTAGATTTTTATTTGATTTCTTTAGGAACTGTTTATTATTTGATGATAAATGGTGGAAGGTGGAAAATTTTTTAATGTCTTTTCAACCATATTCTTCTGCTAGATTCATTTAAGATTTTCACTCATAGATGGTAAAGTATCAAAATGTAGAAAATAGAATTAAATAAAAAAATAGCTAATACAATGCCCATACTTTATGCTCCATAATCTACAGACACAGAAGTCTGGGTCTTCTCAGTGTGTGTGTGTGTGTGTGTGTGTGTTACCTTGAAAAGCTATGAGCATGAATGTGTTGCCTTTTTAAAGTTTCTTGTTATATTTGGTAGACAAGATAAAAAGTAAAAATAAATATATATATAAATGATTGGAAACCATCAAATCATTGTAGAAACCACATAATACATGTGAAGTAACAGCTTAAGAGTTTGTAGTAAAAAATATTGACACATTTTACATAAAATTTATAATGCTACAGAGTGATCATTTTTTTCCTAGCACATGGTAAGCCATAGAACTGGTGTTGTCAATCTCTTTGAATAAAGACAAAAACAGAGAAAATATTTTAAAAGAGATAATTTTTTAAAGTGTATGCCATGTCAAAAATCTATTGAAAGACTACACAATAGTCTGGCATCTATCTACTTACCTCTCTATCTATCTATTGATCTACATCTATATAGATAATAGTGTATAATAAAGATAATATAGATTCCATGGTATTCAGCCATGAAAACCAAACGTCAAATTATGGTGGTCTGTTTTCTCCTTCCACCGAGTAGCCTTTGGAGATGGTGTTCAGGGTGACACAGACTTGGTGTCAACCATATCACACAAGATTAATTGATCATAGGATTATAAACAATTATATTTCATTCATGCATACTTTTAGAATTTATATAGAGTACAGAAACCAAGGAAATTGATCCAGAATTCTACTCAACAAAGCTTGTCTTTTAATTATTATACTATTGTAAATAAACAAACTCATGGGAAAATATATATCATAATCCAGAGATTTATTTAGACTCTAATTAATTAGAGAATCTCTAATTTATTATCTTGCTAAACAATTGAGTACATATTGGTCAGCATTTACTCTCAGTGTCTGAGTGTTACTAGTGATGTTTCATTCTGTTTGATTATGAAAAACCTAAAAGGTTAAGATATAAGTAAATTAGTAATTAGACTAATAGAAATTATTCCACAGAATTGTGTCACCATTATGTTACTGTAACAGAAATGCCAGTACCTGAGAAAATAAAATAATAAAATAATGGTTTATTTCCATTTCTGCTTACCACTTTTGCTTTTGGGTCCATGGTGACTAAAACTACTTACCTTATGAATTCTAGGAAGGAGCACATAGTTCAATGATAAAGCTTAATTAATTGGGTTTCATCTCTTGTTTATTCTTTTTTTATTTTTTGAGGCAAAAATATAGTTAAATCATTTCCTCTCCAACTGCTTCCTTCCAAACCATCCCATAAACCCATACTTGATCTCAAGTAGATTGGGTTGAGCAGATATAGACTATCAGAACTTGATAAAAGCATCACATATAAACAAGGAGTATGAAACATTAAAAAAATACAGGAAAGAAACATACAGGAATAGAAGGCTATCATGAAAAGACAAAACTCTCCACAAACACAGCATTACAGAAAGTACTAGAATAAAAACTCTAACCCAAGGAAGCTTGCTACACCCACAAAAATACAGGAAACAGATAACCTCATACCAGCAAAGCCCAAAGAGGGGAAACACACAAACACTAACACTGAAAAATAACATGATTTAACAAGCATTGCTTATTAGTATCTCCAAATAGTAATGGACTCAATTCACCTATAAAAAGACATAGTAGAACAGAATGAATATGGAAACAGGATCCATCCTTCTGTTGCATACAAGAGACACACCTCAGCCTCAAAGACGGACATTGCCTCAGAGTAAAGGGTTGAGAAAAGATTTTCCAAACAAATAAACCAAAGAAACAAGCAGGTTTAACTATCCTAATATCAAACAAAATAGACATCATACTAAAGTCAGTCAGAATAGATGGAGAAGAACACTTCATATTCTTCAGAAATTTTACATCTTGTTGGGTGGTGGTGGTACATGCCTTTAACCACAGTTCTTGGGAGGCAGATCACTGTGAGTTTAAGGCCAGCCTGGGCTACAAAAGCTAGTTTCAGGATAGCCTCCAAAGTTACAGAGAAACCATGTCTTAAAAAAAAGAAAAAGAAAAGGAAAGGAAGAAGAAGAAGAAGAAGAAGAAGAAGAAGAAGAAGAAGAAGAAGA
>JABTXL010006712.1:25917909-25954362 GCA_025134845.1 Neodon shergylaensis | reverse complement strand
AAGAAGAAGAAGAAGAAGAAGAAGAAGAAGAAGAAGAAGAAGAAGAAAAGTTTTACATCTTAAAGATTTTACTTCTACTTCCTACCAAATGTGCATTCAACCTGAGTCTTTAAAGAAATATAAGATCCAGAACTTAGAAGGCAGTCGTAGGATAGTTATTCTAACACATATAGAAATTTATTTCACAAATACAGCAATTGTATGTGTTCATGTTTGAGGTCTTATTTCCTCATTGAAGATTTTCAAAATGGTCAGATAATATTAAAATATAACAGTTTTAACTGTAAATTTAAATATCAAATGGTAATGTCAAACTTTTAAAATGTTCATGTTTAATAAATGGAAGTTTCTGTGTGTGTTTAAGTATAATATTGATGATAAATTAACATTGCAGTTCATTTTACACAAATAATTCAAGGCATGTTGAATGGCAAATAAAATGTAATTGTCAAAATAATGGCTTATGATTATAAATAATAAGATCATTGCAAAATAAAACCTGTTTTACAAGGCACATAATAGATAAACCAACAAAAGAATAACAGTATTATCTATTCTCTCTTTTTACATAATTTTAATTAGTTGTTGCAGCATTTTTTGTATTTTTTAAATCATATACATGTTCTATGAGTATGCTCATACACAGATATATTTTTCAGTTATGAATGATTTTTTTTTTTGGTTTTTCGAGACAGGGTTTCTCTGTGGCTTTTGGAGCCTGTCCTGGAACTAGCGCTGTAGACCAGGCTGGTCTCGAACTCACAGAGATCCGCCTGCCTCTGCCTCCCGAGTGCTGGGATTAAAGGCGTGCGCCACCATCGCCCGGCTCAGTTATGAATGATTTTAACTATCACTTAGTACAACCTCATAATTTTCTTGTTTCAGTTATATAATTTCACAAATCAATGAATACCATCAAGTCCAAACCTATAATTTCTCAAATGGAAAACCAGAAATAATTATCCATTATTTATAATTCTATATATCTAATAAATTTAGAACCACAGTGGTTAATTCTAAACCATAAACTAGGCTTCCATATTCCAGTTTTTAGCCCTCTTTTGTTTTAATACCAGAAATATATGAGAATTTGCTCACAGAAAAGGCGGGTGTATCAGTGTCAGCACATGACTATATATGAACGGGGGTGTGAAGCCATATAGTTTGGTGAAGATATCCTGCAATATATTTGAGCTGTATTTTTGGCTTCCACATCATTTTTCAGTTCTTGGGTTTTAATTTCATTTCTAGGTATAAATTTTTATACAATTCATCACAAAAAATGAACAAATTAGAGTTTATTCATAAATTTGATGACAACTACACTATGCTGAACCACGATTTGATTATCAGAATAAAACAAGCTAGTCTAAAGAAATTTCATGATATTAAATTAAAAGATTCAAAAATAATATCATGCAGAGAGAAATAGGGTCCACTTACTTCTGCTGACATATTTTCATTTCAAACATTGATTTACTATTCTTTATCACTGAAACACTTTCATTATGTTGGGAATCTGTGAATTTTTGTGTTTGCTTCTGCAGGATCACAAATTTATGACCAAAGCCTACTAGAAATATGTGATAAATCATAACCTGTGTAAGTAAAAAAGAAGATTGAATATAGGGAGATGGTATTTTTGAAATTATATGTCTACTTCTTAAATGGTTGTAAGATTTTGTTTGCTTAATATAGAAGATAAGCAGATGACTAGAACACTAGCATGATTTCTATATAAACTTTCCGATTTATAATTATCAGGCTCCAGTCTTCTGAAACAGATTTTCTTAGACAGAAATCATGTTATTTTGTCACATTACCTGACACAAAAACTATGACATTGAACCTTCAATTTATTTGCTTTATGTCTATTTCTCTAATTCCAGAAAATCACAAAAAAAAATCCCTAATATCTGCAAACAAGTGACATACATCAGGAGAGACAGAGACTGACTTACAGCCTCTCAGATGTTATTCATCCTCAAAGGGGTTGCAGACGTGCTACATGGAAAACACTATTAAAAGAGGAAGTGCTTAACCACAAAGGTCTTTAGTATAAGTTATCACAGCTATTACTATATTTATGCTCTCCTTCAAATATGTCTTCCTTATGCCTTATCTACAAGCAATTTATGGCTTATACCCAATAAATAAGAAAATGGGTGTCAACTTTATCAATGGTCAGGCAAAAATTAGGAAAAACAAAATATTATTTTTAAATGAAAAATATATAGGTTTTAAAAAATCGGGTAGATTCCATACGAAGATAAGATTGCTAGATTTTAACTTTGAATAGTAATTAAAAAGAGACAAATATACAAACAACATAAATGATTTAAGTATGTATCATTGAGAAAAGGATTTAGGATAAATAGTATTATTCACCAAACACACGTTTAGAAATAGAGAAATGACACTACATAAAAAACAGACAAAAGGGATTGGCTGATTGGCTGTCAATAGTATACCAATAATTATAGCAGGCAAAAACTGCAGAACTCCAATCATAAGAGAAAAAAGATATAAGAAAAAGCAAGAAAGAAACACACTGTCTACACTAATTCAGATGAGTTACAAAGCCAATAGCAATTCATTATCAAACAAAAATGAAAGCTAGAAAATTCTGAAAATGAACTAGAGATGCAAACATATACTTTTAAAATAACAGTTCTGTTATAATGTGGAGAAATTTATTGTACTGATTAATTAAAGGAAACAAAAAAAGAGATCGAAAATGTCTACTATTACAGTGTTAAAAATCCCTCCAGTGATCTATAATTTCAATTTGTTGCAACTTCAACTGAAATAAATTAAAATGATGACTCTTTTTTGCTGATAGTGTTTGATGCTGCATTATTGTCAATGGTGATGGTGTTTTGTATCTGTGTCTGTGTGTGTAACTGACAAGCAAAGTCAATGTGCTCTTAATAAAATGTAGTAGAAACTGTTTATAAAGCAACACCCTGACATAATATATATATATATGTGTGTGTATATATATATATATATATGCAACGTATTATTCACATATCAATGAAAACAGTTGCAAAATCACTGAAGAACAAACAGGTATAAAACAGAAATATAAGTATATTCAATAACAAAATTATAATCCCTAAAATTGATTATTGTACAATTGAAAACCCACAGAGAAAACTTTTCTTATGGACTGTATTTGTAAAAGATCAGCATTGAGCATGAATAGCAATCTATTTTAAAAACTGAAAAGATTAAAATATAAAACAATAAATTCCATTTACCTTTTATGTAGAAGTTATAAATGAATTCTTTGTCAACCTTAAAAAATCAGAAAAAGTGTCAAAATTCATAAATAGGTAACCTCCCAAAGTAGACAGATATTTTTGTACACCTATGAAATGATCCTACCTCCTCAGTTCTAATCGGGCAATCTTAATTCCAGTGAGATATGTTTTTATACTCCTTACACTATATACTCCTGTGCTGCGTGGAGGAAGAGCAGATCATGGATACTCCTGGAGGCTGTGTAAATCAGAAGTATTCATCTGACAACATCATGACAACAAGTTAGAAACTGATAAACAATTAGTACAAATAGGTGTTGTTCTATGCTCTGACCCTACAGAAAGTTTTCCAGATACAAACAAGATAACAAGTTTAAGTTCACCAATGACAATAATATTCAAAAAAATTAATATGGCCTAAATGTCATTAAAGATTTAAATTATATATTGGAGAAAAAGATTAATTACATATTATTTGTGTATCCATGCATTAACAAAATAAAAATCAAACAATGAGTAATATTTAAACAAATCTTGCATCAAAAGTGATTAAAATTGTTTTGGTATGAAAATTAAAGTGATTCAAATTACCTTTGTGTGTTATTTTGCATTATAGGTATTTGTTAAATCAAAAAATAAAGTGTTTCACGAGTATTTTTAAAAATAATTCAACTTAGAGTTGCAGTTGCTGTATATTTTTGTTAAAATTGAATATTAGTTATAGAAGACCTGACCCCCCCTTGGGGTGTTGATGGAATCAGCATGTGGTCATCAAGCCTCACACTGCTCTGGCACAGTAAGTGCTCACCTGCTGCTTCAGTGAGTCCCTGGTTCCAGCTAAAGCAGCATGCTCCTGGAAACATCAGTCCTTGTGGACCTTGGGCTCCAGGTGTGAGTCAGGTACAGTGTGCCAGAATGCAATACTGCAGCCACATCTAGTCAGGCAGATGGTGTCTGAAATGACCCTATATGCATCTAGGTGACTATTATTTGGTCATACTTTTCATGCCTTGATCTATCTCCAAAATGTATTTGGTATTATTTAGGATCCTATTCAGTTTTATAAGAAATGAGCACTACTGACTGAAGACTAAGGAAATACTTAATCCTACACCCAAAGCATGGCATTGGTTAGGAGACATATTCTTTGGAGACAGAAGTGTGCTTGGATTGTCCATTTTAAAGTTATTATATGTAAGTAAATATCTGGAAACAAAATTCTTGTCTGCAAAGTGGATAGCAAATAGAATGACTATAAGCCTTTTACATTGATTTTTACTATTTCCATTGAGTAAACCAGACTTACATAAATAATATTAATGGATGGAATTGCAAAGAAATAACAGGGTTCCTTATATCAAGGTAATAAGAGCAAAACATGCATAAAGGGTATATGACTTTATGAATTTTCACCCATGTAATGATAATTTTAAAAATCTACAAGACTGCAAATTATCGTGTTCAAAACATGTAGATCTAGAGAAAGACTAATGAAATTAGGATAGAAAAAAAGAGAGGATAGAAATGCACTTGTTGTTTCAATATAACTTTCAACTCATATAGTAAATGCCACAAACAGTAAGTTAATTTTAATTAATGTGTGGCATCATTATCTTGCATTGGTTCAATATTAAAATTTGGGACAAAGCATAATTTGCTATTTCATTAAAAAGTATTTCCAGCATGGCAGTATCCTGTCTGTGTTGGTGACAATTTCTATTTTTGCCTGTCTCCCCTTTGCTTTATTTTCAGGTTTCTTTGCTTCATTGTTTCAAACTGTTTCAAGTAGCAAACATGAGTATGATACGCCTTGTTCATGCACAAAATGAAAGAGTTTTTCTTGCCAAACACTCATCAAATTAAATGTCTGGCTTTTGTTGCAATTGGACAAATTTACGACAATTACTGGCATGTGGAACAGTGTGTGCTAATTGTGCTTTCCATCTCTCTCAATCAGTCTCTGTGCAAGGAGAATAATAAGACGATGATTGGCTTATACTGACCTCAACTAAGACCTGATAACTTTAGTACCACCATAACCTCAGGGTTCAAACAGACAAACTACAAATGTCATCTTGGAATATAAAGATTCTGTCAAGGAAGTAACTCAAGGGGAGGATATCACCTTAACAATCACTGAATATCCATAGAAAGTGTAAATGCTCAAGTGTGAAATTATTTTCAAGATAATGAATCCATTCATTTCTTCGTCAGTCTTCAAAATGTAAAATCCTGCATCCAGAAACATCAGCACTGTCAAAATTTAGACCTGTAAGATTTAGAACTGTAAGAATTTTGTTTCCAGCGTTAATGAATCAGAAAGAATAGACTCAGGGCTTGTGAGATGGGTAAGAGACCTTGCCATGCAAATACAAGGAACAGATTTTGAATATACAGACCACATGTAAAAGGTCAGGTACAGTCACATGAACTGTAATCCTAGTGTTGACATAGAAGCTATGGAGAGACAGGAATATCACTGGGGGTCCTAGCAATTCAGTCTAGCAGAAAATGGGGGTTCCAAATTGGTGAGAGACACTACACTATTGCAAAGTAATAATCTATAAATCATACAGTAGAGGATCTAAATCCTTCCTTAGGCTCAGAACACACATGTGCACAAGCAGGAGTATATGTGTTCATAACACACTCGCACACACAAACACACACACACTAATATGATAAATGAAGACGAGATTGAGTGATCTGTGTTACAACGCTGTGGGTTATTGGGATGTACTTTTCATTTTAGAACGCCTTTGGCCTTGTTTCCACACCCATCATGCTATGAACATTTCGCATCCCTATGTGAGCAATCGTGTTGTTAACAAAAATCATTTTTCATACAGTTCGTTACATGTATATAACAGTATAGCAATGTTCAACAGAAATACATTGTATTCACCATGACATGTAGATCCATAGATATAACTGACAACCAAACACATATGGATTGCTGACGATGGTATTACCTATAAAATATAGAAACATCACAGTGTATTAATAGAATTAATATGACATATCTAAGTACTGTGGGAAATTGTCAGCTTTTTAGTAATTATAGGACAGTTTTTTAAACACATTTATTGTGACCAATTAAGATTATTTTCTAATTTCCTTGAACGAAATAAAAACACCTGTAATTCAGTAAAAGCCAACCATTTTATTCAGTCTTTTATTTTTGAACTATAGAGAAAATTCTATGAATATGTTAATACTTTGTTCTTTTGTAATTTTTAGGCTTTGATGCTAACATTATCATTTTTATTTAATTTCATAGTTTATGTTAGACAACAATCCAACTCATTTTGTTAGGGATATGCAGCTCCATTAGAAATAACTGAAGTGACTAGTTTTTCACTGTTTATGGCTTTTGTACCTCTTAATAAAGTAATTGAAGGTAGGCTTTTGGCTCCACGTCTGGGATATCAGCTCAACTCTACTGATTCATGTGACGTTCATGCCTGTTGCTGTGATGATACTGTGTAGACCATTGCAACTCTTCAGAAAACTTAAAATTAGAAAATGTGAGTCTTCCTTTGTTCTTTTAGGAAGTTATGTGGGTTATTTAGAATTCCATACAATATTACATAAACTTGAATATCAACTTTTAACTCTCCACAAAAATATTCAATCAGAATATTGATAGGAATTTTACTTTATCTGGAGATTATATTAGTACAAATACTTTAATATTGCAACTTTTAATCCTTTTATATTGCATTATTACATACTGTTGTATTTCTAATAAAACAAATTGAAGGTATAATTAAGATTTAAATATACATATCAATTTTATATCACAGATGATAAATTAAACATCCTTCCTACATTATTGCATTTTGGAATTTCAGTAGCATCTGTAGGTACATACTGAAATAAAAGACAAAATTAGAAAAATGACAAGCTTACCTGAAGAGATTTGCTATGTGGAAACTTTAGAGAAATAATCACTTTACTCTTATGACCTTTAAACATCACGCAATAACTATACAAAGAAATCTCATTCACTGTTCTTCCTTCTTTCTCCTGTGCTTCCTAGTAATATCACTTTACTATAAATTTTGTTCTATAGAAGAATGTTCGGCTAAATAAAAGTGTGATATTCATTTTATAACACTTTTGCAGTATTCCTTTCTTTATACCATGTTTGTACTATATTTTTAAAAATTATGCCAAAATAAAACAAAATATTCAATTTCATAATTCTGTCTGCCTCCAAACAGAGAAAAAATATTGGATTTATGGCATATTCTCTCAATCACATGCAGGGATGTGACTTACTATAATAAAATATTAATTAGACTAAAATATGCACTTCTTCCTTATTGTTTTTGTACCCACACTGCTTCCCCCCCCATTTGTCTCTATATACTCATGGAAACACGTTCATCTTCATTTTGACTCTGCCAAATATTTAATAATATTATGCTGTTGCTGTTGGCGTGGTAAGGCAAAACATTCAGTTTCAAACATTTAACTTATGAAGTCAGCACAATCTACAGAGAATTTCACCTCTCTTGATCACGGGAATGAGCTAACAGAGTGGGCATGAGATTATTTTCCTTAGACAGAATTGCTTGCCTTTTCTGGATGTGCAGATCTTTAGCATCATGGATGAGATTAATGTTCCACATGTGTTAAGTTCTGCGCATGTTAGGGATCTCACTAAGAATGGACTCCTAGACACCTTCACTTGGTGCCATCCAGACACTGCCTCAACTGCCTTTGTCATCCTTGGCGCATCTCTGGCCTCCTTTACTGTAAGTAGTCATAACCTCAGCTGCCTTATTTCACAGACCTCAAGAATTATCCACACTACCAATTTCTGTTATAATTTTACAAACCTGAATAATCACTGTGTGTACAAACTACATTTTCTTCACCCATTGGGGACTTAGGGTACTTACACAAATCTGGATATTGTGAGTAAAACTGTGAGGACCAGATCTGACATAAATCTAGTAGTGGAATTTCTAGGTCATGCAACAATTCAACATTTTTTCTATTTTATATCTGAAAAAACACCATATTTTTTTCCATGGTTGATACATGATTGTACATTGATAGTCTATGAGGGAAACAGGGTTTTGTGACATATCTTAATAACTAAAGTTCACATTAGAGATGTGAGCTTTACCTTATGTTAAAAAGAACCTTATCATTTCACTTGGTGATCATACTTAAACACAGACCGACCAACAATGACACTAACACTTAGAGACCCAACAGCACTTTCAGAAATATACGGCATGTTCACTAATCCAGCTATACCATGGCATCATGGGTAGATACAGATGCACAGACTCTCAAAACTGCACCAATTATATCTGGGAAAAACTTAATGGAATTATAAATGCAAAATTGCTACATGTTACTCTAGGAAATCAATGTAGCTGTATGTGTTCGTGGGAGCCTCTGACACTGTTGGAGAGTACTAAATAGGAAAATATGTGATATTCCTTAAATATACTTTAAATATGATAGAGATAAATCTAGTAAAAGCATCTTTGAGGTGAATCATATTATGATACGGTATTTGGAAATTGTAATTTTAAAAGAATTTTATCTTTCTGTTGTGATGGCTATAGTTTATATAGTGCTAATTTGAACTGGATTATTCACATTAACTAGTAACTTCAACTGTTCTTGTGCAGGGAATCCACATGTGGATGTTTCTACAAAGAGGAGTTCTCACAGTATGTAGCCATTAGAGGGGCTTTTTTTCTATTCTCTATTGTTGTAGAAATATCACCTCCAGGGGTGTCTACATTTCCAGCTATACTGACACATGATCCTTAGACCAAACAGAATAGCAATGTTTGCAAGGTATGTACCTACATTTTAAGCTGTTTTTCTTTTTAGGTGAATTTCAAGATAAATATCTTGACAGTCACCTGAGAGAAGCAGGAAGTTGATTATTATAAAGAATCAGAAACAAAAGTGGAAAACCTATTCTTCTTGTTGATTTACTCATTCAGTGAAATGCTTCTTTACATAATTGTCAGAAATCATGTGGAACATTTGTTGAGCTTAACAAGTGCAACGAAAGCTTCCTGTTTCAATTTCTTGCTTAAAAATTTTAAAGTTGAAGATATTTGCAATCTTTACAGTTACCGTTTCCCTGGTTACTTGAAGCAAGTTTTCCCCTCTACACTACTCATGCCTTCCACACGTATTTTTCACCCAGTTTTTCATTCTGTAACAAACTATTTTATAATGTGAAAAATTTCATGATGTTGTAAATTCAACTGCAAGTTATAGAAATAAATATTTGATTTTGAATCAAATAACAACATGTGTCCCATTGCCTTATTTTAATTGCTTCCTTATTTTCCAATTTGACAATACATCTGCATGTTACAATATGACATTTTATTGTTTTCTATGACAAACTCTTTACTTGTAAAGATAACAATTGGAAGGTTCTTGGTAGGAGGGATAAAGAAATAAACATCAAAAATAATTTTTTTCTCCCCACACAGATCTATCTACAGAATCTGATGGAAAAAGTACATGCGAACTAAACAAAATGAACTCAAATTTTGTTTTACTCAGTATTTAATTTTTACTTTTTTGTAGTAAAACACAAAGATATTTTCAGTGGGAAAAATACTCAAATAAATACAAAGGTATTAAAACTTAGAAGCTGACAGATTTTGTTCTTCCCTGTGATTTGTTGGAAACCAAAATTCAGTTTGATTTTGTGATGTCATGGACCCATAGAGACACGCAGAAACACAATGACAAAGCGACAGCAGCAACAGTAATGCCCTTTGCATCGCTCATTCACGGGCATCTCTGCATCCAGATCTCTCCAGCTTGCATATGTTTGAAATGTAACCCAGTGCTATTTTATATGTCCAGGGCTGTACCTTTAAAAAGCTTACATAGTCGAATCTGATGTAGATCTCAAATGCTTTTACAAAGCAAAGCCTTTATTTATCACGATATATGCAAAACATTCTTCATTAGAATAACACAGCATAAAAATTTTTATGAGTTTTTACTTCTTTTTTAGTCATATATATCATCCGAAGGAATCTGGTGTCTCCAGAAACTGCGTGCTGGCAAAAAAAAACAGTGAAACTCATGCTCTGTCTGATTTTTTTTTTATTTTTGTAAAATGTCCTTTTCCAATTTAACAAACAAATATTCCTGCATTTATTGTGTTCTTTACCAGAACATCCAAGGCAGAAGGTCAAGAGGATAACTTGAAACTAGGAGTTTACTGGGACTACTTTAGATGCTGGGTATCATTTTATTTAAGATTGAGTTAGGCCCTGCTCCTTTGTTCCATGGCTACAACTCACTGGCTGCATTAGTAAAACTGTGCTGTTGGCTCCCCTCCACGGGGATGTATTAATCCAAGATGCATTTTAGTTCAAAGCCCTGAAACAGGCTTCCCCTAAAATATATAATCCTATTGAAGCTGTGACTCGCCTATTTCAGTCCCTCATGATATAAGATCGCAACTCAGTTATATATACACTTTAAAGCTGACAGTTCCTGCTCTAATTCTGGATAAGATAAAGTAAGTACACTCTATCCAACCCTGTCCACTATAGCCATAAACGCTGGGTAGAGCACACAAAATAGCCATCAAAGGAGTAATAGAGAGGACTGGGGAGAAACAAGATTTCGAACTACCACTCACCAAATGATGAATTTGTCATTTTTCATTTCTCCTGCCATCACTTAGTTGAAATCAGTGTTTCAAATGTTCATAAGCGAATAAGGCGCAGACTGAATTACACAAGAAGAGCCATGGATCAGGCCAAAGGCAGTAGAGCATGCCCTATTAATGATCAAATTCTTGTAGAAACCTCCTCATATGTGTGTGCCACTTTCCATGTTCATTATATTTTTATGACCCAGACACCAAACACTTCTGTCTGGAACTGGAAATGACTGTCAGCCTCTTCTTGACTTGGGAGTGACCACAAGTTTCTTAACTCAGAAAAGCTTTAGTCCCAAGAAAATGGGGATAGACATGTGATTGTCAAACTTCTTTCTGTTTTCAGGTAGAGATATAGATGTGTATAAGAAACAGAGTCTGATAGCAAAATTCCCAGCTTTCTGTCCTATGACAGTACATAGTACCAGAACATGCAGAAAAGATATTGGAAAGGGGAGCGTTGACAAATCAAATTACCTTTAATGCTGCCATATAGCTCTCAGTTCAGTCTACTGTATCTGGATAGATGGGATCCAATCCAGCATGCCAATGACTTTGAGTATTGAACTTACTCCCCAGTGAGGCACACCTGAGATGCAAACAGAGCCACAATTATTGAAAGATGAAATACTATTGAAATAATATAGAAGGTGACTGGAAATACGGTCTGCTGGATAAAATAGTATATATTGAATATGCTGATGAAAAATATAATAGGGTTATGGTACGTTTAATAAGTTGAAGAACGTTAGAAGTAGATTTCAGAAAAACATTTCTTCCCATTTGTGGACCTTAGCTTTGAATCTTTAGATATGTATGTCCCAACAAAGGCTGACAAGGCACCGGGGTAATCAGGATTAACAGAGAACAATGGAACAAGAAGTGATATAGAAGTGTAGGGGAGGGGAGGGAGATAACTTGAGGAAGAAGATTAGAGGGAAGGATAGACGGAGCACAAATTCTAATGGATCTTAATTATATAAACCTTGAGTCAGAAGCAGGGCAAATCCTGAAAGATCAGAGAGATGGAACAAACCACAGCCACCTCTTACCCAACCAATTTCTCAGCCCAAAGGGCACCAAGCTCCTGTCTTTGCCCTACCTTATCACTTCCTCTCTATGCCCAGCCATATTACTTCCTTTAACCTCCTCCTAGGTTCTGGGATTAAAGGTGTCTGTCCTGACTGCCTGGCCTCTATGGCTAACGAGTGGCTAGCGCCGCACTCTGATGTCTAGACAAGTTTTGTTTCTCAGAGCACAAACAAAATATCACCACAGCTAGAAACAGAAGTACAGGAGGGATGACTAACACTAAAAACCCTTTGGTAGTAGTGCACGCCTATAATCCTAGTACTCTGGAGGCAGAGGCAGAGGATCTCTGGGAGTTCAAGGCCAGCCTGATCTACAAGAGGTAGTTCCTGTAAATGGAGACTGCTCAGTCATTTCCTGGCCACCCAAACCTGAATAATCACACAGAAACTATATTAATTGCAATTGTTTGGCACGTAGTTTAGGCATATTCCTACCTAGTTCTTAAATCTCAAATGAATCCATTTCTATTATTCAGTGTATCACCATGAGGCTGTGGCTACCTATAATGTTCCAGTGTCTTTCTCCTTCGATAGCTACATGGCATCTCTCTAATTCTACCTTCTTTCTACCTGCATTCAATTTAGTTCTCTTGCCTAGCTCTATTCTGCCTTGCTATAGACCAAAACAACTTCTTTATCAACCAATGGTAATAAAACATATTCACAGCATCCAGAGGGAAATCCCACATCGAGTTCCAGGAGAGAGAAACAGTGTCTCGAAAACAAAACAAAACAAAAACCTTTTGAAAAGATACATCAAAGCCTACTACTATAAAATTTTCTTAAAATATATACATTTAAATATATTTAATATGTTTTGTTGAAGTTACCCTATAAAGAGGAACAGCTCATCAAAAAGGCATGCTAGCAGATAAAACCGCCAGTACAATTAATAGATTAACTCCTTATGAATTTTCTTGCTAACAGGGTTCCAATACCCAAAGCATTATTCACTATTGACAATATTATAAATTACTCTCCAGAACTTGACAGAAGTTCCTACTGCTAAAGACATCATACTGAACTCACAGATATTTGAAAAATAAAACCAGCATTTACTTTGGAGCACATTTTTCTTAATAGATAAATATTAATACAAGAGAACCTGAAACCAATGTTTATTTTTTAATAAGATCTTTAATTATTGTCTATTGATAGTCATAACCTGGATATAATGGTAGAAATAGCTACGAAGGCATCTTGTGAAGTATAAATCTCAATTATGTAGACATTTTTGTTACCTTAAGTTTCATATAATGTGGTGGTATATTGATGAATAGTGCTGTAAAATTTGACAAAAATGCTTGTAAGAATGTCTATGGGTTAGAGTTGGGGAGATTACTCAGTGGGTAAAGTGTTGGTTGTGCAATTCTGAAGACAACAGTTGAAATTCTAAAACCACACATGATGGGCATAGCAGCACACACCTGTGATCTGTCTCAACATTGAAGAAAGAGATGGAAACAGACATATACCATGAAGACTCTGGTCAGAGAGTCTATTAAAGATAGCCATTTTCAGCTTCAGAGGTACCTTATTTCAAAAAGATAAAAAGGTTGAAGTGACTAAGGATGTAATCCCAGCAAAAACCTCTGGACCCTTTTCCTAAATATGTGATTAAGCAAGCATACAATGAACACACACACATACAAACACTCAAACATTCTCTAAATAAATAAATAAAAATTTCAACACACACTAAATAAGAATTTCAGAGAGTAGTGACTTATGAACCCTTTCAATTCATGTTTTCTTAATACTGCTTCTCAAAATCAACCTCCTGCAGTAATGTTCATTTATTTATTTCCATTATTTCTTATTATGATTGTTGGTTTGCTTTTACTTTTGTTTGTTTATGTTGCCACTCTTTGTGGCAGATCACAACAGAAGACAACATAAAGTCATTTATTATAATTATGTTTTCATCCATTTTTTATCCAAAAGAACAACAATACTAAGCCATACACATAGACAAGATTATAATTAAACCAGAAATTATTATATTGAATTGATAAATGGATTATTTACAAAGAGTAGCTTTGCTATTATATAGTAGTGTTGTTTTATACAACTTACTGTGATTAAATTAATAGGAATGGAGAAAGAAATCAAAAAATAAAGACCATGTAGCTGTATGTGGTGAAGCCTTTCTCAAGGGAAAAGAGAGAAATAACAAAATGCAGGGAAGCATCTCAGTTTGCCTTCCTCCCTCTCCTTTCCCCGCCCTTATCTACCTGACATTCTAAGGCTCAGTGACGGTTAGGATCTTCCATTGACTGAACTGCCAGATCTTATTGCCTAAAACTTTCAGCTCACAATTTTTGCACTATTGCTGTTCTGAAACTTGCAGGTTAACAATGAAAGAATAAACTGTGGGACATCACACATATATGTCACTATATTTTATACAGAAAATTTTAAAATAAACTCAACCTCTGAAATGAATTTGGGAGACAGAGGGGATGCTAATGGTAGCGCATGTACTTAGCTTTCCCTAGGCACATGGCTAGATTTTTAGTGTTTATTTTACTAATAATAACATTAACAATAAATAAAATGAAAGTTATTCATAACCATCCTGTAATGATCATGAAAATCCTATGACAGCCACATATTAATTTGTATTTTATAGATATAGATATTTGTATTTCATAAATATAGATATTTATAGTAAAAAGCAAATTCTTAGAGAATAATAACTAATATGGTGACCTTATTGTAATTTCCAAAACCCAACTGTAAAATTCAACCCTTAACAAATACTTTGGGAATGATGAGAATACAGGTGTAGCATTAAGTGATATCTTTTAGGTTTTTTTTTTTTCATCTTTTAGTTTTTTACATTCCATTATTTGGGTAGTCAACACTGTTCTACTGGGACTACCCACTGGTAGGAAGGGTTGATTATTCCTATTGTTGTCTGAAGGTTTGGCTTTCTCTTGCTATAAGCAATGGTGCCGTTTGTTATCTTGCAAATCTGTAGTAAATAATGCGAACACAAAGGAATGTGGGAGAGTTCTTTATCAGTTTAGGGACTAGGAAAGAAAAAATAAAATTGACTTCATTTGAATTGCCTGGTTTACTGGCCATTGTGGTGCACACTTTAATCTCCGCACTTTGGAAGCAGTGACAGTTGAATCTCAGAGTTTGGGACAAGCCGAGTCTACAGAGTGAGTTCCAGGATAGACAGAGCTATGCAGAGAAACCTTGTCTCAAAATCAAAAAAAAGGGGGGGGGGAATCGTATTTTCTTCGAAACTATCCAAAACACTAAAGATGGCAACTGAGAGATGACTCATGAGTTGAATACTAAGTCTATGGTGGTATCTTAGGAAGTTGTGAATATTAATATTTTTGAAACTTCTTATATACAAGTAAGGACTAAATTTGTATGACTACATTCAAAGAATTAATTCCAAGTAAACTTTCTCTCTTTAATCACCTTTATATATCATGTTCTAAGTGTTAAAATTAAAGTAGATGTAATATTGAGGAGGAAATAACTTTAGAAAAACTGTGGATTAAAATTGCTGCAGGTTGGTTTTTATGTTTTAATATTAGGAAAAAAGATCCAATTAACTTTAGGGAGTTACTGACTTTCACCTTGATGTGGCAAATAGGGATATGTGAAATTCTATACAAGTTATATATTTGGGACAGTACTTTGGGTACACTGTGGCTTCAGAATAACCCCTATTAAAACTGCTTCCACGTCTAAGCAAGAAAAACTGCCTACACACTGGCTTGTTGGGAATGAAGAGGAGAGTTGGCTTCAGATTTAACTATAGTTATGGTGGTTACTGTGAGTTTGCAACACCGTGAGGCTGTGGTAGAAACAAACATTACATGGATTTGATGTTTTCTTTCATTATTTTTGCCTCACAATTTGGTTGTATTTATATGTTCTCAATGTCTAAGAGCAACTGCAAAAGTAAAGATGCAATAAAAATGAATTGCTTGGTGTGCATTGTTCTATGTTTATCAGGCACAGAAATAAACAAAATCTCATGTATTTGACTTCCTTAAAAATACTTTGTTTTGCTTTGCTTTTGCTTTTTTTTTTAATTCTTTTTGATACTTGCCTAAAAGCACCAGCTGTAAAAATAGTTAACAAGTAAATAACTTGAGATGATGGATAGATTTGTTTTAGTGTCTTATGAAATTTTCATGAACAATCCAGACATAACTGCTAAGAGCTCACGTATTAAAGTTCACGTAGTGGAATAAAAGTTTACAAATGGGCGGGCAGTGGTGGCGCACGCCTTTAATCCCAGCACTCGGGAGGCAGAGGCAGGTAGATCTCTGAGTTTGAGTCAACTTGGTTTAAAAGAGCTAGTTCCAGGACAGGCTCCAAAGCTACAGAGAAACCCTGTCTCAAAAAAAAAAAAAAAAAGCAAAAAGTTTACAAATGGAAAAATGTATAAATAAAATTGCTATGCATATTATTCATTTGCAGGAAAATTAGAACAAGTATTCTCATGAATGAAGACTGATGTTTTACTTGTTTATTCTCATTCCACCTGACCCCCTCACCTGAAAAATGAATAAGTAAAATCACCTGTAGGAAAATAATTCACTGGTTCATAAGTTATCCTGAATGTATTTTATCAGTAGCATATTTTATCATATTTACCCCTCCTCCTATGGTCAATAATGGTCCTTACTAGAGGTTAGGTAGAAAACTGTACTGGGTTTTTTCTCTGTTTATAATAATCACTTTATCTTTAAAATATTTTATTTGAAATGTAAGTATTATGTTTAAAATCTTACTCTGAATTAAGGTCTAACTAGGCTTATTCTCTTGTCTTTTTTTTTTTGTTGTTGTTGTTGTTGTTACATGAATCTTAAAGAACTTTATTTTTTTATTTTTTTTAGTTGTTGAAAAAAAATTTCCACCTCCTCCCCATTTCCCATTTCCCTCCCCCTCCTCTGACACATTGCCCCCTCTCCCGACTCTCCTTCCCCTCTCCCCCTCCCCCCCACTCCATTTCCCCTCCCTCTTGAGAATGAAGAGCAGTCCTGATTCCCTGCGCTGCGGGAAGTCCAACGTCCTCCCACTTCTATCCAGGTCTAGGAAGGTGAGCATTTAAACAGGCGAGGCTCCCACAAAGCCAGTTCATGTATTAGGATCTAAACCTAGTGCCATTGTCCTTGTCTTCTCATCAGCCTTCATTGTCCGCCATGTTCAGAGAGTCCAGTTTCATCCCATGCTTATTCAGTCCCAATCCTGCTGGCCTTGGTGAGCTCCCAATAGATCAGTTCCACTGTCACAGTGGGTGGGTGCACCCCTCGTGGTCCTGACTTCCTTGCTCATGTTCTCCCTCCTTCTGCTCCTCATTTGGATCTTAAGAGCTCAGTCCGGTGCTTCTATTTGGGTCTCTATCACTATCTCGATCCATCGCCAGATGAAGGTTCTATGGTGATATGCAAGATATTCATCAGTATGGCTATAGGATAGGGTCATTTCAGGTTCCCTCTCCTCAGTTGCCCAAGGTACTATCTGGGGACATCTCCCTGGACACCTGCGAGCCCCTCTAGAGTCAAGTCTATTGTCTTGAGAAGGAATTTCTTTTCTGTTTTGTGAATCCTGGATTTATTTGGGAATCTCATATTTATATCAGTGTAAACTCACTTCAGAGTTAAATTACAGAAAAACTAAGAATAGCAATTGCTCTCTCACACAAAAATGATTCAGATAAAGTTTTCTCTCAGGTAAGGTAAAATTGAAAATAGCTCCCTCAGGCCAGATATTACAATCTCATGTTCATTATGGAGTCAATATTCTCCTGTATTTACAGCGTCAATTTTAAGACATTGTGTTTATAATTAAGGCTACCTAACTGAAAATAAATGATTGCTGAGCCATGAGTTCTCTGATAGAAACAGAGGAAATGGTAGGAAATACATTCTGGTATATATAACAATATAGCTACCTAATAACCACACAGGCTAGATTTTATGTTTTGATCATGAATTCTCTTTAGAATAGTGCTGGGAATTTATGCTATAAATGTAAATATTACTAAACAACAGAGCTTAATAATTAATATGAAAGGTGAATGTGCACTAAATGAAAAACTATTCTCTGCTATATTAAATCAAATTCCTACCTCCTATTTACCATAGCTCTGAACTCTTAGACCACAAAGAAAGGGTGCACTTAATATTAACAAAAAAACAATATTCTCAGGGACACTGACATACCAACTCTACCTGAAAATCAAGACTACAAATTCCCACTATATACTGAAAAAAAATGTATGGAAGAATGCATATAAATGTTTTGATGTTTTATTTCCTACTTCCATGTTATATATATATAACTTGATATATATATATATATATATATATATATCTTTTGAAGTTTTTAGAATTCTAAATAGAAATAGCTATAAAACTGTGAGGAAATCATTTCTCAATCAGACTAAGAGGAAAAAGTATAACATATTATATGCCAGCCCAAACTGTTATTTTCTCAATCATGACTAAATATAATAAACGCAATAACAGTGATCTAAAGATAGAAGCCATCACGGTTGAATGTAAAAATGGTAAAAAAAAAAAGGAAAAGCAACTTTGCTTCCTGACCATACAACAATTAATGTGGTTGTTAGATTTATTCTGAAAGGAATAAAATGTACAGTTTGTACTTCAAAGTGTAAGCATTTTGTTTATGATATGGAAGGGCCAATAACACATGGCAATAAATAAATAGTCTTGAAAAACTGCACACAAAATTCTACAATAAAACAGCCATTTCCTGCAATAAACTAATAACATTGAGATGGAGATGAAGGGCTTAAGGACACCTAAGACAGCACCACTACTGCAAAAGGTCTTAATCTGCATTATTGGGTATTTTCCTCTTGTTACAGAAGTTGTTGGCATAAACAAGCTTTGTAAAAAATCAGCAACAGCAGGTAAATAACCCATTTCAAACACAGAACAAAATTCTTCATTATTTTGATGCTGTAGTAAAAACTGTTACTCGGATTCAAAGCTTTCAAAAGTGTTGATTAAGCTTTAAAATGAATGACAAGTGTTTGGAGAAATAGTCTTCCCCAGGGAAGAGGACATCAACTGGTTATCCAATACCAATGCTCAGCCCTAGAAACACATACATCTAACATTATACAGACAGAGCAGGTTATATTTAGGAATATATACATATATATGTTTGTATGCATATATACATGCGCTAATAATTAATAAAAATGAGATCATGGATGTGCATAGAACAAGGAAGGTTTTATGGGAGGGATTCAATGGAGATAGGGTGAGGGAGAGTTGATGTAATTATATTATAATCTCAAAATAAAACAAATTAAAATTACTTCAAAATATAAAAAAATAAAAAATAAAACAAAGAAAGTTGTAACCAGGAAAAAAAAAAGATGAATGACCAGTATAAATGGAACACTGCATATACTCAGTTAAAAGGTTCACAATTTCTATAATGCTTTAAAACAGCATTTTGTTTAAACAGATGTTTACATTCTATTAGTATATTTAATTAAGGATTATTTACATTGGCATCTATGTGTCCCATCCTCTATGATATGGCTCAAATTTGCTGGACTACAGCTGGGAACATTGTGAAAAAAAATCTCTGAATGTGATTATAAGAATCTATCAGATGAGTTACAGATAGATTTGCTCACTTATAACATGGTTTAAAATACATCAATGGGTTTTAAATTCTAGGGTAACTTTTGGCTTAAAGTTTTTTAAATATGTGCACATTATAATATTTGAAATTAAAAAAAAATAAAAGCTTTCTTCAAAAGTGGAAGAACCCATTCCTTTCTTGTGCTTCTTTCTGTGACTAAAATATCACAAGAGGCCAAATGAAAGGTCTAACATTCCAATCGACTATCAGAGTATCACAAGTTAACACAAGTACAAGCTACAAAGTGTGGGCAAAATATGACGAAGATCTAAAATTTTGTGAATGAACAAACTATGCCCATTCAATAAGTTGACTGTTTTTTGAGCAGAATTTTTCCTAAGTAATCTACACCAAAGTTCACAACAACTAAACTTCTGAAAAGCAAAACAGAACATAGTCTTCTTGAACACAAGTGAAGAAATACTATCTTTGAATGACCAGAATCTTTAGGAAAGGTGGCATGTCCTTCTAATGAAGGGCTCAGCAAAAATCTCTGTCAATCATTCTTAGTAGACTACAGGTAATATCCAAAATGAAAGAAAATTAGAGGAGATTTAAAAGGATTCTTACACAATGAAAAATTGTATTTGAAGAAAATCATGGAAATCCATGTAAGAAGACAATCTTACTTTCTAAAATAGATATAAAATCTAGAGGATTATACTTTGCATAATATTTTAAATGACATCTCATGATTGAGGCAAAAAATCAAAATTCTTTGCATGAAATAGAGTAAAAGTATTTGTGGTGTGGCATCAGTCCTATTCACCTGTGTTTGGTTTTTGGTTGGCTGTGTACTGCTATGTATGCAGTTTACCCTTAAGTAGATTGTTTTCCTAGTGGGATTTCCTTAGTGCAAAGTTTTATTTGCAAGTAGTTATCAATATGGTGTTAAATCTGGGTTGGGGAGAAGGCATGTGTCTACTTCTGCCTTCAGCTCTAGAATCCTATCTATTGTACACTTTTCCAGATCATGTGCATGCTACCTCAGTCTCTGAGTTCACATGGGCATCAGTCCTATTGCATTGAGAAGGCTTTGTTTCCTTAGTGGCCTCCATCCCACCTGGTCCTATTCACCTTTGTTTGTTTTATTTTGTATATTATATTGAGATGTTATATTATAATATTTTACAGTGTGCATGGTACATTATATATTATGCTATAGTATATTATATTGTGATCCCTTGAAAGCCTGTTTGTTTTCCTTGTTTTAATTAAAATTTTACTTCCAAATCCCAGATCCCACTCCCTACGTTTTCCCACTCCCTTTACCTTCTCCCCTACCACACCCTCCATCCACTTCTCAGAGAGGTTAAGGCTTCTCATGGGGAGTCAAAAAGCCTAGCACATGACTTTGAGGTCAGACCAAGGCCCTCCCCCACTATATCTAGGCTGAACATTATATCCCTCTAGAGAGAAAAGGTTCTAAAAAGACAGTTCAAGCAGTAAAGATAAATCTTGGCCCCATTGACAGTGGCACAACAGACTGCCCCAGCCACACAACTGTCACCCACATTCAGAGGGCCTAGTTTTGTCCTATGCTGGTTCCCTCACTGTCGATCTGGAGTCAGTGAGCCCCCATTAGCTCAGGTCAACTATTTCTGTGCATATCCCCATCATGATCTTGACCTCTTTGCTCATATTATCACTCCTCCTTCTCTTCAGCTGGACTTTGGGAGCTCAGCCCAGTCCTTAATAGTAGATCTCTGCATATGTTTCCATCGGTTGCTGAAGGAAGGGATGGTCTATGATGACAATTAAGGTAGTTATCAAGCTATTGAGAGGAAGGCCAGTTCAGACATCCTCTCCACTGTTGCTTAGGCTCTTAGCTAGGGTCATTCTTGTGGATTCCTAGGAAGTTCCCTAATGCCATGTTTCTTGATATCCCCATAACAGCTCTCTTTATCAAGGTATCTCTTTCCTTGCTCTGTCCTTGGCCCAGTTCAACTGCCCTGTCCTGTCATGTTCACCTCCCCTTCCCTTACTTCCCTCCTCTTCCCCCCCACTCTCTTTTCTCCACCCACCCACATTCTCCCTATTTTCTCAGGAGATCTTTTCTACTTCCTCTTTCCTGGGGCATTCATGTATGTTTGTGTTAGGGTTCTTGTTACCTTGCTTTTCTGGGGTCGTGGACTATAGGCTGGTTATCCTTTGCTTTACATCTAATATCCACTAATCATTGAGTGCATAGAATGTTCTTCTTTCTGGGTCCAGGTCACTTCACTCAGGATGTTTTTCTCTAGTTCCATCCATTTGCATACAATATGTCATGTGACAATTGTATGCATATGACAATTTCAATATGTCATTGCTTTTTACCACTGAATAGGACTCCACTGTGTAACACATTTTCTTCATCCATTCTTGGGTTGAGGGGCATCTAAGTTGTTTCCACATTCTGGCTAGTACAGATAACCCTGATATAAGCATAATTGAACAAATGTCTTTGTAGTATGATTGAGCATTTTTTGGGTATATGCCCAAGAGTGGTATTGATCTGTAATGAGGTAGGTTGGTTCCCAATTTTCTGAGAAACTGACATACTGATTTAAACAGTGACTGTATGAGTTTGCACTTCCACCAGCAATAGAGGAGTGTTCTCTTTATTCCACATCCTCTTGTTCGTCCCGGCCACCGAGAACCAAAATAACCACACAGAAACTGTATTAATTAAATCACTGCTTGGCCCATTAGCTCTAACTTCTTATTGGTTAACTCTTGCATTTTAATTTAACCCATTTCTAGTAATCTGTGTATTGGCATGTGGCTTGGCTTACCAGCAAGATTCCTACTCACATCTGTTCCTGGAGGGGCTGCATGGCTTCTTTTTACTTTGCCTTCCTTCTCCCAGCATTCATATGTTGAACCATTCATGCATCTCTGGGATGAAACTGACTTAATCATAGTGGATAATTTTTTGATTGTGTTCTTAGATTTGGTTTACCAGTATTTTATCGATTATGTTTGCATCAATGACCATTAAAGTGGTTTGTCTGTAATTCTCTTTCTGTGAAGTGACAGTCTATTTATCAGAGGTCCTCTGAGGTCACAGGAGATGGGTGGGTTTGGTGGCAGAATGGAATTTTTACCTTACAGGGTCCTATTGATGGGAGTGGGATTGAAGCAGACTACCTGCACGAAGCTTTCCTGCTGGCTAGCTAGTAAAGCTGAGACAGGTGAGGGAGGGAACCTGGGTTTTGGCCTGGGTCCTAGGGAACAAAACTGGGCTGTCCACCTGGGTAACTCTTCTCGCACCCCTTGGTCCTCTCTCTGCAGCTGCATGCAGTCTCACCTGTCTGTTTTCTAATGACAGTGAGAAAGGGGTAGTTTTGGATGGGAGGGGAGGAAGGGTGAAACCAGGAAGCATAGAGGATATGGAAATCATAATCAGGCACATTATATGGTAAAAATCTATTCTCAGTAAAAGAACAATTATTCTCTCTTCTATCAGGTTCAGTGTGTTCGGCATGATATTGAGGTCTATAATCCATTTGGACTTGATTTTTGTGCATGGCGATAGATATGGATCTATTTTCATTCTTCTACAGGTTGACAAGCAGTTCTGCCAGCACCATTTGTTGAAGATGCTTTCTTTCTCCCATTGAATACTTTTAGCTACTTTATCAAAAATCAGGTGTTCATAGGTTTGTGGGATAAAATCCTGGTCTTCTATAAGATTCCATTGGTCGACTTCTCTGTTTTTATGCCAATACCAAGCTGTTTTCAATACTGAGGTGCACCTACCCACTGTGACAGTGGAACTGATCTATTGGGAGCTCACCAAGGCCAGCTGGACTGGGACTGAATAAGCATGGGATGAAACCGAACTTTCTGAACGTGGCCGACAATGAAGGCTGATGAGAAGCCAAGGACAATGGCACTGGGTTTCGATCCTAATACATGAACTGGTTTTGAGGGAGCCTAGCCTGTTTGGATGCTCACCTTCCTGGACCTGGATAGAAGTGGGAGGACCTTGGACTTCCCTCTGGACAGGGAACCTGGACTGCTCTTCATTCTCGAGAGGGAGGGGGAATGGAGTTGGGGGGAGGGGGAGAGAGGTAGGGGAGCGGGGCAGCGGGGGGGGGGGGGCGGACAGGGCGATGTGTGCGAGGAGGGGGAGGGACATGGGAAGCGGGGAGGAGGCGGAAATTTTTTTTTGCAACAACTAAAAAAAATAAAAATAAAAAAAGAAAAATTATTATCAACAAATTTTACAGCAATAAATCTAACAGTCTTATTTGCATTCATCATTTTTTCTGGTTTATTTGTGTATATATGATTTTCTGTGCATCTTGTCACTTATGTTGATTTGTATGCCAACCTCAATCACCAAGATATTGTCCATTTTTTTTTTACCCAACAAGGATCCCTGCTAAAATTGTACCCAAGATCCTCCTTCAATCTCATGACAACTCCCTCTCTTTTGTTTATAAACACTGTCTGATATGTTACAAAAGCAGACTACTATACCTTTGGGGGGGCATATCTCCTCTCTCCCTTGTCCCTCAGATTCATCTATGTCCTTATGTATCATCAAGAATTCAGTCTTCTGTGTTCCTGAATAGTGTCCTACAACCTGTGCAGTATGCTATACACAGTTGTCTAAGCATTTACTTGATAAGGGAAAACCTTGGAAGACTGTCTGTTTAGATATTAAAAATAAAGTCATCAGAAACTGCATGGGAAATAAAAGGTCCAACAGAAGAGAAGCACAAAACTAATGTGTAAGCTCAAATGCAAATTGATACCTTTGATTCCTAGAATACTGGGATCGAAGTCTATTATTTGGGAGTAAACAAGGATTAGTCAGATTTTTTATATTTACTGATTTTTTGCTCATTGTGAATTTTCAGTTAAATACTTGCCATTTATAATCCAGGCTGCTGGATTTCTTTGTTAATGCCTCAAAGACAAAAGACCTCCAGATAAATATATATTAAAAAATATCAGTAACATTTAAATGTTCAATGAATTTCAGCTAAGTATAAACAGTATTACTTTAAAATACATATGCTTATGTATACATATATACATATAAAGACTTAATATTGTTGCTATTTGACAGAAACATAACCACGATTTTAAATAAAGATTGTGTTTAAACTGTCTTTACATTTTTCTTGGAAGTATTTTAAAATTTATAACTTGTGTTTTGTCAGCTTATGAGGCTCTTTGTGAACAACAGAAGAGTCCACATATCAACTTTAACAGACAAGGAAGCCATTCCTATTTGGCCATACAGTAGTACTTTCGTATAGCTCAATTTATTAAATTACAGACAATATAAGTTTATACCCTTATATGGCTTCATACATTTATTTTATGTACATAAAGAAAATGTTGGTAATGGGCTGAAGTCTTGAACATTCTGCTAAGTGTGATGACCTCATTTGAGTGATAAATTGTTGAGATTAGCTTTCTAATTCATTACAGTCAATTCTTTAGAAAATTGTAATAGATATTTCAGGGAATTAGGAGATTAATCTAGCAATCTGACAAACAAGGTAACCTGATAGTTTGAAGCTTTCCTGGGTATAATGTGATTTAAAATGAAGAGAGATCATATCCTATGAGCAACAAATTGAGATACTCTCCATAACTTAATTTTGAATGGTAATCACATTAATGAAATAAGATTTTTAAAGTATTTTAAATCCATACATTTTAAAAAGAAGTGATTAAGTATCTCTTACAACAGGAGCTGCTTTAAGCATTAAAATTTTATAAAATAATAGTTTTCATAATTGCTTATTACTAACAAAGAGCTCAGTCTTTATTAATTTATTTTAACCCTGTTTTTAAATAATTCTGTGTTGTCTTTCGAAAGCCCAGATGCATCTCTCTCTCTCTCTCTCTCTCTCTCTCTCTCTCTCTCTCTCTCTCCCTGTACATATTTGTGTGTGTGCTATTAGTAAATTGTATCTTATGAAGAACCAGGAGAATCTTTTAAAAGTTAATTTAGAAAACACAAATGACAAAAGAAAGATTAATTCAGTTTGATGCACTCAGCAAAATGTTACTTAGTTTTGTTTGGGAGAAAAAGCACCAACACTTTCCTTACTCAGGATAGGAAATAAAGAAATTACAGGGGGAAGTAAGAATTAACAGCTTACAGCTTACAGGAAGAATCAGACTCATAATTGAGTGGAGTGTCCTAGGTCGGACAACAACATAAATTTGCCTTCAGGGTACGGGATGGAGACAGCTGAAAGGAGGGTGTTTGTTGCTCAGTATTCCTAAACTAGTGGAAGACTTAACCTGTTCTGATGGTTCGCAAAAGATGAATTGTATGGCTACAGTCTCCACAAGATTTTTCCACCTATGCATTAGCAAAAATCCTCAAAATTCTGTCACCACCAAGACCGTCTTTAGTTTGTAATCTTTTTAAGTTGGAATTCTAGGAATTTTCCCTCTGTTAAACACAATTCACCATTCTATACAAGGCAGGCACCCCCTGCTGGATGCTGTGGGTTTGCCTTGGAGAATGCTTGTATGCTTGTAGAGAAGGTGTGAATTCCAAACCCTCTCCTGAGTCCCTTATCTTTATAGTATTGTACCACATACTTATTTTTTTTGCTCAGGATTTTTAAGAGAACTACACCCGGGGATCATTTCTCTGGAATTGAATAAGAGCCATCACACGAAGACTCATGAATCAGAGAAGACTGAAAATATGCCTGAAAACGATGAAATCATGTCAAGATAAATCAGATTTAAAAACCCACACATGAATCAGAGGAAAATAACTGATTAATATTTGTTAATTATTTATGTTTTACCTTGAGTAGTTTTCTTTACATTTAATTAAATATACCTCTTAGGTTTATAATAACTTTAATAAGCATAATTTTTACACCTGCTCTGTATTTCTAGAAGTATTATTCATTAAGGGAGCAAAACAACACACAAGAATTATATGACAGAGTTGGGATATATACAAAGAAGATCTGATTCCAGAAGCCATGCAGTGGTACTAACTTTAGATGCTTGAATATTTATATCTGCTATTACATTTAATTTAGTATCATTTATGCAATCTCATTGATTAAAACATATTCTTAAAAAGGGAAGTTAAATTACCCAGCAAGTTACAGAATTTTTCAGATTACTTTTTATATGATAGTCTTGCAACTCTAAAACAGGGTTAACCTAAAAATACTGAAAGAAATAGTTGGAAACTACCAAAACTATAATACCACAAAGCCTTTTTGATATTCTTTTTTTTCTTTTTTTTTATTGAAAAAAAAAATTCCTGCCTCCTCCCAGCCTCCCATTTCCCTCCCCCTCCTCCCGCCCCTCTCCCCCTCCCTCTCCAGTCCGAAGAGCAGTCAGGGTTCCCCGCCCTGTGGAAAGTCCAGGGTCTTCTCCCCTCCATCCAGGTCTAGGAAGGTGAACATCCAAACTGGCTAGGCTCCCACAAAGCCAGAACATGAAGTAGTAACAAAACCCCATGCCATCGTCCTTGGCTTCTCATCAGCCCTCATTGTCCGCCATGTTCAGAGAGTCTGGTTTTATCCCATGCTTTTTCAGTGACAGTCCAGCTGGCCTTGGTTAGCTCCCAATAGATCAGCCCCACTGTCTCGGTGGATGGACGCACCTCTCGTAGTCCTGACTTCCATGCTCATGTTCTCCCTCCTTCTGCTCCTCATTGGGACTTTGGGAGCTTAGTCCGATGCTCCAGTGTGGGTCTCTGTCTCTGTCTCCATCCATCGCTAGATGAAGGTTCTATGGTAATATGCAAGATATTCATCAGTATGGCTATAGGATAGGGTCATTTCAGGTTCCCTATCCTCAGCTGCCCAAGGAACTAACTGGGGACATTGCCCTGGGCACCTGGGAGCCACTCTAGGTTCATGTCTCTTACCAACCCTAAGGTGGTTCCCTTAATTAAGTTATGTCATTCCCTGCTCCTCAAGCAAGGTAGGCGCTTTGTTTACGAGCAACCCAACGAATCCTTTTTGATATTCTTATAAGGAGAATTTATTTGAAAAAAATCATTCAATGTCTCATGAAAGTAATACCTTGCTAGTTTTACAGGACAATCAGGCTTCAGTATGACTTAGGGCTGATCTTTAGAGTTTCCAACTTTACCATTGAATGAGTTACCCAGATCGACACAGTAGAAGTCATCTTCTGTCTCTTTGGAGGTGAAACCCAGACATCCCCAGTCTATCTTGTAAGACACTCATTCTGCTGATATTCTCAGTAACAATGCATTGTGGTTGCCTTACTGGAAGGATCTCCTCACAGAGTAATTTGCAAGGAAAATGTTCAATGATCTGTGTCTTCTGAAAACTAGACAATGTTTAATAGATTGTACCTCTTCATCTTAAAATTAGAACTTAGATATATGACAGAAAGATACTGTGCCTCTGCTGCTGTAGTGGTTAGATACTTTCTCCTAAAGTACACAAAAGTTAGATATGCTTTATAAAAGTTACCTGGAAAATTATGTTGAATGTAGAGCCAAGATCAGACAAAAACATTGTTTAAAAAAAGTATCAAATCTTAGTGCAAAATACACTCTTGATTGATTCCCATAGTAAGCTGTAATAATAATACATTCAAACTGGTATGTTTATAACCATAGAAGTTATGCTTTAAAAGGGTATGATGTGCATTCGCACAGACGTATATTTCTAGCCTTTTCAAAAATATATTTAGATGTTTTTCCTTTGATTTGGATGAAATGAATGTGCTATTATGACATATTACAGCTAAGAGCTCTCTATTACAGAATATCAGAAAAAAAAATCTGACGAAGATATAAAGACATACCTGTGACTTACCGCTCTGTGGAAAGAATGACTCAAGGAGTAAAATTTCAAAAATGGAAAATAAATCTTTGAAGAATGAAATAAAGACTCAAAATGGGGGAAAAGGATTAAGAGGGGAGAAAAATCACAAAGATTTATCCCTGATCTAGTAATTAATCAAGGTAGCAGAAAAAATACAGTTTGTAGAAATAAAGTGAGTCAATCAAAGAGTCTTTTTATTAAATAATATTTGGAAACTACAAATCTGTGCTACGTAAATATATCATAGAGCATATGTATGTATGCACACGTATCTGAATATGTCTTTCATTAAGATGTTTCATTTTAAATGCATTTTATATTAAAGTATGAATTACAAACAGTGAGCGCCAGTGTACTAGAGATGGGCAGTTAACACTGTCAGGAAATTTTAAATGCTTTTACCACATAGAAAACATTATCACACACTATTTTTAAATTATAAAATAAAAAAACCTGAACATCGTTAAATTTAAAAGGGCTTTGACATCAAAAGTACAATCAAGAAAGCAAAAACAAAAACCTTTGCAAGCTGCACAACTGAAGGATATTTGATATCTAGATTATACAAATAAAAAATGCCAATTCAAATTGAGACATGGAAATAAATAGGGAGATCTTAAAAGAAGACAGATAATGTCTCTTTTTTTAAATGAGAAATATTGAAAACATGTTCTGCATCCTCAGTCACCAGAGACATACCAATGTTGAAATTCCTTCTTACCCAAATCAGAATTGTTAAGAGCCACAAAAACAAGGAAACAGACAAAAAACACTGTTGATGTATACATGTGAAAAGGAAGGGGAACACTTCTTCAATGCCACTGGGAGGGATAACTGATATAACTATTTTGGAAATCAGTGTGGTAGTTATTCAAATATCTAAAAATAGATCTACCATATGACCTAGCTATATCACCCTTAGCTTATGTCCAAGGAACTCTGTATTCTACTACAGATATACTTACTCAAGCATGTTCATTTTTCAAACTATTGAAATATTCAAACTATCTACCAAAATGAAAAAGATTTATATATCTATCAACAAATGAATAATAAAACTGTTGTACATAAGCAAAATGGACTACTATTTTGCTATTAAAAACAATAAAACTATGAAATTCATAAATCAATGCATATAGCTATCAATATTTATTCTGAATAAGGAAATCCAGACCAAGAATGCTAAGTGTTGAATGTTCCCTTTCATATGTTCATACTAGCTTTGAATATTTAGATATGCATATTTAAATTGAAATGTCCATAGAAATCAAAAAACTAGAACTGACAGTGATGGAGGGTATAGTATGTGGGGTTTTCCTCTGTATGCTCTGATTACCATTAATAAATAAATAAAATGCTTTGGACCTATAGCACAGCAGAATTTAGCTATGCAGGAAAACTAAGCTGAATGCTGGGAGAAAAAAGGTGGAGTCAGAGAGAAACCAGGTAGCGCTGCCTGAAACAGACACCGGAACTTTAGTCAGTAAGCCGTAGCCACGTGGCAATACACAGATTAATAGAAATGGGTTAAATAAATATATAAGAGTTGGCCAATAAAAAGCTAAAGCTAATGGGCCAAGCATTGGTTTAATTCATACAGTTTCTGTGTGATTATTTTGAGGGTCTGGGTGGCTGTGAAACCAAGGAGAGTCAAAAGAATGATAACAAAATATAGGTTATATAACGGAGAAAGAAAAATAATGGAATGAGAATTGTTTGAATGGGTGGGATGAGAGGGCAGGATAGAGTAGAACATATGAGAAGGATAAATAACACTAACTGAAAACATCATATGGAAATCTGCTATTGTAGATGCTTCTTAAAATACACACAAATACACACACACAGACAGACAGACACACAAAGTTACTCAATAAGAGTCAACTCCAGATAGCGAAATAGGAATATGTCATCTCTTTTTGATTTGGTAAATGGTTTTTCATAGATACTCCCAAACATTATAGGTTATTGTCCCTTCTCTTGGTCATTATCTAGTAATTAATAGTAAGATTCTATTGGGGAAAATACCAACAATGATGATATCACATAAGAAATCAAGCTAATACCAACTTGGATGTCTGGCTAATATTTATGAGCTAAAAGGTTCTGTTTGTGTTAGGAATTAGTGATAGTTTCTGGGTTTGTACCTTCCTTTGAGTCCCTTTTCTGTTTGATTTTTGTCTGTTTTGTCCAATTCAGATGTGTTAGTTTTATTTTGTTTTATTATATTTTTATTGTTAATCTTCAGAAGGCTATTTTTTCCTAATGAGAATCATAAAGGTGGATATGAATGGGAATAGAGTTCGTGATGAATTGGGGAGTAGAGGAGAAGACACTATATCAGGATATATGTGAAACAAAATCTATTTTCAATTAAAGAATTCAGACACACTTAGCTTTACATATTAAAAAACATTTTTTTCTATAAAACTGAAGTTCCAAATCCCACAAACTTAATATTCTGGCAAATACACTATTTTTGGTCCTACTGTGAATCTCTTACAATTCTGGGTTTATGGAGCTACCCTTTTTATGGATATCACCTTGCTAATATTCTACTGCTACATTTTAGACTAGGGTGATCCATGATAACAGGTTTTTCTAAGGTTGTAAAACTGGGAATTATCCTCTCGTATGCAGAAACCCTCATTTGTGAACCAACAGTGACGACTCATTGAGATGTTCTGAGTGCTGTTCATCTCTGAAGGGCTGTGCTTTGCATATTTATTTTCTATATGGTTTATTTAATGAAGCTTCACTTTAGATATTTTAGTTCATATCAATTTCTATCAACCCTTGATTCCTATCCTCAATAAGCTTTTCTATTATGAACACCAAAGGTTAGCTTTTCAAAAGACCTGGCGAGGTTGTTATTGGAAGGATAAAGTTTACAGACGAAACACTTGTAAGCAGTGTGCTACTCACCTAAAATGTTTTGTATGGCTCTTAAACGGCCAGAGTCTCCATTCAAGCAAAATATACCCATATTTGTCTCCACACAATATGGTCATTTATTCAAGGGATATTCCTGTACTAGCAGGATGAGTAATCGTTTCAGCCTAGGCTTACACCGTAAGCCTTCTCCCTATCACCATGCCGTCATTATTGGCAGAAGTGAGTGCAGCTGAAGCTCAGTGCTCTCTCCCATAAATATAAATTCACCTCAAGCAAATCCCCTACTATGGGACATCTGCCCAGCAATTAAGGCAAGATTTAGTCCAGATGGAAACTGATAAGTGGATGAGTGGAGACATGTCTAACTTGATTGTTTCTCTGAAGCCTCTGGAAACATTACGTATGTTGGCACAGTCATGCAGGCAGGGCTGACATGTTCCTAGACAGTGAATGATGTGTCACAAGGGAAAGCTTTGACATTGTTCCCCCATTGTGACTCTGATCCACTACAAGGATATCCTCTTCTGCAGGGTAACCATAATTCACAAGGGACTATTTTAGATATTTAATGTCATCTCAATACGTAGAAAATAAAATTCAAAAGTTAGTTCTTCAGTGAGAACGTTCTATATTTCATGTAGACAATAGATCCATGAGTAGAGTTACTACAGTTTAACAGCCAGAAAAGAAATGTATCATTAGGTAATATCTAATATGCCCTAAAGAACAGTATTATTTATGAGATGAAAGAAAGCTGTTGGAAACCATGAGGAAGGTGAGCATTTTTAGAGCAAGTTCGTTAAAAGAAATCAAGGGGAAGAAAAATGCGTAATTGCAGAATAAAATGGGGACTGAAAGTCACAGCTCTCATATGTGGGACGGCAACTCTAAAGAAAGGACACCGTTAACAAAGTATGCCAAGAGAAATTGTTCTGATAAAACCTGACTACAATTATTACCAATTCAAAATTGGACTGGATTAGAGATCCAAGAAAGACATTAGATTAAAAAAAACTTATTTCTGTCCATCTTCCATCTGACAAGTGACAAGGAAGGGATACTATAATGGTTAATTTATTCTGAGTCATATGAATTTACGTATTACACATGGTTACACATTTTACTTTTTAAATAAAAGTGTTTCCTTCTTTCTTTCTGATTATATAAATAATTCATGATTTTTAAAATACTTCAAGCAATGTAACAAAATGGAAAAGGAAAGTCAAAACACTTGAAAATTTCAATTACTAGAAAAAAACAACTTTTATTTTTGATGCGATACAAAAATAAATATATGTGTATTCCCATATATTACTTTGCATTTTTCTTTAACAACTTTTCTGTTATAACTTTGCCAACGTTTGTGTCTCATCATCTGTTTTTAGGAGTTTGGTAACTGTTTCCCCTGATTCTCATGCATGTATTTTTCATAGAATTGTGTAAAGACTTTGTTATAGGTATTTTTTCGATTTGAAATTATGCTCATACACATATTATTGCAACTTGAATTTTGCCTAAAGTTAGATTTTAAAATCTGCTTTAGTTAATAACTGTTTCCTCAATTGTACCAGCACTGCTATTTTATAGGGTGAATATCTGTAGTTTTGTTGGTAATTTCCATTACTTGTATTACAGAGCATTTGCTCCTCTATTTTCATTGAACTTAGCCTACTTGACCTTCACTTAACTGACGTCTTCTCAAAATTTTAGCATGCATAATAATAGATATTCTGAAGTTTTATAAGTATTCACACGAGAGTATGGTCTGGAACATGCATAATGAGGTTTTTGGAATGTCTTTCTTAAGAGTTAATATATTAGCAACTTAATTATCAAATTCATACATTGATAAATATTCGAGGACAACCTTTGTGAAGTGATTAGAATTAAGTGGGTTGCTGAGCAGTTACCCAATGGCTAAAGCAGAGATTTTGTATGAGGAGAAATAATTGTATCATTGGGAGCCTGTTCTCATTCACAATGTGATTCCTTTAAAATTGTTTTGATGCAACAAGAAGGGTTAACCACATGCAGATTTCATGTTGGTGCCATATGTTGGGCTTCTTAAAACCACGGGACAGGTAAGGCACTGTTCTTTATGATATACAACGTCTCTGGTATCTATTTATGGTGACAAAAAGGAAATAAGATAGAAATACTATAATCTCAAAGGATCTGTATGAATTCAACATTTTACTAATGTCCATTACCCTTTTTCCTCAGTGACAGCATTTGAATCTTATCATTGCTAATTTATACACACTTATTTGTCTTTTTATTCAGAGTTAAATCTTCTAGTTCAATTTAGAGTTTCTGTTTGTCTATCTCAGTACATTTTAATTTTTCACTTCTATTTATTTATGTTTTCCAAAACTTGCTAGATAAATATTCTTAAATATTTGTTGACTGTGCATATATACATCCCTCACTTTTTGGAATGCTTCATGAAATAATTCATATTATTTTAAGATGCTGTGATTTCATTATTGATTTCCTTTCGACATATGTTTCAATTTACATATATATTGGAATAATATTATAGGGTACACTAACTGATATCATAGATATTATTAGTATTGTGCACGAGGTGAATAAATTATACACAGTTAAATTATTGCTCACCTTATATATTTTTATTATTTTAATACTATATTTCACTCTATAATTTTACATTTTATATATTAAACACTTCTATGGATTTTATTATAATCAAAAATTTTCTGTCATGCCTTAATGCATTCATTTTACTTTAGGTTATTCCTTTTGTCTTCTAAAATCCTCCAAGATATTTTGATTTTTAAAATTCTTTTAATAATCATTTCATCTAAAATAGATATTTACATATAAGAGGAAATAGAATTAATTATACATTTCTATTAGAAAATTGTCATTGATACTATAGTTTTAAATTAGTAAATTGAAACCCACATTTCCTATATCAACACAACACACACACTCAAACACATACACACATGTATTTCAAACCCTATTCTTTCTATTTACTTCATTCAATTGAGTTCTCCCTCTGTATTCCTCCATATTCTTAGTTGCTTGCAATTTCTACTAGTAGAATTCACAATATAACACAGTGTACGAGGCAGAATAAGTTTATTTCATAGCAAACTGAGGTCCTCGAGATTTTGGAATGGACAGTGAACATAGAGAATATTGTCCCTATTAGCATTAACAAGTTAGATGCAATTTTAAAGTCTTTAGAAAGAAGAAAGTTTTATTAGCTGTTCCTTTTCATTTTCACACTCTGTTACTTATAGTTTTTGTATTTTTCTTTTTGAGAGGAGAAAAAAAGTGAACATGAAGTTGGAATGTAGAGAGGATCTAAGAGTTGAAGTAGGGGTGTAATGTGGGATTCCCCTCTGTGTGCTGTGATTACTCTTAATGAATAAAAAAAAACTGCCTTGGTCTGTTGATAGAAAAGAACTTAGGTAGGCAGGGAAGATGGAACTAAGAGGGAAGAGGCGAAGAGAAATGCCATGGAGCCATCAGAGTCAGACATGCTGAATCTTTGCCGGTAAGCCACTGCCGCGTGGGAATATACAGGTTAATAAAAATGGTTTAAATGAATCTGTAAGAGTTAGCTTATAAGAAGCTAGAGCTAAATGGGCCAAACAGTGTTTTAATTAATATAAATTTCTGTGTGATTATTTCGGTTTTGGGTGGCCAGGACGAACAAGCAGCTCCTTTTTCAACAGGGTTGGTAAAATCATGATTATATGTGTTGTATTTAAGGATAAAACTTAATGAAAAATCAAAAAAGACCCAAAATTGAAGAAATACATCATTTTTAAAAGAAATGTTATTACTTAATAACTCCAGATTAAAAAATCATCCAGATAATTTGGTACTATAAAAAGACAAATGTATGAAAAAGAGACCTAGAGAAAGGAGAAAAAAATGCTCAACAAAAGAGACAAAAAATAAATTTAAGAAAAAGTAGAAGATAATTTCATAAATCTAAAGAATGAGATGTTCATGAATGTGAAAGAGGCATACAGGACACCAAATAGATTCGAGTAGAAAAGAAAATCCTCTCAACACATTATCGTAAAACACTCCATGTGCGGGAAAAAATGAAATAGAAACGTTTCAAGGAGAAGGGATGAAGTCACATACAGAGTCAACCACATTAGAGTAACACTTGATTTTTCAACGAGGACTTGATAATCAGCAATAAGATTGGGGAGATAGTTCTGCATTCTAGTTCTAGTTCATTAATTGTTCATCTTTCTGACACAGAGTAGCCTAATCTGAGAAGAAAAAACACAACGAGAAAATGTCTCCATCAAATTGGCCTATATGTAAACCAGTGAGATATTTTCTTGATGTTAATTGACATGACAGAGTGGAAACGATGATTGGCAGTACTTTGCCTAAGCTGGTGGTCTTGGTTTGTATAAGAAATCAAACTGTCCATTTGTATGAAAAATTCAAGAAGTCATTGTTTTTTACTGCTGAGTAGTACTCTAATATGTATATATTCCCTACTTTCTTCATCCATGGAGCACCGGACTGAAATCTCAAGGTCCAAATCAGGAGCAGATGGAGAAAGAGCACGGGCAAGGAACTCAGGACCACGAGGGGTGCACCCACACACTGAGACAATGGGGATGTTCTATCGGGAACTCACCAAGGCCAGCTGGCCCGGGTCTGAAAAAGCCTGGGATAAAACCTGACTCGCTGAACATAGCGGACACTGAGGACTACTCAAGAACAATGGCAATGGGTTTTTGATCCTACTGCACGTACTGGCTTTGTGGGAGCCTAGGCAGTTTGGATGCTCACCTTACTAGACCTGGATGGAGGTGGGTGGTCCTTGGACTTCCCACAGGGCAGGGAACCCTGATTGCTCTTTGGGCTGATGAGGGAGGAGGACTCGATGCGGGGGGGGGAGGGAAATGGGAGGCGCTGGCAGGGAGGAGGCAGAAATCTTAAGAAAGAAAGAAAGAAAGAAAGAAAGAAAGAAAGAAAGAAAGAAAGAAAGAAAGAAAGAAAGAAGGAAGGAAGGAAGGAAGGAAGGAAGGAAGGAAGGAAGGAAGGAA
>JABTXL010006712.1:25882687-25917899 GCA_025134845.1 Neodon shergylaensis | reverse complement strand
AAAGAAAGAAAGAAAGAAAGAAAGAAAGAAAGAAAGAAAGAAAGAAAGAAAGAAAGAAAGAAAGAAAAGCCTGCTTCGGTCACAGACAGATTCGAGGATGAGCATAGTTCAGCTTTGATGGTATTGGCCCTTTATCTACTGCTCCCACCTCAGCTTTCAGTTCTTTTCTGGATACGAAGAAAGCCTAACTGTTTTGCATAAGGAGGTTAACTATAAATGACACATCTCTCCCCACCAATCTAGTGTACCGCGTTATGTGTGTGTGCTAAGGTAGGGTGCGCACACCCAGGAGCTAGAGACTGTTTTTCTATAATGCTAACGGTGAACTCCATGGCCTTGCACAGGGTGGGTGGACACCAACCAGCGGTCTACATGGGCTTCCAGAGCACGGGATGGCAGGTGTATGCCACTTGTCCAGCTAGGCACCGAGGGTGCACACATGTGAGACAATGTAAAACCCCACATGCAGCTGAGCATGGCAATAGAGGGCTATACCCTCAGGTACTGCCTGCCTCAACCAGAGTTCGAGGTCAACCTGAATAACTCAGTAAAACTGTCTCCGAAAGGAAAGTAAAAAGTAAGTATTGGGGTGTGTAACTCAGTGGATGAGCGCTTGCCTGTTGTGCGTGAGACCCTTGGTTCAACCCCCAGTATGGAGGACTGGAGAGCTGGAGAATGTCTCTGGTCATTTGATAGCTTATACTTCAGCCAAGGTCCATTGAACTCTGCAATGGGCTACAACGGGGCTATGGCATGAAGTTCTGTAAACCTGGCATGACTAAAAAACCCAAGCATTCACAGGCTGGCAGACAGAATTACACACATAATGGCAGGCAGTACCTGAGGCACTCAAGAGACGTGCCCGTCAGAAGTCAGCTTGGAGAAAGTGGAAACCAGAAGTAGAAATAGCATTTGGATCTTAGGAAGTTGGTGGAAGGGTTTTGTTGTTATTACTCTTATGGCTCAGTGGTTATGAATACTGGCTACTTTTACAGAGGACCAGAGTCCAATTCCCAGCAGCCAGATGGTGGCTCACACCCATCTATAATGAGATCTGGTGCCCTTTTCTGGCATGTAGGCATATATGCAGGCAGAATAGTATATGCATGATAAATAAATATTTTTTTAAATTAAAAAAAAGAAATCAAACTGATTTTCAAGGGATTTCGTCACATAATTTAGAACTCTATATATTTTCTTAATGTAAATCCATTTCTTTCTTTTTAAATGTCGGAGTCAGCATCTGTCCTTGTAGCCCTGGCTGTCCTGGAACTCACTATGTAGACAAGATGATCATTAACTCAGAGATTTCCCTGCCTTGGCATCCCAAGTGCTGAAATTGAAAGAGTGTGCTAACATAACTGGCTCTAATTTTAATTTTCATTTACAGTAGTATAAATGTTGATATTCTCATCTTGCTAATTTCTTATGTTAAAAATTGATGTTTCTCTTGTTATTTCTTTATGTCTCCATAGAAATTAAAGGTTTGTTAGCAAAAGTATTTGGTGCTATAGATTTTTCTGCAGTTTACATTGGGTAATTTTTGTAGCAGTTTAACGCATTCCTAGGTAGAGATCATATTTAAAAATTTAGTACAAAGTGACCTCTTAAGTCAATTTATCATTTTTCACAGTTTAATTCCTTTCATGAGTATTGCAACTCTTACTAACAATATTAACTAAAATCTAACACATCATCATTGGCTGAAAGGTTAACCCTTTTTTTTTATTTGGTTTTGTGTAAGAGTTGTAGTCCTGGACAGCATTTTGAAGATTGGCCTCGAGCTCAGATCCACCTGCCTCTGCTTCCTACTGCTGGAATGGAAGCTGTGTGCAGCAAAAGTAAATAATTTTAATGTTTTTCTCTCCAGTAATGTCATTCAGATGTTGTTACCTAGCAATTATCTACCGTTTTTTATTTTTAATATTGCTTTATGCTTTAAATTTTAATTTTCTTTAACTTCCTCGGGTAATACTTTACATTACTCTCTTAATTTTTTTCCCATTTATCTAAGACTGTAAATCTCTAAGCATTACTTAAATTAGTTTGCATAATGTTCATGCTGCAAATCTTCATTATTTATTGGAAATAGTTTTGAGTCATTTTGTATTTTGTTCTTTTAAGCATCTGCTTAAATCAACGGTGCTACTTAACTTCTGAACATTAAAGTTTTGTAGTTCTCTCTGGTATTAGCTCGGAAAAAAGCTAGTTGCTAAAATTCGTGTTATTTATTTCTCCAACTTGTACGTAGCCATTAAATATATTATTTTAATCACTTGGAATCTGTGAAACTCTTCTGGTTTTGATGAATACACCAAGTGTGTTCTAAAGAATGAATATTCTACATTATTTAAATGTAGTGTTCTTTGAAGCTCAGTAAGCTGTTTGATTTTTATCATTTAAATTATCACATTACTAAGCACTTCTTACTAGTTTTGTGAATTAGTTGCAGACATGTTAAATACCTGATATATTAGTGGGTTTTCAACTTTTTTCTTATTCCCTTGTTTGACGATCTTCTTAGTGGGTAATGTTTCATTAATATGTTATTTTTTTTATCTTGCTTTGGTTTTAAAATGGGCAAATTGATAAATTGATACTAATTTTTGAGTAGCTGCTTATATACTATTTTATTTTTGATAATCTATTGTTTATTGATTGCTAATTTCATATATGGACATGATGTGCTTTGATCAAATTTGCTTCCTTTGCCTACCCTCCACCTATAATTCTACCTATTCCTGATATCAGTTTTTCCTCCCTAATTCATGCTGGGTTTTGTTTTGTCTTGTTTTATTTTGTGTATGGGTAAGTGTTTATTTTGCCACTGAGTATCCTTAATATACTTGTATATGCTTGCATGCAGTACCATCTGCTGGAGCCTGGGTAGTCTCCCAGATACTAGCTTTAAAAGAGTATGATTTGAGTATCTGGGACTATCACATTTTGAGAAGGATTGAGTAGATAGATTTCTAAGGTTAGGAGTGATAGGTTGGGGATAATGTGTAATGCATTAAGATAGGATCCAGAACCATTGTGAAGAGGAATCTTTCAGAAATGATAACCCTGTTGAACCATTGTGAGAGACTAAATCAGCCATGCTTCTGATGCCTCCTAATTTCATGTGTAAAGTGGCCATAGAAGAGTGGACAAATCAATATAAAGAAAGCTATTGCTGGAGAAAATGTTGACTTCATAAATGGCAAAAGATTTATTCAAATGTTAATGTTCTTTATAAATCTCTGACTTGTATTCATGAGTGGCCAGCAAATCACATCAGTCCTTTTTCATCACTGGAAGGAGAAATCTCTGTTATTATAATGTAGCCGTTTGCTCTTTAAGTGAATTTCCCTATTTTTTTAGAAAATTCTTTGTCAGAACTGTCACTTATGTACTGATAGTATGACAATAGGAGTACGCAATAATTTTTTTTTCTGAATAAGGGATTTAGTTTTTGAAAATAAATTAGCTGCTCTGTGGATTTTTCTCACATCTCATTAAAATTTTCTATATTATCAATTTTCAGGTGTAGCCCATGAAACACTATTATGTCAGCAGCTAAAGCCTAATTTCTTTCAGTGTGCAGTTCTGTTGGATGTGACCTGCTTGTTTGTTCATATTGTAGCATATTATCACACAAAACAAAATCCAAAAATAGATGTCGTTTCTCTGAATCTAAGGATAGTGGTTCAATTCATAAAAGTAGAAATCATACCTTTGATCATGATTTTACTATCCCCAATATGCTAATAGAAAATGGTTGTCCCTTCTTGTACTACTTTGTATTTTGAGTTCTCCAGTACAGAATTATTTCACAGAACAACAACAACAAAAAAAAAAATCAGTGGTACCTCTGTATTCTAAGTCAAATTTGAAATCTGTCCGTTGTCACAGAAGGAAGCAGATAACTGTGGATCAAGCATCAAAATCGTATTACCCACTGTGTAGGAAAGTAAATTCAGGCTTATGACTGGGAAGCATAGATGTTGTTATAATATTAGGGGGTAGAATCTATCAAAGTCAATTAAGGGAGAGAAACTCAATGTAATGGAATCAAGAATAACCAAGGATTTTCTTCATTCATGGTGTTTATTTACCAAGCAGAGTAATGAGTGACTTAATGAGATTAAAAACATATTTAACCAGTATATTTTTATCTTGAAACATATAATAAAATTAAAGAACAAAGGTTGTTTGAATTATGAATAATTTCAACTGGAGAGAATAGGATGGAACATCCTGTAAGATACAGATTTAGATTTAGTATTTGTGTGTTTTTTTTTTTTTTTTTTTTTTTGAGATGTCATTTTGTTGGGTATCTCTGGTTGTCTTGGAACTTACTCTGTAGATCAGGTTGACCTTGTACTCACAGAGATCCGCCTGTGTCTGCCTTCCAAGTGGTGGAGTTAAAAGTTTATGCCACAGGTGTCTGGCCCTATGTATTTTGTTTTAAAAGACTGAAATATAGTGTAGACATGCTGATTTTTGTGTCTAGTTTAAATTAATACAAATAATTATGAAAATATGATCAAAGTGAATGTAATTATTAAGATATCAGTCATTGGAGTCACTGGGATTACTAAGCAGGCAAAGTGTTTGAAGAACACATATGATAGAGTTTGCTCACCTGAACCCATGTAGAAAGGTGAAGAGAATTGAGTCAACTTCAGAAAGGTATTATTTAATTCCCTCATGCAGGCTGTGATAGAAACACCCTAACACACATACCTCTCTCTCGTACTCTCTTAATTATCTTTCACACATAGTCATCATCATCATGACAATAATAATAACATTTTTAAAATCTTCAAAAATTCTTTAGGATGATTTTCCAATTGATTATAGGTTCCTACTTCTATGAAGCTGTCTATAGATCTGCTACTTTATGTTAACAGTTCTACCCTAAAATTTATTTCACATACATAATTTTATAAATACAATATATTAGGGTGGTTGTGGTGCACACCTTTAATCCCAGTACTTGGGAGACAAAGACAGGTGGATCGAGATTGAGGCCAGCCTGGTCTACAGAGCAAATTCCAAGACAGGCTCCAAATCTACAGAGAAACCCTGTCTCAAAAATCCCTAAAATATACAAATATGTACATACACACATGCATACATATATACATAGATACAATATATTGTTAAAAGAAGCAATAGTTTCAGATTGATGACAGCTTTCAAAGGGACATTAATTCTGTATCCTAGAAAACTGCTATAAATAGGAACATTTTAGCATCTTCTTTAGGATTAACTGAATCATAGTGAACTACAAAGAAATGAATGGTAGACAATTTATAAGGATTAATTTCTATTCTTAGATTTCTTCCACTATTAAAAAAATCATCAGACAGAGACCCACACTGGAGCACCGGACTGAGCTCCCAATGTCCCAATGAGGAGCAGAAGGAGGGAGAACATGAGCAAAGAAGTCAGGACCACAAGGGGTGCACCCACCCACGGAGACAGTGGGGCTGATCTATTGGGAGCTCACCAAGGCCAGCTGGACTGTGACTGAAAAAGCATGGGATAAAACCGGACTCTCTGAACATGGCGGACAATGGGGGCTGATGAGAAGCCAAGGACAATGGCACGGGGTTTTGTTCCTACTTCATGTTTTGGCTTTGTGGGAGCCTAGCCAGTTTGGATGTTCACCTTCCTAGACCAGGATGGAGGGGGGAGGATTTTGGACTTTCCACAGGGCAGGGAACCCTGACTGCTCTTCAGACTGGAGAGGGAGGGGGAGAGGAGTGGGGAGAGGAGGAGAGGAGTGGGGGGAGGGGGAGAGGAGTGGGGGGAGGGGGGAGGTGTGGGAGGAGGGGGAGGGAAATGGGAGGCTGGGAGGAGGCGAAAAAAATTTTTTTTCAATAAAATAAAATAAAATATAAAAAAAATTCTAGAGAATAAAATAATCCTAATTATACAGTTCCCATTTATACAGAATCTTTCAAAACAATGGAGCAGGTTCCATGTTTGTAATATCTAATAAAGAAATTGTACACATAAAAAAAATCATCAAACATTTTAACCATTTGTACTTTCATAAATATGACATACTTAATATTTAGCTAACAATTCTATAGACTCAAGTAATAAAATAGATAGCAACCTGAATAGCAATTTATAATGCTAAGTTGATGACAAAGTCTATGCAATAAAAATTGCTTACTTTGTTAAGAGGGAAGTGCTTCATGGAATCCATGCTCTGTCTCCATGTGAACCATCTGTTAATTGTAGCACTTCCATAGGTTTTCTACTTAATCTTATGAACTTGTAAGATGATCTCTTCTCAAATTTGTGATAAAAACATGTTTAATTTATAGTTAGGAAGAATAATTCTTGAGAGACGCCTTTTCTGACCTCACTGTATTTACACTTGTTGACTCCTGACCTCCCCTTCTGATTGTTGACTGTGAACTCATAGGATGAATTCTACCTATTCTGTGACTGTGTCTTCATTATCTAGGACAGCACATCTCACTTTTATGTGCTTAATAACTATTTTACAGGAGCGAATGGTCATTGAACATTGAAGAACAACTTGAATCACAATGATAACAGGGAAAAAAGGGAAGCGTATTGTAATGACACAATGAAAGCAGGAAGAAAAAAAATTAAGAGTTGTATTTGACACCATCCCTTTTTTCTTTTTCAGTTGCAATTTTCAAACGAATTGAAGAATAACAATGCACTCAGCAGGGAAATTCTATGCTACTTATGTTGACACACAAAAATGAAAGCTTTTATGTTGCCCATAGCAGTTACCAGGAAAGTTGCAAAACTCTACTCAAGTTAAGAGTAAGTAATTGTGTCTATTTAGTTCCAGTTGGCAAACTGTATTCATTGTGGGAGGCACTGCTTACAATGAGGCAACCCAGCATTTGGTTTATTTTCTTGTTTAACTTCCAGCTATCCAATTATAATGTACTATTTTAAGTAAAATACCTGGCTGGTTGCATATAGCATTGCTTGTTTATATAAAAGTTGTTTCCAGTGTTCTTTCTTCTCATCACAAAGGAAGTAAGACTTCAGGGCCAGAATTCTTATATAATTCAAAAGTAGTTCATGTAGATCTATGATGTCTAAAAATAATTTCCTCTTCATAATTTAGTAGTAGCCCATTTTTATGCTTAGTTATTTTATGCCTTTGGGGAAATATTAATTTGTTTGGTTTTGAACTTGAGTATTATAATGTCAGTAGTCTAATAGTAAGGAAATGACAGTCTGATGAGATGTCATTTTCTTTAAAAGTAAGAATCAATAGAAAGTGGTGGTCTTTGTTAATTAATGAATTTTATTCTCTTATTTGTATTGGCTATTATATGCTGAAAAATACTTGGCACTTTTCTGCTTTATCTCACTTTTATTGTGCTATATATGACACAATAATCAACAGAACAAATTTAAAGTGTAGATTTTTACAAGTTGACACAACTTGGCTTAACGACATCCATTAAACTATTACTATGATGAAGATAAAGATTATGTCTTTCATCCCTGAAGGTTTTATAGTTCCCACTTCCCACTTCTCAATATTTCTCACACCTTGCCAATGAATTTGATCTCTTTTCTGTGAGTTTGGTTGACTTTTTAAAATTTCAGAGTCAGTAAAATCCTGGCACAAAGGAATCATCCAGGAATCTACAAGGATGATACCAGCTAAGACTCCTAGCCAAAGCAGATACATAGTCAGAACTGGCCATCTCCTGTGAACGTATTAGTGCCTAGCCCAATTGTTATCAGAAACATATAATCCAGCAAGTAGTAGAAACAAATGCAGACCCACAGCCAAATATAAGGTGGAGCTGAGGAATTCTGCAGAGAAGAGGAGAAAGGACTTTAGGAGCCAGAAGGCTCAATGACATCACAAGAAAATCCACAGGGTCAACTAAGCTCGGCTCATAGGGGTTCACAGAGATTGAACTAATAACCAGGGAGCCTGCATGAAACTGATTTAAGCACTCTGCATAAATGTTACAGTTGGACTCCAAACAATAGGAGCAGGGGCTGTTTCTAACTCTATTAACTAGTTTTGGGAACCTTACTCCCCATACTGTGACACATTGCCTTAATACTTGGGAGGTGCTTAGTCTTACTGCAGCTTGATATGCCATGTTTTGTTGATATCCATGGGAGACCTGCCCTTTCCTGAAGAGAAAAGGAGGAGAGGGTTGGGTGATAGGGACAGAGTAGGGTGGGAGAGGAAGGCCTGGGAGGAGAGGCAGGAGGGGAAACTGCATGGCTGGGGAGTAAAATAAATTAGTTAATTAAAAAAAAATTAGACCATAAGATTTTTGCCCTTCCCTCCCTGAGCTGATCAACAGCAGTATGGGATTCACCGGTTTTTACACATATTGATAGTCAATCTTTATGTTTTATTTAATCTTTTGATTATGTTGCTATTTGGGTTTGTAATAGCTTTTATTCATTCCATTTGTTCATGAATGGACAGTCCATTGTAATCTCATTTGACTGCATTCTGAAAAAGTAATTTCTACCCTGATTGCTCTTTGGGCTGACGAGGGAGGGGGACTTGATTGGCGGAGGGGGAGGGAAATGGGAGGCCAGATGGGGAAGAGACAGAAATCTTTAATAAATAAATAAATTAAAAAAATTTAGTTTAAGATTACAGTTTAGCAACCATCTATTAACCTAAGATTTTGTTGTGAGTTACAATAAAAGCAAATTTTATCAAATTGTCCTCACCCAACATCCTGATGTCTCCTTCTCTCAGTTTATTTTTTCATGTGTTTTTTGAAAATCACTGCATATGTAAGGATGGGATTTATGTCTATATTCTTTATTTTAGTACATTATTGAATATTCTCTTCTAAATAAAATGTTATACTATCTTATTTTAGCTTCATAATAAATCTTAAATCCATGTAGGTTCTGTATTATACTGTCATTTTCAGTAAGCCCATGATGAAGGTGACAACGAAGGACACTGTATACTTGGCTTCTCCTGAAGATGTTCTGTTTAGTGTGTTAACAAAAACACACTGATTCCTTGTTCACAAGGGCTTATGTTCCCTTAGAAACATCTGTGTATCTTTCTCTCCTTTAGAAGAACCTATATCTTTTAAAATGGGACTTATCCTTCTTAAATCTTTCGTGATTAATTATATCCTAAAAAGTATTAAATTTCACAACATTTTTAAATATTACCTGGCAATCAGTGATTTTAAGAACAATGTTTAGTAAGTTTCCTTTTAATATTAACAATTTAGTAGAGTTTAAATGTATTGTCCCATTGTCTCTTCTTTAATATACATTTTGTTGTTTCTTCCATTTTGGGTTTTTTTTTTTTACTTCTTTTCCTTTACAAGATTCCTTTGATTTCTTTTTAATTGTTGATGTTGCTTTTTGATCTGTAGAACAAAATTTAATTATTTATAGTTATTTATAGGATGTATATAAAATCATTGATATGTAAATCATTGATATGTAAAACATCACTATACATTCCACCAATATTTTATGCTATTGTGGAAAATTAGTTCTCGAAACCAATGAATAGGCTATGAACACCAAATATATTCTTATTGTTATTATAAAACTCTACCTTCTTTAAGTATCTTCAAAAGCCAAGAATGCATTTCCATATACACCTATTAGCCTTAATTTTTTCTTTTGTAATTTCATGCAGATCTCCATTTGGAAACAACACAATAAATTAACAATGACCTATTCTTGAGGATATGATTGTGAAGAATGTATTCTGTTAAGGTTTGCATGTGCATCTTTGGTTTTGAAAGGCATATTTACATGTTGAAGATGTTCACACGCTATAGATGCTTCCTTTCTGTTACTACTCTAACTTTTACTCCATTTTATTCTTATTTACTCATTTTCATAAAAGAATGTCTCTGGCACCTTAATCTTTCTGCTTTGTAATATGGCTTATCTTTTATCAATATTTTATGATTAATTTCTTTTTAACATTTTTATTGTTTTTATGTCGGTCTTATTTCTTTTTGAATCAAATTAAACTATATTCTCACCATTTATCTTAAGAATTATTTTTCTTCTTTGTCTTTTAATTTTTTGTGTGTAACATCTTAGCTAAAGCTATCTTAATTGTTCTAATGTTATTGAAACAAGAGAAAATATTTCTATAAACATATTTTTATTTTTTGCTCTTTCCTTTCGGATGGAACATTACTGGTAATTTAAAGTTTTTCCACAGCTTTTGGAAGATACCCCATTCATTTTGGAAATTTTCAGTTTTTCCTTTGTGTATTGATATATTTTGTTTCGTAAGGTTTCTATTGCTATGTCTTTATGTTTATAAAATTGTACATATTAATTCCCTGTTAATTTAATCGTTTAAATTTAGTACAGTTTTATTCTCTAAATTTTAAGATGGGTTCTACTGTACATCTCAAGTGTATATATTTCAAACCTACAGAGTTCAGATACTCATGATGATCTATTTCTTAAGTTAATCCTAATCATAATTTCTAAGATTGGGCTTTGATACGTTCTGTTTTTTTTTTTTTCTGGTTTGTATTGACTATTTATTGTTGATAGTCCATCTTTTTTTTGTGAAGCCTATTAGTCAAATGCCATGTCTTGGAAACTTTTCCTGAATGCTAATAATTATTTTGTATTCCTATAAATAATCTTGACTTTTGGTTCAAAGAAGTAATCAAATTTTGGAACTTTATTTTTCCACTTTATATCTTAAATTTCTGGTTTAGTGTATAGAGCTTAAGTCAGCAATTTTCCTTCTAATTTTTCTCATTTCAAAGAACATCGATCTGAGTTTCCTATCCTTCACACTAAGTATATGGTTTCCACATTTGATAAGGAGGTCTTGTGAAGTTCCTGAACATCTGATTTCCTGGTATGCTACCTAAAAGTCTTTCAAGTACTTCGTTTCCTGGTCCAGATAGCTTCTTCATTGGCTTTTGTCAGTCTGTACCTAGCTTTAGAGAGACCTGGACCACGTCTCAAATACTGTTCCCCAATTTCATCCCTACATTCCTTTGAACAGCTTTCTTTAATTCGTGTGCTCTGTCTTCCAAATTCTAGCTGTAATTGTTTCTCTGGGCTGTCATGTTCAACTTGAAAACATATTTGGCTTAGGGGGTCCTACTTCCTTGCCACTTTGAGTAAAAATGTTGGAAATCTTTGCAGTTCTAAACATCTCTCACTAGATTCCTTTTTATTGCTTGATTTCACAGACTTCGTTGTGTTTTGTTTGCTTTTTTTTGTCAGAGGGTGATTCAATACGTAGTCACAAGTGATAGAAATGTCCAAGAGCTAGCAAAACTTTGAAAGTACATGCTATAGAATAATATTTGAGGGCTTTAAACAAATTTACATTATTAAGGGAATGACATGAATGAGAATATAAAAGCAGCTCAGAAGGCTGAGATGTGGAAATCTTTAAGTAGACTGAAGATGGTTAATTTCATAAAAAAATTCCTCATTTTTGCTTGTTTGATATAACTGCCATCAATTCCAATTTTTCTTTGGTTAACTTAAAGGTCCATTTTCCATTTTATTAATCTATTATTTTCTTTTTTTAATATTTATTTATTTATTATGTATACATTATTCTGTCTGTGCATGCCTGCAGGCCAGAAGAGGGCACCAGACCCCATTACAGATGGTTGTGAGCCACCATGTGGTTGCTGGGAATTGAACTCAGGACCTTTGGAAGAGTAGGCAATGCTCTTAACCGCTGAGCCATCTCTCCAGCCCCATATTATTTCCTTTTTATCTGCATTTTCCCCAGATATTCTCTACTCCCATCCTTAAGACTTCTATAACATCCTTACAGCAAAGCTATTCTCTACTCCTTTTCACAGACTTCTGCGAGATAGCAGTTTTAGAAAGCAACGACCACTCTAAAGAATTCTCCTCCAGGCCTTAAAGATTTTTAGGGTTATGTGATATTTGACATTCATCAAGAGCATGTTTCATCTATTAAGGAAGTCATGTGTGCATGTGTGTGTGTGTGCATGCATTTGTGAGTGTGTGTGTGTGCGTTTGTGAGTGTGTGTGTGTGTTTGGGTGTGTAGGGAGAGAGAGGGAGGGAGGGAAGGGTTTATGTGTGTCCACACTATGTTCATGTAGAGTAAGCACAAAAATCAGTCTCAGGTATCTTCCCCTACTACCTTCCACATTCCTTTTGGGGAAGATGTTTCTCATGGAACGTAGAGTTCATCAGTTGATTAAGCTAGTAGGCTGGTAAACTCCAGAGAACTTACTGTCGCCCCATCCATAACTACAATGTCCAGGATTACATTTAAACTGGCATTTTATGTGATATCTAAAGTCAGATATCCCTGTTTGGGTAATATGCACCTTGGAAACTGAGCCTCTGAAATTTAGAAAAATTCTCATTTCACAATTTTATTGCACCATTATCCACCATTTACTAGATTAAATTTTTATACTCAGTTATCAAATGCATCATATAATGAGTGATCACGGCTATTCTCTTTACTTTTTCTTTCTACCAAATCCTGTTTTCGAAGTTGTGCTACAGATGAAGCATTTGTTAAGTGTCCTTTCTTAAGAACAGATAGGTCACATGATTGATTATTCCATGGTTCCATGTTTTCATATTTTTTCCTCCCAGACACATGACTACTTTCTTACCTGTACATAGGGCCTTATGACGACACACTTTACATTCTTATAGATGAGTTCACTATTTTCTAGCCATTAAGTTTGCAAAGCAAGCTATTACTAGTTTATTTTTTTCCTTTGACAGAAATCTGGAAAGTTTGCACCATGCTTATATTATTATTCTCTATGTCCTTATCCTTCAGGAGGCTCAGAGATGTGTCAAACGTGGGTCTTTTTTTCATCAATACAACCTGGAACTCAGTGAGCCCTCTCTGTCTGCAGATGTGATTTCTTTGTCATCACTGATGAATTATCGTCTATTATTTAATTATTGCCTTTCTTCCATCTGTTCCACTTTATCTTCTGGAATGCCTATCATTTTTACGATGAGTTTTCAGCACCTCCAGTCTCTTTATTGTCCTTCAGTGTTTCTGTCACCTTGTAATTTTGTCCTTGATCTCTGAAGCTGAATTGGGTCTAAAAATGTGATTATCTCTCTTCAAATTGAGTAATTGAGAAATGTTACTGCCTGCCTCTGTTGTGTGCTTATTTATGCATGGTCCTTTGTACATTCTCGAGATGTCTGCTGTTTCTGAGTTACCTCAAGTATTCTTTTTTATTTTAACTTTTACTCTCATGGTTTTAGAAGCCAAAATTCCAGGGGAATATGTTTTGAATCATGTAAATTCCTTTCTTAGTCTTTTTGACCTGGAGGCAGGTATAATAATATTCCCCATTATAATAGTGAAAAAAAACATTTCATACCTTAATATCAATAATCTATGACCATGTACCTTTAGAAGGTAAGCAATTATGCATATACTATTAAAGAACATGCAGTAGGGAATCACTATAGTTGAGATGCAGGTGTTGGCCTGATGATTCAATGGGACAAAGCTAAAGGGGAAAATGGTGATGTATAAACAAAACAGAAGGGGGGAATAGTATGGAGAATGAAGAGGAGATTCAAAAATGCTTTGTGACTGTTTTTAGGGGCATCATCAACTAGGAAGAACCAGAAACATAAAGTCTACCAAGAGCCTTCACCAATTATTAGAATAATGAATGTCTACTTCTACTTTGATCTTTTAACTAGAAATAGAGTTTTGACACCTTTACTACTTAAGTGTTTAAAAAAAAAACAGAGCTACTGTAGGCAACTTAGTTTCTTATAACATGCCACAAAACTTCAGGAAAGTAGCCTAGATCTTCAAAAAGCAAATTTCGGCTACTCAGGATTACACTGTAGCCCATCAGACACAACTGTGTTGAGAAGTGGTGCTGTGTGCCTCAGGTAGACCAACAATCTCGGAGTGGGACAATGGGACTATTTTGCCTGGTGCTGGACAGTGTAGGTGCTGGATTCAGGCAATAGAGTGGGATCCACATTTACATATACATATATATGTATATATAAATATGTATATGTAAATGTGTGTGTAATAGGAAATATGGCAGGTTAACATGAGGGCAGTATTCATCTTCCCTGAGGTATCTTGAAAACTTTATGAACTCTCCCAAGAGTCTGCCAATTACTAGGCCGTGAACTAGATTTATAATTCCGTGGTAGACAAAATCCATCACAGTTTACTTTTAGGACTGAATAATAACATTATTTACTAAAGTTGCATTTACTAAATGCATTGGGATTCGAATTAAAAGTTGTATATTTGATTACAGCAGGAAACAAAGTTAACAAAATGAGAAAATAACAAATAAAATGACAAATATGGAATTATAAATTGAAAATCAAAAGCCTACCCAGGAAGCTCAGACCACATCCCCTCCCATGGTGCTACCCTGGGGCCCACAGCCCCAGCAGCTTTACTGGAGGCCAGTGCAGTCCTAGAGACCTGAGGGAAGACATAGCCCACCTCCATTTGAACCTTTTTAAGCCTGCCCTACAACCTCAGACTGTACCCCTCTGCCTGGGCTCCATATCCAAGACTACCACAATGGAAGAAATCTTTGGCTCTCCCAGAGAACAATTAGGACCTAGGAACTCCAGGTAAGGCCCTGCCTACCACCAGTTAAGATTCCTTAAAACACACCCACTAACCCAGTCTAAACCCCTCCCTTGGGCTCCAACCTAGAACCTACAGCTCTGGCAGCCTTACCTCAGATAAGACACTGCCCAGCACTCAGAAACCCCTAAACCTGTCCAACAATCCTAGATGTCACACACACCACCAACAGTACCACCATCACCACCACTACAACCACCCCACACCTCCAGGCCTTCATATCTCAGTCTACAACTGTGGAAGGAGATTTCTACTTCACCAGAGGATAGTCTGGATTAAGGGACCCAGCTAGAAGACCAGAGAAGAAAGAGAACTCAAGGAACAAAAAAAAAATAACCCACCCCACAAAGACAAATGTAGAGGTCAACACCAAGACCTATAATCATTCCAAATTCAGATCCTAAGTGACAGTTTAAGAACACAAACAATAACAGAAAGGGCAATATGCTATCACCAGAACTCAGCTGTCTTATAACAGCAATACCTGAACAATAAAACACAGCTGAAACACACATACACACACAAAAAACAATCATTATAATGACTTCGTGAATATGATAGGGCCCTTAAAGTGGATATAGAAAAAAAAATCTCTTAGAGAAATTGAGGAAAAGAAAAAAAATGAAATAAATAAATAAATTGGCATAAGAAAACAAAGAAAAAGAAAACATATGAATGAAACATTTCAAGATCTGAAAATCAAAATAAAGCAATAAAAACACAAATAACAGAAGTTTCTGAAATGGAAAATCTGGGCAAGCAAACAGAAACGACAGGTTCATGTATCACCAACAGAATACAAGAGATGGAAGACAGAATCTCAGGTGTTGAAGACACAACAGAGGAAATAGAATCATCAGTCAAGAAAAAATGTTAAATCTAAAAAATTTCTAATATAAAGCATTGAAGAAATCTGGGATATTATGAAGATCAACCATAAGAATAATAGGAATAGAAGAAAAGAAAGCCAGCTCAAAACACAGAGAATATATTTAATAAAACGATAAAAGAAAATTTTTCCAACCAAAAGAAGGACATACCTATAGATGTAAAGGAAGCTTACAGAATACCAAACAGATTAGAACAAAAAAGATATGAACCCTCAACTCCTGCTCCCAGCATCCAGTTCTTTATATCTGTGCCTCTGTTCCACCATTTTAGACTCCAACCATCTGGAACCATGAGCCCCAATTAAATGTTTCTTTTTTAAGTTGCCTGGCACACAGTGTTTTAGCACAGCAAAAGAAATGTAACTGATACAATCACCACCAAGGAGTGGTACCACCTATAATGGTGTTTTCCCATGTCATTAAATTAGTCATGAGGATACCTACAGCAAATTTGCCTACAGCAAATCTGAGGGAATCAAATCTTCAATCAAGGGTTCCTTTTCCAGGTTTGTGTCAACAACAACAACAACAAAATATCAATACACAGATTAAAAAGTTAGTGTAATGTGAAAAAGAAAAGGAATTTCTTTATATTTCATGAAATTTATTAGCCATGTAACTAGCATAATCTCTAATAACATAACAATAAATGATAATAAATTATTTTAATTTCAAATATAAATAATACAATATATTTGATTAATAGTCGTTGTGTGGTCATTCTCAGCACTTCTGTATAAGTAGAGACAGACCTTTCCTTGTCCCAACTGTTCCTTCCCAAAACAAACACATAAAAGCACATATTAATTACAGATGTTTGTTCTATACCTTAGACTTATTATTAACTAGCTCTGTTATTTAAATTAACCTATTTCTATTAATCTACATATTGCCAACATGCTTCATGGCTTTACCCTTTCTCTAGTACATCTTGTTCCTCTAGTGGCTGGTTCACATCTCCTATGACTCAATCATTTTTCCCATCTGTATTTTCAGTTTGATCCTCCTGCCTAGCCTTTTTCTGCCTTACTGTAGGCCAAATTAGCTTTTATTATCAACCAATGAGAGTATCACATATTTACAGCATATTAAGGGTTATCCCACAGTATTCTGCCCTTTCTGTCAAATGAAAAAGAAAAGTTTTAACTTTAATATAGTAAAGTTATAAGCAACAAAACAGTTATCAAGTATGAACTGCATTTATAATATCTATTCTATTTGTATTTGACAAAATTAGAGAAAATATTAGTTATCTATCCTGTCTTGGTGAGTTTAAAGTTTTATATTTAATTTACTTTTTTCATAACTAAGAAAAATACAGAATTAATTATCTAGTCTTCAACTTCATCAAAGACCTGACAAATAAATAATATTTCCTGAGTAACCAGAAAATGAAAGCAAGAAATTTCTAAAAAAATAGAAAAAGCTAAAAACAGCTGGCTACTGGGACAGTCATCCAAAATTCCTCTCTAACATTGGGTCATTCATTTTTTGGCCTGTAGACATCTGTGATTCTGTTTCCTCTGCTGTGTCTTCAACACCTGAGATTCTGTCTTCCATCTCTTGTATTCTGTTGGTGATACATGAACCTGTCATTCCTGTTCGCTTACCCAGATTTTCCATTTCAGAAACTTCTGTTATTTGTGCTTTTTATTGCTTCTATTTTGATTTTCAGATCTTGAAATGTTTCATTAATCTGTTTTCTTTTTCTTTGTTTTCTTCTGTCAATTTATTTATTTATTTCAATTTTTTGTCTTTTCCTCAATTTTTTTAAGAGATTTTTTTTCTAGCACATCTCACAGACTTTCTTTGGAAGCAGGGAATTTTAAAGAACTGTTTTACCTTGTCTTGGCAAAGCTTAGCAGTCAGCTTTTCTAGTGTCCTGCTGGTTCAACTTGATCAGTAATTGTTAGCAGTTGAGTTAAGAGAAGTTTCTTTGTGCACATAACTAGCTTTAGACACAAACAAAATAAGTTCCATATGGAGTGTCTTTGGTGTCAATCATCCTCTTTATAAGTAGATTGGTGCCACTAGAAGTAAACACATCTCATGTTAAGAAATGTCTAAGTATTAAACCTTTCAAGTGAAATATTATGTAGGTTTTTGGAATGTTTATAGAATAACTATCTATCTGAAATATGTCTTTGTATATCTAGGAAACTTAACTAACATGACTATTAATATGGCTATGACAGATGACTATCTGTATTTCTGCAATTTTGAATTTCTTAATTATACCTTATATTTTAATTGCACTATATAAGCCCAATACCTTAATCAAGAGTAGAAATATACATATAGAATGACAACATTGTTTTTAACTTTATATCAATAATCTAAAATCTATACCAATATAAAATATTTTGAGATTGACAGTTGTTTGTGGATTAAAGTAGATTCAGTATTTACTCTTTTCCCATCATTTCTCTATCATGTTTCCCTTTCTTTTAGAAAGAGACTGACTTAGACCAATAACAATTTGTAACCAACCTCCTTAAATAAAAAAAAACATTTATAATAAGTATTTTGAGAAGGTGGGCATAGATTTTTAAACTACTTCCTATTGATTGCTGGGTCCTGGTGATCTTTGAGTGACCCTGAGAAAATTTAAGATAATTGTTAAGTCTTGGTTGTAGTATTCTGTTTGGCTGGATCATCTTAATCAGTGACCTTGAAGCTGTTTGGGATATTGGATCATCTGGGCCATTTCGGGTGGTATCTGTTCCCCTTGACCTGAAAAACACACAACTTTTTAAAGGTAACAGACATATCTCTATTAATACGAATATAAACTTTGTATTTTGTATAGAAACCAGCCAAAGATTTTTTTGTTTAATGTTTGTGTAGGTAAAATATATTCCACGATTCTTATAGTTACTACATTAGGTTTATTTTCCATGTCTGTAGTTAGGATTTTCATGATTAAACATTTTTTTTGATTAAACATTTTTTAACCCAGAATGATTCCATAACTTCTCATTTCCTATGGAAACAAAAACATAACTTATTCCCTAAAGTGACATACCTTTTGAATTAAATTTGAAGTCAAGATTATTTTACAATACATAGGTTAGTTTAATTTAGTAGCTGTCACAATCAAGTATCTCTCAGTAATTATTATCTACTCATTAACAGTCAAAAAATCAAATGACAACATGATCAAATATACGATAAAGGATCTCTGTTTATTTCCTATCTTTATGTAGCTTATTATATTTATTATTATTCTATTCTCTAATTATTATTTTTAAATCAATTCAGCCTATGACTGTTTCTACCCTTTTTCTTTTCTCTTTCAAGCCTGAACACATTTTTCAAACTCACTGTGACCCATTTAGAAGTCTTTTTGTCTGAATTAGTCCTTGCTGTGTATTCCTACCCATTTTTGTCTGCATGAGCAAAAACCCTAAATCCACCATACAGTGTGCAGTTGTCTCTCAATCCAGCAAGCAGTGAGTAGGATAAACCTCTCTGTAGCACCACAGAATCTATCACTCTGCAGCTCAAGCCTCCTCATGAGAGATATGTACTATGAAGCTTCTCTTGACTCCCCTTTTGTGTGTCTAGAATCCTTTTTAAGCCTTTTCAGCCAGTACGTGGATGTAGGTGTACTATGTTGGAGCAAAATATGGAAGCAGAGGCTGAGATTTTCTTTTGTCCTGAGTACCTGCTACCAAATAAACACATAATACTTATACTAATTACAGAATGCTCAGTTTGTAGCTCAGGCTTATTATTAACTAGCTCTTACAACTTAAACTAAATCATTTCTATTAACCTACATGTTACCACATGACTTTGTGGCTTTACCTTTTCTCTGGCACATCTTGTTCCCCTGGTGACTGGTTCTCATCTCTTCTGAATCAACTCTTTTTCCTCCTTGTATTTTCAGTTTGACTTTCTACATAACCTTAGTTTGTCTTGCTAGCTCAAACCAGCTTTTATTATCAGCCAATGAAAGAAAAACATATTCACAGCATACAGAAAGGATATCTCACAGCACTTCTGCTCGATTTCCACGTATTAATAAGAAAGGAAGTTGGAATTAAGTGATTTGTAGTTTATACTTGCAAACCATTTATATATAAAAGTACATTCTCAATTTAATTCTGAAATACTGAATGACACTGCCTATAAATTATGTTGCTGGAAATATTTACTCAATTTATTTTCCAATAAAGAAATTTAAGAACTATGTTAACATATTTTTTGGGAAATTAATAAATAAGAGCTATGCCAACTAAGCTTTCATCAAGATTTAATAAACTGCATATGGCTCTTCTAAAGCATCAGTGATAAACTATAGTCTATTATAGATACTCTTATGTTTGGTTAATGAAAAAAACACTTGTTTTCATTTTCACTTAAAGTTATATTGTTTTTTTGGTATAGACATTTCTACAAATGATTGTATGTGTTCAAGTGTATAAGTATCTTATACATCACTTATCTGCAAGTTACACTAATTAACCAGTTTGAGACAAGCACTCACACAAACCTACTTCCCATTCAAAATATTTATTTATTTGAAGAAAATTCTCATGATCATCTTTAAAATCCAGGAGATTATGCCACAAATCTAGATACAAAATTTACAAATGTTTTGAAAATTTGCATCTTGATATGTCTCTATAATAGAAATTTATTCAGTAGTAGCTTATGTTAGTGTATATACATATATTTAATTAAAATGATTTTTAGGAGATAGATATATGAAAGTTATTCTATAAAAATCTTAGGTCCTTGAAATGACAAGTACATGTAATTCAAGAATTAGTGAAACTTATAAAAATATATGTATTTAAACTTTCAATATTTATCTGTTGATAAGTTTCAATAAAATCTAAATATATATTATAAAATACTGAAATGCAAGTTGTGAAAAAATTTGTTATTGAAAATGTTTATAAAATGTTTTGCCTATAGAAAGCCAACATTGTTGGGGTATTCCTAAATCTGCAGATATAATAAGAAATACTTGTGTATTTCCAGTTTTCCTCCTCCTTCCTTCTTGCCTTTCCTTCCTTGCTTTTACTCTCCACTTCTCTGCCCCTCATTTATTCAGTGTAAGTAAAAAATAACCACAGGAGCAATAATATTTTTTATTACATAATAGACGTTTGGTTGTGAAAATCAAAGTAAGAAGACATTAAGATGTCTTTCTGAGTATTTTATTAGCGATGAAAAGGAAGTGAATGGATGAGTCTCCAGTCTTCCCACACATCTACTTGATAGGCAAACACGGGCATTTAATGCAGAGCACTCCTGTCATTGATATGCTTACCATTTTCTCCCAAATGACCTTGAAGCTTAATGAAATTCACATGAAAGACTTTACTATGCACATTTAAAGAAAGTAGTTAAAAAGATTTAGATAGCTTTATAAAATAGAATTTCATTTCACCCAAAAAAAAAAAAAAACCCCTCTGTTCTTGTCTACTCAAAAGTAAACGGCTCCAATTCAAAGCAGTTTACAAGCAACTTTCATGGTCTTTGTTGTCACCTGGCAACATTCTGGAGATTGACAAGTAAAGCACTGGTCTTTGAGGACTGATTTCTGAGGATGTTGAGAACATGAACTCCATTCCTTTTAAATGCTTTCTCAAGCACTAGCTTCAAAACAGATTCGACCATTGATCCAACCATTTAATATAGGATGTCTCAGTGCATGACAATGTGAAACATTACAGAAATGTACATTAGAAAGTGTACTGTTTTCATTTGACAAAAGTCCAGGCGCAGAGTTGCAGAACAATGAAGAGTGAGCAGTTGTGTTCAGTAGTATATTCTCTATAAGCAGTCCCTGGGGGTTAAGATAAAAGAATTCCTAGAAAGCAAAAACTGAGATTTAGCAGTCTAAGTGACAGCAATTAAACGTATTAATGTTGCAGACTTTATGTGGGCTTCCAAAGGAATTACTGGCATCTTTTCTATTTCCATATATTAATACGAAAGTATAGTTTTGGGGGGTTAACAGAATCTTAAGGCAATCAGTGTGCATAAAATCAGTTTTTCTGGCTTTTCACCCTTCCCTGGTGGCTGCCTTCCTGAGGCAACACCACCAGTTCCTGTGTTCATCAAGAGATAAAACAATTCTGTATGAAACAAAAATAGTCACATTAATGCAGAAAGGAAGAGGTTGCAAAGAGCATTTGAACTTGGTTCTTTATCGTCTCCAAAAAATAAAGGAAGTATAAATAAAGAGAAATGTGCACTTAACTTCAAATGCTATTTAATGCACAGTGTATGCATCTTAAGATATTTTATTATGTAGTTAATCTTCTAATAATAATGTAAGTGTTAAAATCCACAGGTTTACTTATTTTTAGAATTTATAGAATAGAAAATATGTAGCAAAATGAATTTAACTGTTTCAACTTGAGGCACATACACTTATAAGTATTGATACAGACCTGCTTAATTTAAATTTTTTTAGTTTTTTTTTCTGTGATTTTTAAAATTCTTGTACTGCGAGATATGCTTCACACACAAATAAGATAACTGAGCCTGTCTGTGATGGCACATGCTTTTAATCTTAGCCCTTGGAAGGCTGAGACAGGTGGATCTCTGTGAGTTCAAGGCCAGCCTGGTTTACAGAGCAAGTTCCAGGACAGCCAAAGCTATCACATAGAGAAACTCTGGCTTGAAAGGCCAGAAAAGAAAAAGAAAGACAGAAAGGGAGAGAGACAGACAGACAGAGAGACAGAGAGAGAGAGAAACGGAACCAAGAAGAAATCAGCAGCTATCAAATAAGATCATATGTTTTCAAATTATGTGTTTGCTATTATCTATAATATAGAATTTCTACTTTTCAAGAACACAAACAAATTTCAATTGGAAAATCAAAACTTATTTTTTTTTCAAAAAGAATGCATAAATCAAAAAGCTTCAACGCTGCCAATCATTAAGAGAATTCATCACAGGATCAAATTGCGATATCCTTCCAGTTCCATGAAAATATCTAAACGCAAATAAAAAAAATGAGCACGTGACAATCGTTGGTTATCATATGGGGAAGCTGAAATTCTTATTCCCTTTTGGTGGAAATGGAAAGTAATAAAAGTTGTTTTAAAAAAACACTATGTTGTTTCCTCCAAAGGTTAACAGAAATATCAGACTGTTATATTTTAGATTTCTATTAAAATAGTCAAAGGAGGTATTTAATAGATAATTCTATAGCACATTCATGATGCTCTCCATGAGGGCCAATAGAATGAAACAATTCATATGTCCATAAGTGGAAATACAGTCAAGAAAAATTTATTAGTTGCAAACAAAGGAATTTTGTCAGCCTTTTACAAAAACACATTTTTATCATATGCTGTAGCATCATCTATCGGGGACAACATCATGCTGAGTGAAATGAGCCTGACATGAAAGGGCAAATCCATCACAGTTGCGTGCCTAGGGGTTACCAAGGACGTTTACATGGTGGTTGTTGTGAATTGGTGAATGAGAGCTCTGGAATATTATTCACAAATGAACAGAAAACTTTAGTATGAAAGGATGAGAAATGTCTAGAAAAGTAAGGAGATAATAATTGCAAAATCAATATAACATATATATATATATACACTCTGTATTGTAACTTTGAATTTTAATTGTGCTCATAAACTCTTAAAAAGTTTAAAATAATAAAATTAATTTTCTTTATATATTATCATAATTTTAAAATTATGTAACTTACATTTCCACTGGTACAATTTAATTGATAACCTTATAAGAACTCACACGTATTCCCATATATTAGGGTCCCAGATAACTAGTTCCATTGTAGATATTATGGTCCAAGTGTTTGCATTATCCCCAAAAGTTTACATGTAAATTTAGTTCCAAGTGTCATAATGCTAAAGAAGTGACTTTAGGAGGTGAGTGATCAGGAAGGTTTAGTACCTCCTTAAGGAGACACATTGGAACTCCTACTTTGTGGAGACCGAGGAAGAAGGTGCTATCTGCTTGGTAATGGCCTCAATCAGACATCTAATCTTGCTCCATTTTGGTCTTGAGCTTTGAAGCCTGTTGACTTTTGAGAAATGAACATTTGTTACATAGATTATGGTATTTTTACTATACCAACAAGAGTATATTATGCAATAGTACAAGATAATATTGCACATCTACTTCCTTTTCTTCCTTATTCACAAACTTCACATGTTCTCTTTCCTTCTATGAGGCCAAGAAAATAGCTCAGCTACTAACTGAAAATTCTATACGGCTGTGTGAAATAAGTATCAGGTTGATATTCTTGCATATACTTGGTTTGGTTTTCCTCATGTGTCTTTTACAGTTCTCAATATTTTAGTCTTAAAATTGGTTTAGTAGGGATAAATATCAAAAGCAATATTTGAAAGGTTATCTGAAAATTGTGGGCTAATTTTGCCTGTTGAAAAGAAATTGTGCACTCTTGATATAGTTAAACTTAGTGTATTTGAGCCCTTTGATCAACAAAGGAGAACATTTAAAATTGGCTTCGTTTATTGCTAAATAAAATATCACCACATAAGGAAGAAACGATGCTTAGAAATATTTCCAAACTATAAATCATTTAAATTATATTTGACATCTGCATCATAAATGAGAAAGTTGAAATTTAAATTGTTTTTAAAGTAAATATATCCATCTTATATGTGTTAATACTAATGAATTTACTTTTTAAATTATATAGGAAAATGCAAGCTTCTTAAGATATTAGAGATAAAATATCCACGACCTTCTAAGATTTAAAAGCAGACGATTTCAAATTATTTGAGACAGTAGTTTTTAAACCCTTTTCTATTGCAAATTTTTCCCAGAGATACTTAGTAGGGTTTTTCACACATCTATGCTAGAAGACATGGCCCCTCTTCCTGTGATGACATTTTTACTGATTATTTGAATACATTTGAAATGCACTTCTGGATCCTAACGTTACAAAATCTTTGGGATTCTACTGATTTTCATCAAGATTTCTGGATTTAAAAGGACCCTCTGAATCAATTAAGCTCAGTTCCGAAGAAACTCACAGAGACTGAAGCAACAGGCGCAGGAACTACATAGGTCTGCATCTAGTCCCCTGCATATATAATATAGCTTTCAGTATAGTACTTTATATGGGAATCCTGAATATTTGAACAAGTGGGCCTCTGACTCGTGGTTATGCTCGTGGGATCGTGTTCTTTTGTTGTGTTTTCTGGTCTAGCTTCAATAAGATGTTTTTTGCTTTATTTTGCTTTTATTTTATTTTGCCATGTTTAGTTGTTATTCCCGAGAAGCCTGTTATTTTCTAATGAGAGACAGAAAGGGAGTAGATCCATAGGATAGAGGCTTTGGTGAGGAACTCTTAGGAGTAGAAGGCAGGGTAAACAATAATCAGGATATATTGTATGCAAAAATAACCTATTTCAAGTAAAAGAGGAAACAAAAGGAAAAAGTTTGGCTCTGAAAAGTGCATCCCACTTGTATCTATGTTATCACTTTCTCCATATGCAGTCCTATCACCCGTAGATCCGTCTGAATTTAAAAGTGCTATGTAAATTAATCTCATATCACTAATGTTAGATAAAGACATATTAATTATATAAAATTCAGTGAATAATATTTACTGATTATGACTTAAATCAGCTTTTTCCTCCAATGTAAATTTTTCCCATCATTATCAGCTTTAAACTAAGTTGTCAATGATTATTTTAGAATGTAAATGAATTATTTTCCTTTAAGAAACATTTAAATTCTAAACCAAAACAGCTATAAATTAATGATGAATAAACCCTTCCTCTTCTAGGATGTCAACATGCTGTGAATTTGTAATTTTTATGATTTCTAATTATCAAAATAGATGGTGAGAATGAATTTAAGGTTTATAATAAGGTGAAGTGTGTTGTTTTATAGAAACAACAAGATAAGTAAAAAAAAAATAGGGCTTTTTATAGTAATGACAAAAACTATCATTTTATTAAAATAATATTGTGGTTTATTAATGATATCACGATAAAATTATTCAGAATACACTATCTCTTCCATGGCCCTTAAAATTGGGTTGATCAATATTTTTCACAGAGCTATTCGCTTTGGGGCATCTACTGTATGGGCATGCACTCCACTACAACTCCACAGCACATTGAAAATTCTCCCCATGGGATCTAAATTGCAATACAATAAAATTTTTCCCATATGTATTTCAGATACATGCAGTTTCAAACTGCTATGTAATGTGTTGAAAAATATAGTCGTGAGAATAAAGATGATTCCAAATCAAACAAGGTGGTGTTTGCCATCAAGCCATGTGACTGTGCAGACATTGGAGATGATAAAGAGGTCCTCTAGCTGGCGAGGTGAAAAAAAATGGTTGTAATCTCAACAGATAGATTAGCAACGATAATGGTCCAAGAGGAATAAATTTCAATACAGAATCAAAGGAGCCCATCTTGTGAAATAGGAATACAGAGAGAAACTGTTGAGTGTGACATATGTAGACGCAATGAACTCTTTGGAGAGTCTCAGTCAAGAGCTCTTGTCTATAATATTGAGAAAAGTCACATTTGGGAAACAGATTTCTGTTTTTACACATAAGGGGATCTTTCTGGTAACTGTCTAGGATATCTCTAACCTTGACCTTAACAGCAAAATGACCACTCTTCTTTTGGACTCCCTTGAAATATATTTGAAAAACATTAAAATTTTCTCTAGTCTTTGCCCCAACATCTTTCAAGGCTTATTAAAGCTGCAGGAAGGAGAAAAAAAATATAAGCAAAACGAGACTGTTGGTAGTGAGAAGTACAGCAGAAAGAGACTAGTTTTACTAGTTGTCTAGGTGAAGAGTACACAAGAGGGGAGGGGAGAGACTTTGCTACACAATGTGCAACAATGTCACAAAGGATACGTTGTATTAAAGGCGTTTGCACAGCAGTGAAAACATTGAAAATAAGGAGATAAAGCATTTTAAATATTAAGGTAATATTTGTAAATAATGTGCACAGTTATTTCTCAAAATACAAAAGATCACCCTTAGCTCCAAAATACAGAAAATTGCTGTGTCTAGCACAGCAGTCAGCATATTGCTTTTTATATCTGACCTCTAGTTTCCACATATTTAAACTAGATAATTACATACACACAGAGTAAGGCTACATGTTGAGAATGTGCCTGTACACCCACACACAAATAAAGAGGTCATTGTTTAAGAATTAGTGATTCTAAGTAAGTGGCGATGTCTTTAGTAATTTTTAGAATGATTAAATTTTTGAACCAAATGAAAATTTATCTTATAATATCACAAATTACAAACGGAGACAAGAGCATTTCTTGGCTTGGATATGAGGATTGCAGGCTTTCTGTGTTGTCTTTTGTTTGTTTGTTTTTTCGAGACAGGGTTTCTCTGTGGTTTTGGAGCCTGTCCTGGAACTGGCTCTTGTAGACCAGGCTGGTCTTGAACTCACAAAGATCCGCCTGCCTCTGCCTCCCAAGTGCTGGGATTAAAGGCAAGCGCCACCACCGCCCGGACTGTGTTGTCTTTTTTTTAACAATGCAGATACAACAGTACAAATCTCTAGGCAAACACACTAAACTTGGTATATCATGTAGTGTGTAAGGAATGAACATTTTGAATATGTTGCTGTTCTTAGCAGAAATGATCTACATTTCTGTCTCTCCATGCTTCCTGCTTTTCAACAAGACATCATCTTTCTCATCCCCACTTCTTTCTCTCTTAGGTATGTCATCTTCCTATTGTCTTTTCCATTGCTTTGAATTTTCTTTGCAAAGAAATAGAAAGGGAATATTATTATTAAATAAGCTTAATCAGGTTGGTGCAATTTTGTAACTGTATACTCCTTTTTTAAAGAGTAAATTATGGAGTTTCTCAAAATTAATACTAAGCTACTCTTCAATATCTTGCAGTATTTAATAAATACAACGAATTTCAACCAATAAAATGTTGTATCCTTTATGTACGTGTAATTGTCATTCACACATTGCACATTTTTAAGTTTTATTTGAATCAGACTGGGTGTAGAGTTATAAACACAATATTAATGCTGCCTATTGGTAGATTTTTTAAAAATAGAGTTTCTTCAAGTAGTCCATAGGAGTCCAGAACTTGTGAGTCTTGGCCTAACTCAGTGCTGAGATTACAGGTGTGGACCAACATGCTCAGTGCTAATATTCATGGATGCCATTCAATTACTTTTCAAGATAACAGAATAATTAATATTGCATTTTTTCCAATTAATATGATTTTCAATGACAAATAAGCATTTGAGGTCATTCTAGCAACATTACATGGGCTTCAGCTGCCAATAAACATCTGTCTTTTGGGGTATTACTGTGGAGAAGTATAATGAAGGCAAATGTGGTGAAAGACCAAAATTCACATTGGAAAACAGAAGGTTGTTACAGCTGGAGTCCAGGATATGTAGACATGGGATTAGGATAAATACAAGAGGAGCCACTGACCTCCAACTCTTTCTATATATCTGTATATAGTTTCTATCTATCTATCTATCTATCTATCTATCTATCTATATCTATATCTATATCTATCTATAAATAGAGAATATAGATGTGAATACTTTTAGATACAGATTCATATTCAAATTCAAAGCCCCACAGACAGGGGGCTGTCTAACATATTAAGGGTCCAGTTATCTTGTGAACGGGTAGGAAATATATGCTGCTGCAATTTGGGGGCTTAAAATTGTATACTGCCCATGCTAATTTCGAGTAAAGCTATCTCCATGTTGCTGGAAGATGTGCTCTCAGAAATTGACAAACATTCATGTTCATCATTCGGGAGCAGTGAGGCTCTGCACTGTTCTTCCTAGATGATAACTGTGCCGTACCCTTTACTAAGAAGGTATTAACCATCTGAGGCCCCTTTGAAAGACAGCTGATGCTTCCTGAGTGAGGAAGCACCTGGGAGTGCAGACATAGTCACTCTTCTTTGCAAATGACAACCGTGCATTCAGTAAGAGAGCAGAAAGGATGAACCTTCTCCCTTCTCCCACATCAGTCTTCACCTGTTCCTCAACTGACCTCTGGGGGGCTTACTTGTGATGTCAATGAGAATGTAAAGTGGAAAAAAAATACCAGGTCCTTAAGGGGTATTTGTACATTAATAGCAAATATTGAAAACAAACAGTGAATAAATATCGAACCAGAAAATTTTCAGAAAGTTGGGAGAAATAATTGGGCATAACATAAAACAAATACACACAGGTTAGAATATATACATATTATAAAAGATCATTGTAAGCTCTCTAGTGTTAAACAGATGCTTTAACAACAGTATTTATTTAAAAAAAAATTCTAGAGCTTCCGAGGGCAAAACGCTGCTCCAAATCAAGAAGGGGGAATTTGCATCCCATCCTTTGGGATGGTGTCTTGTTTGTTGGCTGCTTATTTATCATGATGTGGCCTAGATTTATTTTGTTTTGATCCCCCCCCCCCCCCGCCTCTTTTTGGGAACCCTGCAAAGATTTTACTCCGGAAAAGCCGCCAGGCAATGGAGTACTCCTCGCGAATGGAAGGATTTCCTTGAGCCAAAGAGGGGCTTGTTAGTGGAGAACAGCTTTCAGATTGTAGGGGATGGGGGAGGGCGGCCGGCTTTAAGGTCATCATCTCTTCTGAAGGTTTGGGAAGAGGTTAGGCTGTGACTAAAAAATCGGGGCACCTGCGGTCAATTGCCATTTAAGCACTCATGTTGGAAGCCAACGGTAGCCCCAAAGACATTGCACGCAGGATCAGATCTTGTAGGTCCGTTTGGAGTATAATGTAGGAGTCCCAAGCTGAGCCTAGAGGCAGAAGAATTGGCCGCCCCAGCCTTGGGTGCTGCACCTGAGGGTGGAAGGCACCTTTCCGGAGAGTAGGAGGAGAGGCAGGCAATGGACTGAGAAAGCCTAACTACGTACACTTGAACCACCATTTACAAAAATGACAACTCGAATCGCTGTAGGTTAAGCTCCCACATGGGAATGGGAGCGTCTCTTTGGGGTTTGGGAAAGCCCTCGGGGAGGCTGGCAGCCCAGCAGCTGGAGACTGAACCCTTTCTCCCGTGGGGTGCTGGATTCCGTACATCTGCACTCAAAGAGGCAGCCGCCGTGGTTCAAGAGCATCCACCGCCAAGGAGGAGAGTCTCTGCGCAGCGATCACCGGCTTCTCCTCTTGGAGGGCGGTGGGGCTGAACACAGCACTGTCCCGGGGAACCCGAAGAGAAGTCCCCTCACCTCTACTGACACTCGTCGCCTCCTTCACAGCAAGCAGAGACCCCTGGGTGTCCTCTCCCTCTTGGTGCCCCGCCCTCCCAGGTCGCCTGGGTCCCCGCGCCCCCACGGGAGGAGGGGGGAACCAGCCGGCAAACCCGCATCGCCGCAGCTGGAGCGACAGCCACCGCTGGGCTCAGAGACACTTAGGGGGGAGGAAAGGGAGGAGGAAAAGGCAGGGCGGGAGATGAGGGGCGGGGGATGGAGCCAAGAGGAGGAAATAAATAAATAAAACAATAACCTCCGCGCCAATAAGAGCGAGGGAGAGAGAAAGACGCGGCCAGAGAGCCACCGGTGCCAGTCCGCTCGCCTGTGACAGGCTCTCGGAGCGCGCGTGTGTGTGCGTGAGTGTGTATTCGCTGGGACTGGAGCTGGAAAGTTCAAACTAAACGTGTTGCTTTCCCGGGTGGCCAAGGCTCGCCACCGAGGCTCTACCCAACTTCTCTGGGCCAAGTGACTGGCAGTGCCCGGCGCCCTTGGCGCGTCGCAGGCTGTTCGGCCCCGCGCCCGGGCGCAGCGGCGGAGGCGGCTCCGGTCACTCCGGAAGGGAGCCCGCGGCCAGTGCTGGACGCTCGCCCCGCTACATCGCAGACTCTCGGGGTCCTGAGCTTGCGACCTGGCAACCGGAGAAAGGTACGTGACACTTTTCCTACAGGCACCTCCTGTCTCCCAGCCCGCGTGGTAGGTAGATGTCTAAATTCTTTCCCAGCCAGGGGTGGTCACCATTCGTCAAACTTTACCTCCACCTTCACACTCGGTGGCAGTGGAGACTGTTCGCACTGCAAATTTTGCTGATAGGAACCGAGTGGAGAGAGTTGATGCTGAAAGAGGTGCTTCCCATCTGGATGAAGACTGCCTTTCGGATAGAATCGCAGGTTTTACCTTCTGGGGGTGTCGGTTACGATGTTATTGACTGTGATGGTTGTCAGGGGTTCCCTTGGCCCTTCTGCAGGAAAGGGCTTACAAGTTTGCAGGAAAACGTCCATGAAAACGGGAAGTTTGCAGGCACTTGACTCCCAGGGAGGAGTAACCCTTTCTTTGCAGTAGCAGCAACCACTAGGATGAAGCAGCGGCAGCTGTGGTGGCAGTGAACGAGGCCTGGCTGGTGGCAGCAGCTGCATGTGCTTCTGCCTGAGCCCAGGAGAAGGCAGAAAACTGGGGCTGCCTTGTCCACGAGTGCGACTCAAGAGTTGCCTACATAGACGCTGCGGGGTCAGTAAGCAAATGACACCCAATAACTTGGTTAATAGTGGAGCGTCACGATTGCCTTGTGTGATATTTATGTTTCCTTCCTGTCAGCTTTCAAAGGTTTTTAAAAAGTTGTTTGTATACAATTTCCATTTCTAGATTAGGAGGAAGGCTTTAGGACCTGCCACGTAGACACCAATAAAAACAGTAGAGTGGAAATAGTGCTTCAAGCTGCAGGAAAGCCTATTTCTTGTCTCTGATGCTCACCTTTTGCGAAATGTATCTTCCCTGAGATTATAGACTGCTTTTCCCCTTTCCTTTTCCCATTACAATAAAATAGGAACTCATATTGAACAGAAGAATGTAAAAGTCATTAGAAGTTCCACAAGCAACATTCTTGAGCCTTTTGAAGCCACCTGCTGAATTAATTCGTGTTAGTTTGAGGGGTCCTCACTGGCTGCAGGAGATACACTCACATCCAGCAGATGGAGCACTGGAAAACAGTAGTAGGACAAACCTAACACTCATTTATCCGGGTTTAATCACGTTCTAGGAAAGAATATGTGTAAGGGGTTTGCTTTATCGGCAACACTGTATTTTCTGCTATCTTTGAAAAAAAGTGGCATACGAACTGAAATATGATTAAAGTATAACCCTCAAGTTTTCAGTTCTGAAGCTCTTTTTTAACTTTCATAGGACATTTCTAAATTGTTTCTTTCATAAATTAATGTGCAATTAAATCTCTACATATAAAAAATATCAGCTATGTCCATGGTGTCAGATTATGGTGAATAAAAGCTGCATGAAAACCAATGTTTTTTGGGGGGAGGATGGCAGGGCATGAGAAATGTCAGTGTGCTACAATTTTAATTACTGTGTGTGTGTGTGTTTATGTGTGTGTGTGTGTAAACTTGAATCTGAAATTAAGTAAACATTATCAAGTTGAATACAACTAAATTTTTGTTCTGTAAACTGAAAATAGGGAGGCATATTTATTTCCTAAAATAGTTGGAAAAAAAGTTAGCAGGACTTTGAAGTGATTTTGTACAATGACTGTTCCTCTTTCCCTAGAATTATATAAAAATATATTTTATAAATATTTATATGCACATTTATATAAAATTTACAAAGTGTAAGTCTTCAGATAACAAATCAAGTGTATCTATCCCAAACTAAGTGTTTACTGTCCTTATGACAAACATTAAGATGGCGATAGTAATTTGGAAAGATATTTGCCACCCTACATATATTTTAAAACTTTATCCCTAGTGATGCATTCTAGAAAATAATCGCTCAGTTGAGAAATAAATGTATTGCCCATTTTACAGATAGAGCAGAAAAGGCTTAAGTTGTGTCAAGGGCCATTGTACTCAACACTGGATCTTATTTTTAATCAATTCCAGCACAATCAGTGTCTTTCCAGTTGCTAGGTTTCCCTGTAGCTTACAGTGTGATACAGTCTTATCTCTAAGTAGTCTGAACAATACCAATTAAGTCTGATTTTAGTATCATACTTTAGTAATTAAAATGGTACAGATTAATATAAAATATTTTAAGAAACACAGACATGGGCAAGACACCTTTGGAAAACTGGTAAAGCAATCATTTGAAGTAGATGTCCTTTACTTTGTGCATGTGTGTCTTACAATACATGTGATCGTGTTCTAAGTCATCAGATAGTTGAACAACCCCTAACTGCATCCTTGAAACTATATTTCTGGTAGATTCACACAGTATCAAGAGGGCTTGGAATTCAATTAATAAGGTGGCTAGTTTTGTGAAAAATCTAATTTTATCCTGGTTCTTGCCACAAAGATGAAAGGATTATAGATATTTTTAAACAAGCTATCTCAAGTTGATACCTCTCACACAGCAAAGAACATGGGTACTTCAGAGAAAGGTGCTGAAGTTTAATTTCTGATAATTACTAAACCTGTTAAATTACTTAAATATGATGATAGCTCTTCCTGGAAATTTTAATCAGTTAATAACACAGTGTTCATTTAATTACATGGGTTAAAATGACCATATTTGATCACTATTATTATCACGCTCATTTTCTAAGAAAACCAGATACACTCATGTTTGTCTGCCTCTTCACTACTAATGGACTTCAGATAAAATTTTTATCACAATCACTCAGTAAGGAGATGATGTTTCAAAAGTTTTTGAAAAGTCAGTTCTTATTACCTTCTTCATACAGAAGAGTGGTGGCACTACAGAAATTAATTTCAAGTTTGTGGCAAAGGATCACTAAATGCACATATTCTATATGTGGGTATATGTATAGAAAACATAAAATACTACGTAGTTAGCTTGTACTGGGACGCTTGTAGCAACACTGAGCTGCATTGAAAAATTTGGGGAAATAGTTTAATTTTTGATTTTTATTTGAAAAACACAACAATCAGGCACAGGTATCTGTTAAATACTTTCTAAAAATTAAAGCAACCCTGAGGATAGTGACTGGACCTGGGGAATCATCAAGTGTGACTTCAAATTCATTTAATGCATTATTTATATTGTTGTTCCATTTCCTCACAGTTTTAGACTACCTGAGGCATATTAACTAAATTTCATCAGGCACTATAAAATGTAATTATTGAGCTTAGACTTAAAACATTTAAATTGAATTGATTATTATAAACACATGGGAGCTTGAAAGTTCTCTCCATTGTACTTTTCTCGAAGAGATAAAGCAGCAATGTCAGTCAGTGAAGATGAAGCAAAAGTTGAGATTTTAATTTTAATTTCTGTCTCATCACTTTCTGGTGGATTTGTCTGTGGTATAAATACTGACTGGACACGGCTTTCACTTTTAATTTTTAGAGAATGTTCATAAATATGAAGTGTGACTATTTCGTGTGACTATTTCAGAAGCTTGTGGATTCTATTATTTCTTTACAATGTTTCTGAAATGTGTATAAAGAAAATACTGTAATATCACATTAAAACTTATTTTAAGACATAAGAATAAATTACAAATATATGTTGGAAAGAAATCTTTGCAGAAATGATAAATATCTCAAGATTCACTTCAAATGATTTCTTCAAGTATTTGCATTAGTGTAGAATTAAAAATACTGAATCTCATCATACAGATGTCACAGATATTTTTAGGTTGAAGGAAATTTTTAAACCCATACTTTTTTGTATAAAACTTTACTAAAAAGCAGTTTAATTTTACATTCAGGTATATGCATATACACTTATTTTTATATGCTAATGTGATTACCTTATTTTAGTAAATATTTATGCTTTATATGCATCTATAGATTTCCAATAAATACATTTTGACATATATGATACGTTATGATATATTATATTTAACTGACCTTTCAAAATTCTCTTTGAAGTCCCAGGAACCTCATGAATTTTTTCCATGAGTGATTGTGCAGTACTTCCTATGTATTTGCAGGTTTTTATCCATAGATATAAGATCTGACATCCTGCCTTTTGGTCAAACAAATAAAATTTCTGATTTCCTTTATAAACAATTTACTACATGACTCTAACTTATAATTTAGAGACAAAATCAATTGAAAAAACAGAAAACTTTTTTTTTTCTAATAACAAGTTAAAGCCACATTCCCTATTTTCCGGACCATTATTTTAGAATTCATGAATGGGAAAATGATTGATATCAAAAACTAATACCAAATTAGTGAAAAGGAATTATTTAGCAGAATTCCAGTTATGAACTATCAGAATAACTGTGGTTTTACAGTCATTCCTTCTAGGAAGTCAGTTCCAAAAGCATGGAGAGTTGTAATCAAAAGAAAAAAAAAACAAGAAAGAGGTCACTGTATGTTATATTAGAGGAAGCAGTAGCCTAACTAGTACTTAGACATTTACATGTTTTTTTTAAAGATTTCATTGCTTTGAGAAAGCCTCAGAACATCAAAATTATTTTCTATTATTAAATATGAATATTTAAAAATTGTGGATAATGCAACCAGTTTTGAGGACTTTGCATCTACTAAAGTAAAGAAGCCTTTTGTAAAATTGAAAGACTGAACATTGGTGTTCAACGAGTTCAAGCAGACTTGCTTCCACACACTCTTGCTACTTTGCTCAGTGATTTAGTCAAAGATGACTCATACTTCAATCATGGTTAGTTCTCTCGCTTAGTAAGGATTCCTGCTGGGTCTTGAAAGGAAACACTGATAAATATGATCATATTACAGATGTTAGAGTTAGAAGGTTGCTATATATATATATATATATAATTATATATATATATATATATATATATATATATATATATATATATATATATATATATATA
>JABTXL010006712.1:25832561-25879552 GCA_025134845.1 Neodon shergylaensis | reverse complement strand
CTCTCTCTCTCTCTCTCTCTCTCTCTCTCTCTCTCTCTCTCTCTCTCTCTCTCTCTAAATCTATCATTTGCCTATCTATTTAATGTTTTTGGAGACAAAACCTCTCTGCAGACCATACTAGCTGGAAACTGGAAGGATTGTTTCTTCCTTAGTCCAGAGTGTGGATATTAAAAGCTTGAGGCACCATGATTGAGAATGACCTTTGTTATTAGAATAGCATTAAGGGCTGGGGAAACTGCTCATTGGGGAAGAAAACTTGACATGCAAGCCAAAGTTGAGATATCTGGAATTCATAAAAAAAAATGCGGTTTTTGACTAAGTGTTCCCGTAACCCCATGTGTGCAGAGAAGGAAATTTTGTAGGATTTCTCACCAGTCACCTAGTCACCCTGGGAATAAAACACTAAGCTCCAGGTTAATTGAGAGAACCTGGGTCAAGGCCATACAGCAGAAGGGGATGGACATCTGAAGATATTCTTTCTGGCTTTGGTGGCCTCACTTAGATGAGTGCAATGAAGCAAAATACACACACACACATGCACACACAAACACACACGCACACACACACACCACACTGAAAAAGAGGCAAACAAAAACCAATAAAGAATAAAAATGGAAGAAAAAATACTGAAGGAACAACTAAAAAGAAATAAAAATAAAGATGAATATGCTTCAAAAATATTTGTGACATTTATTAGGATTCTTAGCCATTTCTCTCCCCAGAATCCAAATATCCATAGAAAAATATAGTCTTAGGAGTCACAAAGATGGAACAGTTGGTAAAGATTGCTGTTGCCACCTCTCACGAACTAAGTTTTAGGCTGGCACACAACTGGTTGAAAACAAAATCATACTCACAAAAGATATATTCTGACCTGCACATGCTGCTCAAGCCGTTCACACACCCACACTCCCATAACATTAGTAAGTGAACAGATAAATATAAAGTAATATGATATGTGATTACTAAACAGAATAATAAAGATTAGTTTATTGTTTGTAGACACATCTGTTGTCAACAGTTCTTTCTTATTGCTGTCCTCCTACCTAACATTTCCAATCCACATGCCGCTACCTGATAAAGTACAAACCTGTCGTGCCTGCAGCGAGACAGAAGTCAGCCCCAAATGTGGCTTACGACAGTTTATAACCATGTCTTAAAGTCTACTACACATCCACCTTGAGTATATTTTCATTCTCTGCATCTAGATTCACTGTCTTAAAGACCGTTTTCATCTCTTTTTTCTGCATTTAGGACAAATTGATTCATTAAAATCACAGTTCACTATTTCATTATAGATAAGATAAAATCACAATTTCTAAATTTACAATTTTGCAGTCAGAAATATTTCATTTTAAATAATTTAAGCCTAATAAGTTTATGTTCGGAAGGTGTTTGGAACGTGGATGCGTTTGTCCTTACACTACTTGTGGATACCAGAGGACGGAAATAGGGGCAACGTTCTTTCCTTCTACTCAGTGGGACCTATGGGGACCAATTCTCATTGTCAGTGTTAGCTGTGACTACTCACTGGTTCCTGAAATAGTTCTTCGGAGTAATAATACATAAAAACGGAAGCACAACATATAAAGCACACAGGCGTTCAATAAGATGAATTAGAGACACTCCCGTTTTTATATCTCTTTATTTAGCATTAACTTTTGCAAAATAAAAATGCCCTGTTATTAAATGTATTTCTCACACTATTGTTTTCAGGGCTGCATGTTTGGTCACTGTATGAATTAGCTGGTCATATTCCTAAAACCTCTCCACTTTAGTCCTTTGAGGTAACCTGCTCATATTAGCAAGGAAAGTAAACACATTTTAATTTTTATTCATGGCATTTTTTGATATCCAAAATATTTATTTAGGATAAATACTAGAAATCAAAAACAAAACAGGAGAGGGTCCTTACAATTATGTATCATTTCTCACCTGGTTAATAATGAAATATTTCTTAGATTAATTAATTTTAATAGAAATAGAAACCCCATACTGTTGTGGTTGACTATTTTTGCTTGTTTTTTTTTGTTGTTGTTGTTGTTGGTTTTTTTTTTTTTTGAAAGGGTTTCTCTGTAGATTTGCAGCCTGTCCTGGAACTAGCTCTTGTAGACCACGCTGGTCTCGAACTCACTGAGCTCCACCTGCCTCTACCTCCCCAATACTGATTAAAGATGTGCGCCACCACTGCCCAACTGTGGTTGACTCTTAAACTAGTGTTGCCTGGGAAAAAAAAGTTCTTGGATTTTTACCCTAATACTAAATGTTGTGATAATGTGTGATCCTATCTTTAATCAAATTTTGTGTGATCTTTTATAAGTTATTTTCATTTTCTTATTTCTAATTTTCTCATCTATAAAACAAATGAGACCTAATAACGCTTACAAGACAATGTTATCCCACCTAATTCTATCCTTGGTATTTCGCATGTGGAGGTAAAAAGTAGTATATAGTAGTACACACTATTATAATTACATGATTTTTACCATGCAATGTATGACACCTATCAAAAAGCTGTATTTTCATCAGATTTAATGATAGAACCTTTTATTTGTACTGAAGCCATTTCTTTGTACTAAAACTACTATGCAAAGTAACATTCCTTCAGACTTTGCTCTGCAAAGAATTTCATAGTCATGTATTTCGTCGTGAACATCAGTAACTATTTCACTATTGTATGCCATCTTTTACTGTGGGAAGAATTGGCATGTACAAGTTTCTCTTGTATGTACAAATATGTATTCCATTTATGAATAAATGAATATTTGTATCAAAATTTATTGTTGCCAGTAAATTGTAATGCATGTAATTCAAATATAGTTGAATGTGAGGCAAGAATATATCATCTTTATTAGTAATAGTGTTAGCATTGTGTATGTGTATGTGCACAAGTGTGTTATACTCTATATATGTTTGTGTGTGTTTGTGTGTGTGTGTGTGTGTGTATAGGACTAAACAAGTATCTATGTTCACTCCCTGTCGAAGATTTTTGACAAACCATTTCTTTGTGAACAAGGAGTCACTGTTTTGGCTAATGAGCCTAGCCAGGAACTTCTGGGTCTCCACGTATCAATGCCCCTCCAGTACTGTCTTAATGTGCCACTGTACCCAGCTTCTATGTGGGTTCTGCATATCTGAACTGCTCCTCATGGACAAATTTGAAGATATATTCATTCTCATGCAAAATGTTTTCTTTATACCTCTATGTTTTTCTACAAGTAAAAGGAACTTATAGGTTAGATTTGCCTTTTCTGCTGCCTCCGTTCTGACTACTTCTATGGGTACTTGAGCCTTGTTATCTGTGGAGAGATTCTCAAAATCAGGGTTTGTATCAATGCAGAGTTTGCTTCTTTTATTTTCAGTTCATAAGTGAATGCTTTGTCTGCTCAGAAGGTTTTGCTTCATTGATTGCTGCTTAAACATGTGTGTGCTTAAATTAGTTGCGGGAGAATGACGATGTAGACAGGAAAAATTCAAGACAAACCTTTCAATGGGACATTCCCTATCAACCACTGTAAGGATTCTGATTACCTGCTATTCTTTTATAGAATCCACAAGTCATGTAAAGTTCCCAAGGCACACAGTAGAAGTCTCAGGTAAGAATGGACCAGGACCCTTCAGGATCCTAGGCACTTAAGAATTAAATTCTTAATCTGTATGTTGTCTGCTGTTCTTTTTACTTATTTTTATCTTAAATACAGGATTGTTCTCTGCATCTGCTATCACTTATAGTTCACTATACGTAAAGAAAACTAACACAAATTATTATTATTAAGTAGTTACTAATTACTAAGTAGTTACTAAATAAGCAATTAGTAAATAATTACTAATTACTAAATAACAATAAAAATTACTAAGTTTACTATGCTTAAAGAAAAGTATCATAAATTATTATTAGTAAATAGCCTAGTAAAATTAAATGTTCATGCCATAAAACCATTCAGAAAATTTACTCGTTCTGTGTTCTTATCCAACAGAGTTAAGCAAACTTGTTCTCTCATAACTGTGTTTCCTTTTTTAAGCCTCAACTTCTTAGCTTCGTTTCCTGGAAATTTACACCTGGCTGAACTCTACTTAAAGACTGGTCATAGTCTCACACTTGTCCTTTTGATCATCTTCAATGTAACCTTCAGTGATAAGGTCACCAGTCACAGTGCCCTTAACTGAGACTTAACTTGGCTCCTGGCATTTTACCCACAATATTCTGTCCTTATGATAGTCATCCACATTATTACTTTCAGTAAGTCCTGATGCGAACACGATCGTACAAATAAGCATAGGTTTTCCAGCATGGGCTATCAGAGAGAGTTTTTCCATATGGAATTTATATATTTTTCAGAGAGAACTTTGTCATCTACAGAATGGTTGAGCAATAGTTCCTGCAGATGCTGTATGAATAAAAGGAAAGTTCATTCAAAATAACTATACTCATTGATACGGAGAAGAAAGCATAAATCTTTAAGTTGTGGTCTTTCTATAATACAAAACACAACTTTATTTGGAGAGCATTCTGTGTGTCATATTAAAGGAAACATCTTTGTACTCCTCGGTCCCATTTGTTTGATTAGCAGGCCCCTCTCTGACAGCTGGTCATTCAGGCTCCCTTATTTCCTATTGCTTCAGTGGCACTCAAGAACGAAGCAGCCTTGCTGTACACCTGCCTGTCAACTTAATTGTAACAGGCAAAGGTATTTTCCTGGCACCTAACATTTATACAATTTTGACATTTTTCCTCAGGTGTTCAGACTTCACTTCCTTGTTTCTGTTAATTGGGAAGTTAATCACATGAAATTCTTGATTGCGCATTTGGGAGATGTGGAGGGAACAGGGACTGCTTTGAAGGAGATCAAAGCGCTGAAAAAAAAAGGGAGTGATAGAAATGTTGGCTTTATTAGAATCTTAGTGCTACCATAAGCAGTACATAAACCGGGTGCCTTAGAAGAGCAGAGATGTATTCGCTTGCAGCACTGAAAGCCAGAAATTCAACACAGGGGGTTAGAAGATTGGTGCTTTTTGGAAATTCCGAGATGGTCATCTCCATGGCAGCCTCTTACCTGGAATCCATGTTCTGTACCTCGCCCCTGTGCAACTTAAGTCTCTGCTTTCATCTTCATTTACCCTTCTCTCCTCTATTTCCTTTCCTCTGCAAGCTTGTGCTAAATCTAGGTCTCTTTACATTTATTGAATCACAGGTCAGAGGATTTAGTGTTCATCCTACATCTAAGATGAGCTCATCTCAACATCCTTAACCTATTTGCATCTGCAAAATTATTAAGTCACATTCCTAGGTCAGGATTCAAGGACATGTTGGAGGCACTATTAAGTCTTCAACAGTGGAAAAGGTTGACCTTGGTGGAACACAAAACATTAATTTTGAATACATTGAGACTGGACATCATCCAGAAATTGCCTCTGTAACTGATACAAAATAGAAATACCCTGATTGAGAGGGTTGCAACTCTTTTCTAGATATCTGAGGTAATAGAGAAAACTGAGTCAGAAAAGTGAAACCAATTAAACAACTTATGGATAGGAGGAACACAAACATAATTCAAGTCTGCAACACATGATGAGTAATCTAACTAGGACAATAAACTTTTCGGAGGGTCAAGTTGAAGTAACGCCAGTTCCATTGGGAATTTTTGAGGCTCTGAAACCTTAGAGAATACATTTCCTTCCATTGTTTCTGATATGATGGGGCTTTTTCCTCCAATCTTTTTATGTATCAAATAAAGAACACAGAGACTGAAAACTAAAATAACACAGAGTTGAATCTTTCTTCAGGAGTTACTAATATCATAAACTTGAATATTCTGTTTATTTTCTTAGAGCTCCATGTGTCATTTCTACAAAGATTTTGTATTATAATTCCTTAAAACAAAACTATTTCCTAGCAGTGCTGTTTGAAAAACCTTTACTGAGAATGGAATGGTTCTTTTCTGCCACTATCCGGACGCTAGACACAAGCACATAATAGCAGTGAGCATACCTTTTATATTAATCAGTTCTATAGGACAGTGTGACTCTGCACAATTTCTTGAATATGAAGTTCTTACTCCCTATTGGTAATAGTTTCATTACCTTCCCATTGCTTTACTATACAAGGAAGTCAAACATAATAGGTAAAGTTACTTCAATATGGGAGAAACAGAAATTCATATATATATAAATGTATCATAAATGTGTATATATATCAATTTATATTAAATTTAGCAACTTTATATATCCTATAATTATATAGAATTATAATCATAGCAAGGTATATTTATTTTCTAAAACAATTTTAGAAAATAATATGAAAATTAAATATAAATAAATTCTTAATAGTTCTTAATGTTTGTAAGAATAACATGTAAGAATTCATTCTTTTATATTCTTTTATTGCCTCTAAGATACAGATTTCAATCCCAGTTTCATTGTGAAATTTATATACTCAAGTATGTCCCAATTTTGTAAATTTTTTTTTTCGAGACAGGGTTTCTCTGTGGCTTTGGAGCCTGTCCTGGAACTAGCTCTGTAGACCAGGCTGGTCTCGAACTCACAGAGATCTGCCTGCCTCTGCCTCCCGAGTGCTGGGATTAAAGGCGTGTGCCACCATCGCCCGGCGTAAATTTTTAAAATAAATATGTTTATTCTAAAATTATTAGGAAGCTGAGGGTGTTTATCAAAGTCCAATTTTTTTCTTAAATCCTAAAAGTTATTCATTTCCTTACATTATTATCTAAAATATAAAATGATAGAATTAACATAGTTCAAAATTGCTAACAGAATAAGAGGAAGAGACCAATAGTATTTCTGTTTATTATATTATCTCTTGTTAATAATAAATTAATTCATAGTGGTCAAGATGTGACAAGGCCGATTTTATTGATAGAATCAATATTGTTATTCAGTACACAAGTGTTAAAATTTGTGCTATACAAGCTAATCAAAGCAAACTTTAAGAAAATAATCTTATACATAATGTACATGTACAAACACATCGAAGCCAAATAAGAATCACTGAAATATGAAGCAGTAGTAACAGCCTATTATATAGATTAAAAATAATGCAAGCACATTTAGATATAACTAAAAACAGGTAAACTGAATTGCAAACTATTTTGAAAATACACATCAGTCACTAAACTGCTTGCCACACAAGTGTGTGAACCTGAGTTTATCCCCTGTAGCCTTTATTTAAAAGCTACTTCGAGTAGTATGCACATGTAAACTCAATGTTGGAGTGACAGGAGGATCCCTGGGGATTCCTGTCCCGGCAATCTAGCAGAATCAGCAAGCTTGACAATCAATGAGAAAACTTGTTTCAAAAACTAAGGTGAGGAGTGACTGAAGAAGACAATGGTGCTGACCTCTCTCTCCAAACATTTTAATTCGTTCTTTGTCTCTCTTCCTGTCTCTCACATGGGCACTCCTACAAATAAAGAATTGCCACTCACATATGTTCTTATATAAATTTTGTATTTGTACATAAACTGTAAAATATATGCAAAATCAAATTTAGAACATTTAATTGTTAAATTAGGAGTATAGGGAATGAATTATATTATTAAACAGTCTAAAAATATAACCAGAAAGCCTGTCATGGTAGTGCACTTTTAATGCCAGCATTCAAGATGCAGAGGCAGGTGGAACTCTGTGAATTTGAGGCCAGCCTAGTCTAATAGTCTGTAGGTGAGTAGGTGAGTGTTCTAGAACAACCAATGCTGACAGAGAAGACTTGTCTCTCTTTATTTCCAGAATAAAATTAAGATCAATAAAATGAATAGTTATTTATGGTATATGCTATAGATATATGTACAATAATAGCACATATATCTATATATTTATGTGAAGATTTATTAATTAAAGGACTAGCAGAATGTGACTATGATCCATAAATAGTCTTTAAACTCAGTAAATAAAGAACAATTGTCATCAAGAAACATATGAAAGTAGAAAGAGCTAGAAATGATAATGTGATTTGTTCTTCCTTCAGTTATTACAAACATGATTTCTATTGGTAGATGAAATAAGTGAAGCAGTACAGACAGTAATTCTATATGTTAATCTATAAATTCAATAAATCACAGCTACCATCATATTGAAATTTTTAATTTTCAAGTGGTTATGAATGCCTGTGAATAAATATGTAAAACAAAAAAGAATATTGACAGTAAGAAAGGTTTAAGATTAATTTAAAAACTAAAACAAGCCAAAGTGGAGTTCCTTATATAGAAACATATAAGATTTCCAAACGGAAATACAAAATTCTACATATCGGTAGCACCCTATATTGTCCAACTTTGACAATTTTAAAAAGGAAATGAAATTTTAATAAAAGGATCATATATGCACTTTCAAAAAAGATATCAATGAATATAAATAGATATAATAGTTGTATTTCTGCTTTTAGAAATTTCTGCATTTAGAAATTAGATCTCTGAGTATTAATTCTAAGCTCAGAGTTCTGCAGCTTTGCTGATGTAGGGTGGATATGAAATGATGGGTAATTGAAAAGGATCGTGGTGCACGATGGAAAACGATATAAACAGTAAATAAAATAGAAAGTTTAAAAAGAAAGGCTGTCTTGTGGATATGGGAAAGTCTCAGGTGAGGGACGGAGATGAGCCAAGGATGACAACAGCAGTTCGAGGATATGCTTAGTTGTTTCTCAGTGATCACATGTAATACACAATGACAAACACTTATGTAACTTTAGAAACATCAGTCTCCAAAAAAATATTCTTTGCTTTAGTCCCATTGTTAAATACCAAAACCCATTTGTGAACACTGTGTTTGGAATATACATACACACACACAAACACACACACACATAGGAAACCGTATAATTTTATTCTTTGTTTTTCCTTATACAATGTATTATAATGAAACAGCAATTAATTGCTCATAGGCAATGTGATTATTTTATGATGTTTATTATAGACAAGATATAAATGGAAATAATATAAATGCTTAGGAATAAATTATATTATAAATGTATTATGCCCTAGCAAATTATAGAATGCACAGCATTTAATGGATACTCAAGATTTTTATTTAGTGGAATGAAGTGCTTGACACCACATGTTACAAAGTGAAAAAAGAGTTAATTCATATACCACTTGTGATATTTTGAATAAATAAATTGTTTACCTTTATATGCTTCTTTGTAAACACTGTTCATGTATCCGACCTCATGTTTTTCTATAGAAAAGACCAAAACTTTCCCTAACATTTTAAGCAATTCTATTCAATAACACGCTCAAAATCACATCACCGTGAAGTAGATCTTATGGAATAGAAATTACGTTAATTTCAATATACATGAATATTTCTTTTGAACTCAAGATTTCTAGGATGAAGTATGTCATAGGTGACTTGTGGCCACAGGAATCCTGGAATGCTCACGGCATGTCGGTGGCTGGACAAAGTACTGTATAAAGAAGCAACTAATGGGAGAAATGCTCTATTTCAGCTCAATCTCCAGGTCCTTGTTTATCACTTAGGCTAACAACAGTAATAACAACTGGAGATAGGGTTACATCACCTCCACGATCAAAAGCAGAGAATAATCAAAACACACAAGGCTGTTGCTCTTTGTTCATTTATGAACAGTTCAAGTCCCTAAACCTGAGGCTGATGTTGCCTATTTCTCCTTTGGATCTTCCTATGTCAATTAGAAATGTCACTTCCTTACAAACATACCCATACTCAATCTGATCTAGATAACAGAGCATGAAGACTCCTTTCCCGGCAATTCAGCGTCAGTTAACTACTGGAAGTAGCCATCGTAGTGAGAGTGAGAGTGAAGAAGAGTAGACACACAGAAAGCGTGGAAGTGTGGATTTTTCAGAGATCCAGAGGTAGCAGGCATTCTACATCATAGGGGAAATCTGATGAATTGCTGTTCTCTCAACATAATAATGCCTTGTTGACAGGCCAGTGTTCCTATGGATCATATTTAATTCCAGCCTCTTAGTTTTTCAAACTCCATCCATTCCCTCTTAATTCATCACTACCAGTTTGGTGAGTAAAGCCTTTTTCATGTATTGATGACAACATATACAAGCTTGGCCCTTCTTAGTGTGAAAAGGAGCCAAAAAGGATATTTATTAATTAGTCCAATTTTTATTGATTGTTCCTCATACTCCAGGCATAGGGCCAGAAACTGGAAACCCAGCGAGTCTCCTTAAGAAGCAGGGATATAAATAGATTAAGTATAGCCACCAGTGCTTTGGTGAATCTTGTACCACAGGCATTTGTACTTTGTACAGCAAAAGACACACAAAGAAGTTCATTAGTGACAGTCTAATAGTTGAGAGTGGGGGTAGGTGATAGACCTCAGAGGAGTAACACTATATCAGATTTCTTCCTGGGGCAGTGAGATCTTCTGTCATTGTAATCCAAGTCATTGCAGGTAGATAAATGATATGCTATGTGAACCGAAGCGGTATCATTCACACAAAGTCCTATGGAAATGCAGCTTACTGTGGGGTAAATGTGAGGCAAGTTCCTAGCATATTTGTAGATGGGTAGAGTGGTTGGGACTGTCATTTTGTTTCAGATAAGTCAGCAATTAGTCCTGGAAAGGAATCAGACAACATTAGTGCAAGCATATGGTTCTGAAACAAGAATCACTCATAGTTGAGCATCTTTAGTGTATGCTGAGCTGAAAGCAGAGGAAAGTGGAAGGAATGACAAGGGACTGTATCATGAAGGACATTGTTTCTGTGGTGAGACCATCTAACTGTGTGTCCCATGATCTGTGCTCATAGTGTCACTAACCATGATAAATCAACTTTGTGCTGTTATTTTTGTTTTACTTTTTATTTTTATTTATTTACAAATAAATGGGTATTAGACTCACCAAAGCATTTTTAATGGACATTTCTATCTCTATGTTCAGAGATTCTGATCCAAGTGCTTGTAAGCAGAAACAAAAAAAAATCATCTTTTCAATAACTATACTTTGTAATTCCCAGAATAGCCAATGCAGTAGATTTAGAGAAATACTATGAGGTCTAAAATACATTTATTCATGCTAGGAATGTGGTGAAGAGATAAAAGTATTTGTTTAAGCCTGATAATCTGGGTTCCAGTTCCTGAAACTGATAGAGAAGCCAATAAGCCAGTGCAGGTCTATAATCTCAGAGTTTATACAAATGATGAAAAATGAATGCAGCAGAATCATCTGCAAGCTTGGGTCCCCCTTCAGACTGGAGTTCACGGTCAGCAACAAACATGAAAGGCTCTGCCTCAAAGTCAAAGGTGAGAAAGATTGACAGCTGAGGTGGTGCTCTGACTTTCCCATAAGTGTATGAGTGCTGGATTTGTGCCCTCTTACATACAAACACACACACAACATAATGCCATATATGTACACACTAAAGTAAACAAATAAAAATTTGCTTAAGGTGTCACAAATGTCAAAGGTCTAATATTTTGTACAATCATATTTGTAAACATTTGAGAGCTCGGGGTCTAAGATTGTGAGACTTTATAGAAGCTTTTTTTCTTTCAGTTCAAGTGGAATTTCGCTCTTGAAGAAAAAAAATAGAAAGGTGCCTCACTCATAACTCTTATGTACTTTTTATTAGTGTGTACCATAAATAAAAGATGAGAAGTCACTTGTAGCTGTTGAATGGGCCAATGGAAATATTACACTGAAAAGGAAACTATGCAGTCAGCAGCTTTCATAAAATAATTTTAGCTATCTTTTTGGGAGATGATAATATGGCAAGAAGCTTGAGATTATAGAGAATTTACTATAGGATTCAAATTCTTTACTTTCCTGAGACGAAACAGGGACCTCAGACAAAAAGAGTATTATATATTAAACATAATGCAATAAGCACACTTTGAATCAATTTACTGCTTTTCATTTTAGTCATGATCCCAGGCACTGAATTTCTTTTAAGAGAAAGATAAATATCAAGACTGTAATTGCAAAACTCTGTCTTCCCTCGAGAAGGCTTGCTATGAACTTCTATTGATTTCTGTTGTGATTCTGGAGAAAGATATGGCATTGTCCAGAGGGAATTGTACTGGCAGAGTCTGTTTTAAACATATGCACATACATATTTTGCCTTATATTATTTTTTCCTCAATTAGGTACATTTTTCTACAAGATTTACATTGGTGGAATAATTTTATCATGACCATATCAGAGATATAGAATATATAGCCCATTTCATTAAATTCTGTTTTGCTATTATTGTCATAATTCTCAATTAATTTTAATTTTACTTTTTTGAATTGCTCTTCAAGAGGTATATATGATCAAGCAGAGGATCTGGTCCTGAAAAGATTTGTTAGATTAGAAACTTCTGGCAAGTAAATACTTTCATACTCTTAGTGTAAGAAATCCACATTACCGTTCCAGTGAGCAAAAGTGACAGGATAGATTTGAAACCATTCACCTGTTGGGAGGACATTTGTACAAGTGGCCATGTATGTTAAAATTTCATGTTTGATAGTCTAACTATGAATACCCTAGTAAGAAGAAAATACCATTAACTAAAATCCTTTATTTAAAACCTACTCATTCTACATTTAGAACGTAGAGGACCTGGGTCCTTATTTTATATAGAGAGTGGTTAGGCAAATATCTCAACATTTATTCCCGTTCTCTCAAGCTTCATGGTAGAATTTCAAACCTGCAAGAAACTTAGCCCTTAGCCCACCCCTTTGCCCAAGCTAAACTAAAACCTAGCCTCAAAAGGTCTTGTCACTTGGTTTCCAGGTCACAGCATCTGGAAAAGGCTCAGGCTGGAGAGAAATTTAAATCCCAAAGCACAGCACACTGGCAAGAAAGAGGAGACAGATGGCAAGAACCATACTGAATTCACTCACAGAGGAAACTTTTTTGGGGGTGGACTGAGTTCATTCAATAACGAACACAGAACGGGCAACATGCCAGCCTTGTATATTCTTAAAACAGTATAACTTCAGTTAACCTAAGGATTCTTGTCAAAAACAAGTCCTGAACTCATTTCGTTTTCTCAAGGAAATACACACTGCACTTCATATTATCTCCATGACACAGAGTAAGCTTATTGGGGGAACAATAGCACTTTTATAAATGAGAACAGAAAATAGACAATTTCATAGGTCAAGTAATTAATTCAGAATGCAATTTGAAATTATGAGAGGAAAGAAATTATTTAAAACAGTTTTTAATAATTCCAATCCTGTATATGATACTTGTAATTGCCTCTTCATAATTATCTTTAGCATAAGGGCATGTAATATTGATGTTTAGACTGTTTTAGTTTTACTTTATTTTTTTGAGTTAAGCATGTCGAGTTCATGTGGTGGAGAATTGAACAGTTCTGCTGTATCATTTCTGGTCAGCAGACTGGAGTGCATACCCCTTGCCCTTTGTTCTCCCTACTGCATAGAATAATAAATAAAGTAAATAAATAAACAAACTTATTAATTAAAAACCCTTAACCATTTTTGGAAACCCTCGAAGCCTCTAACCCAAAATTTGTTTCATGAATGAAAAGGTTAACACTGTGGATAATCACTTCATCGATTATATGTCGTAATTCAATTTTCACATTAAAAGGGCATTATTGTGTGACATTCTCTTTGATACTTTCCTTTCTCTGGTTGAATTATATCAAGAAAACAAATGACTTGTGAATTTTAAAAAAAAAAAATTCGTGTCAGTCCAGGTGTCACAGGACTATAATCCCCAGGTACCTGTAAGCCTGCGGCAGAAGAAAGGCCCCTTGGGTCTACATGTAAGTTCACATCAGTATGAAATAAAAAGCAAACTCCCATTTCAACAATAAGAAACTAAAGTAGCTGCTAATGTTGCTCTTTGACACAGCACATTCCTAGCATTCAGGCAGTCCAAAGATTAATCCCCAGAACTTTAAAATCTTTTAAAAATAAAAAATAAATAAAGAATAAACAGAAAAGCTATGTAAGGCAAGTTACCTGAAAGTCAGTAGTATTGTTAAACAACTATTGACATGTGTAATTGTTTGGCTTAAAAGTTATGGTATTGACCTTAAATTCACTGTTCTTTGAAACAATATAACTCTAAAGAAATCTATGTATGTTTGATACTTTCTGTTGATGCCTTCTCATTTAATTGCTTAATTAGTAAATTCTTCTCCTTTTGTTGGCCATAACAAACTTATTAGATTATCTAATATCAATAGTAGTCCTGTAGTCAAGAATAAATTATAGTTCAATTATATTTCAGTAGCCATTTCCATATAAAAAGGATAAATGCAGATCTTTACTCTTTAGATAACACATCTTTGAGCCTTTTAAATATTTTCTATTCCAACTCTTAGCTCTTTATTTAGAAAATATTTAGACAATCTGTGGAAAGGAACCTTACCACTGTTCATGTCTAGAGACACTGTTCGTCAGTATTTAAATGTTTTGTGACATTAAAATGCTTACTTTCAGGGAAGTGGAGCAGCCTGATAGCCTTAGGCACAGCTGGCTGACCATGTAATAAAGAGCTTCAGCTTTATTTTAAGCCCCATGACCTCTACTAAAGAGTGGATAAAGGAATGCACCATGCTACTGCGAGATTAATTGGAGGCCCCACAATAAAGAAGTCTACTTCCATGTCAAATTAAATGATGAAACCCATAATCATTTGTATTGACAGAAATTTTCTTCAAAGAAATTTTCTTACCTATTGGTTTGAAAAAATTCTGAATGAACATTTAATGTCAATAACTTTAATAAGTATGTATCTTATAATCTCATTCAATTTTATAATAGTAAAATGTATTTCATTGCTCTATCTGATTACTGGCATTTGTTGTCCATTCTTCAAAAGAAATCCTCAAAACTTACCTTAATCTTTCATTAATTCCCACCAAATGTTTTCCAATTTTTACCTCATCCACTTTAAAAGTAGTAGATTCAAATAATAAGTACATTGTATTAGCAAGATTTATTTTGTCTGTTTCAGATAAAGTTCTCTAAATAGAATTATATAATCTCTTGAAAAAGATATGTTATAAATAAAAAATATTTGGAATAAACTATATTAAATCAAACCCATGCTATAACACAATATTTTTAATCCTTGCTTCTAACCAAAGTATTTTTTATTTAAAATAAAAAAGCTTCCAGGTCTTAGAATTAATTAGTAGGATTTTTATAAGTCTTGAATGTGCTAGTTATTGACTAATATAATAGTAAGGGTTAAGCTAGCATGCCATTTCTTATATCATACAGCTAAGCATTATCCTTCCTACATTTTATTTATATTTCTAAGAAAATGAATAAATAACAAAATTAGATTTAATTTTTAATAGCCTTAATGTACTTCATCATGGCTTCTCTAGGCATAAGTGAAATGACACCAAAAAAGGTCCTTTGCAAGAAATATTAGAATGTCTTACTGTCCCCCAAGCAAATCTCAGTCCCCGAAATCATTATAGTTTATCTGTTAATATCTCCATATATGATCTTGATTAATCAGAGATTGACATCAAATAAACTCTTTATAGATTTTTCTTTGCCTGGAAGTATAAGTCATTTGAGATTGTTTCAAATAAATCACATTACATTGTTTGAAAAAGGTACTTTTTTATTTTTAGTTTTTGATTGATTTTATTGAGCTATACGGTACTTTTTTAAAGTAAGTCTCCTTCTAAATAAGATATTCAATTCACAAGCCAGTATAATCTAAGAACAATTCTTACTTGTTTGTTCATTTAGAATCCAATAGACGTTCATTCACCAACCTGTTGAGACATACAGTGTGGTACACCAACCAGAGACATCTCATCAGCTTAGTCTAGTTATCGAATCCATCTACACATATATGTAACTTAAGAAGGAAATTTATAGGAGAAGATGGGAGAATCCTTGAATTGCAGCAAATGATGGTAGGCACATAATCTTGGCTCCTTGGGAAGCAGTTGCTCAGGAGATAATATTGATCCATAACTGAAAGGATGCAAAGTTGACTCCTAATAAATGGAAGTGAAAAGGGTCTACGTATTTAAAGAACTCATAGTGGGATCACCAGTTGGGATAAATAATGGATTACTCTCAGTTTTTATCTGGCATTAGTGAGGACAAAACATCCAAAAACAAGAGAAGCATATAGAGTACAGAAACAATTCTTGAAACCGCCCTGCTTTTCTATTCTAAATCCTTATTGAAGACATTGCTAATCAATCACAGAATTGTAATTCTGCAAGAATTGTGCATCTTCTGCATACTGCTCAACAATGCAACATTCAGAGCCTCACGACTAGGTTGTGAAATGAAGGGTGTACTTTGTCACTCTCGTTCTTACAGCCTGGTCAGAACTGGGGCTCGATGCTCTTGAATACACAAAAATGTCTTGATCCTCCACCAGCCTTTAGTGAACTGAGACCAACAACTTCCATTTAATAGTTATGTCAGATATGAGGTGTTTTAAAATTATCACCATTAACCCTAGAAAAGTTATAATCTGTAAACAAAGGGCTCAAGGAAAGAACATCTTTAAAGTTTTGGGGGTTAATTTTAACCTGCAGTTAGGGACGAAAACAAATGTCCCAATATTCTTTTATACATGCTGGGCTACTTTTCCAAATACCATACTAAGCTTTGATAAGAACTAATTTTTTCCATTAAATCATTGAAAAGTATGGATATATATTTTATGTTTCTTTACTTGTCGCATTTTAAGTTGTTGGTAGCTACTGTGCCTGGCTGTTACCAGATTACAGCACACACCATGGGCTATAAACCTTGTGTCTTAACCTTAATCTTTGCTGCTGTGATACCGTAGTGCAATAAAATATAAATAGTTCAAGACTGGGAGCCGGGCGATGGTGGCGCACGCCTTTAATCCCAGCACTCGGGAGGCAGAGGCAGGCGGATCTCTGGGAGTTCGAGACCAGCCTGGTCTACAGAGCTAGTTCCAGGACAGGCTCCAAAGCCACAGAGAAACCCTGTCTCGAAAAACCCAAAAAGAAAAAAAAATAGTTTAAGACTACTCTCATATAGATTTACTCAAAAATAACTCAGTGTACTGGCAGTAATTACTCTGGACCTATAAATATATATTGTTCATTGTATTGAATTAATAAATAAGTACTGAATTGATATGTAAGTACAATGCCACAAAGCACAAGTATCTCTTAGGAGTTTCATTTTCATATGTAAGTGAGGAAGATACATACACACACACACACACACACACACACACAGGGCTTACTTGATGTGAATAGAAACACTTTAAATGATCACCAATGATCTCTTTCAGCTATGAATTTCATTTTCAAGGGAATGAAAATTAATTATGTGCTGGTATTTTAAAGCATTTATAAGAAGTTTTGGAGAGTCTTTGAGATGGCTGCATTCCGTCAGCCTTCTCCTGATCCATATGATGCACTCCAGGTATGTTTTTGCCAAGTTAGTACATGCTTAGGGGGACTTTTTAACTTACGGGAACACATATTCTAGAGAGAAGTCATCGTGTAATGTAAAGGAACAAATCTGTAAGGCTCCTCCGTCACTTTAAAAAATAATCAATAGAATCCTGCCACCTCTGTTATCTCTAATTACAAAAGTTTAGGAACAAGAGCAGATGTTCAACCTTTAGATGGAGTTTGTGAAATGGTTTCCTTACACTGAGAATTTCCTCACACTGAAGTAGAAACACGGCTATAAGAAAAACATGTGTAAATAGACCATTTCAGAAAGGTCAGAACTGAAATTTTATTTTGAAACTAAGAGAAAAGTAGTTAGTGTGTGCATGAACTTACTCCCTTTTCAATTGAAAATCACCAGGGAATTTCTCCTCAATGTACTAGTATATTTTAGTTTAACATCACCCTGGCATGGTTCTGAGAGTCAGCACTTTGAGAAAGCGACCATGGGACACCTCACTGTAAAACCAGTTGTTCCAGAGAAACAACACTATTGTGTTGCTCAAACCATGTTTAGACATTTCGTTAAATAGCTGCCCCAGAACAGTTCTGCATGGTTCATTCTGGCAAACGCTAAGCTGTGGTTAATGGAAAGGCTCTACTTTCACAGGTTACAAGTCAGAACATGGGACTCATTTTCAAGCAACTGAACAAAACTTGGGGGAAAAGATTACAGAATAAAGACCTTGGTATTCATTCTGAATCCAAGGCAGATATAGCCAGCAAAATCCAGAAGGAAAGTTAGTGTTATCAGTCATGCAAAACAGGATATATTTATAGGAACTAAAAACAAACAGCAAGAAAACATTTACTGGGAAATTGCATCTTAACATGTGTTTGACAACTCAAACTCTAATAGTTAGGATTATAACAAAAAATGAAAACAAATGAACTGTTTTCCTCATAAATATTTTATGAGAACAATTTTGGCATCACACAGACCTAAGGGCTGGAGAGATGGTACAGTGGCTAGATGTATGCCAATTTGACACAAGCAAGAATCACTTTGAAAGGCGGAACTTAAACTGAGAGAAAGCTGTCACCAGATTACCCTATGTGCAGATCTGTGGTGCATTTACTTGGTTGATAATTGTGGAAGGGGCCTGCTCAGTGTGGGCTTTATCACACTTGGGGATGTAGTTCTGAGTGCAATATACACATTTAAAAAAAAAAACAGGCTGAGTAATTCATGAAGAGTAAGCAAGTTAGCAGCACTCCTCCATGTTCTCTGTCAGCTTGTCTCATTTTTTTTTCAGTTTAGATTCATGCTCTGACATCCTTCAATAATAGACTACAAACTGTAAGCTGAAATAAACATTTTCCAAGTTTCTTTTGGTCAAACTGGTTAATCATAGCAGTTAAAACCCTATCTAAGAGAGAGAGATTGCTCAGTGGTAAGAGGGACTTCTACTCTTCCAGAGGACCAGAGTTTGGTTCCTAGCACCCAATCAGCTGACCTCACATCCTATTTGGCCCTCTGCAATACTCCAACACATACACACATACACATGTGCATATACAGATGCACGTACACATCTAGGTAACTAAAATTAAAATTTGTTAAAAACAGGAATGTATTTGGGACTATGCTTCTACAAACACAATGAAGGAAATGGTTTGTTCATGTAATATGCATATCCATTGTGCAGGTAGTTGCTCCATAAAGCAAAATCAGGTACGTTAAAAACTAACAATGGCTTTTGAAATTTCGAAAATAAGGTAGTATGCTGGAGTAAACAGAGAAAAGACAGATAATTCTAATTATGTGACAGGTACTTTTATTTAATATTCCATTTAATATATAATGCACACAAAAAAACTTGCAAATAGATTCCACCATGCCTCTTTAGAATTTTAGAAGAAGCATGTGTGCAGTTTGCTTCTCAAAGCTTTGTTCTTGTGCCTTTGGGACTAAATCATAAAGTTCAACCAGCAAAGCTTGGTTTCCCAAAGGACACAGTAGGCACTGATACTGCACCATGGCTGTAATTCTATAGTGACAGCAGATTGGCGACTGACAAAAATCTCTCGGGTAAGAGTGACAGAGCTGTAATATTTTCACAATGGACTGAATGGTGCCTTTGCAAGGTCTGTTTGATTTCAAAGGACGTTTTCTTTTCTTTTTTATTTTTCTGTGGAGATGAAAGTACATAAGACCTTTATGATCAAAACCATCTGACTGCATAATAGAAGTTGCAATAAATAAAATTACAGCGTTTGGTTTCTGAGCTATTTATTGCTTGAGGCTGATTAAGAATATTTCAAAGTATACATAAGTACTATTTATTTTTGATAGAAAGTGGTTATGAGGTTATCTTTATTTCTTTCTGATTAATGGAGAATAAATTATTTAGAAAATAGAACGGGCTGCCTGCTCCCATGAATAGCAAAAAGCATATGTATTTTTATGAGATGATATATTTATTATTTATAGTTAAAAGAATAAATATTTAAATAGATTATCACATAAAATATTTCATTTACATCAGGATTTGAAACAAAACACATCACACTATTTTAAGTGTTTCTCTTTAGCGGTATGAGTTGTAATATAAAGTTGTGTGAATCATTGTGTGATATCTCAAAACTTTAGTAAAATGGGTAACTATGCCTAAAATTACATTAATTTTGTTAAAAATTAAGGTTTGAAAAATATATTTTTCAAATTTCAAATTCTAATATATACAGTAAATTCTACCATTCTTGAATGATGCGAAAATTATGCATAGTTGTAAACTTTTCCATACTTCATACTAAGATGTATATTTTAGATTTTAGAGGAAAACAAGAAGCATGCTTTATTCTCATATCAGCACTCCTCATTTCCCATTTTCTTCTAGGTATTAAAAACACACTCTGTTATTTTAAAATTTAAGGTATTTAGTGAAGTTTTGCTCATGTCTCAATGTTTGAAAAACTTGTAAATCATGTTAGAATATTGTTTAATATACACTTTAATGTTTTAAACTGTTAGTTTAAAATAGAATGTTAAATTATCAAACTACTATTATTTACATAACTATTTAGAGCAGAGTAATTATTTTATTTTATTGTCTCACAGGTAACAAGAATTAATATAATTTCAGTATCATCTATTTCCTTCAGTGATCAAGTTCCCTGTACTATGTTTTATTGATTAATTATTTGTAATTAGATCAGTTATATGTTGCTGTGATTATATACCTGACCCTATGAAGGGATTATTCTGACACCCAATTTCAGCATGCAGTATGACAAGATGAGGAAGGCATACCAGGAGGACCTGAAGCAGCTCTTAACATGGCCTCCTTTGTCAACAAGAGAGAGAGAAAGGCTGATGTTCAGTTCAATTCTCCTTTTTATTCAGTTTGAGACTTCTCAATAGAACTTCCCAGACACATCTGCATAGGTAACCCAGAGGAGTGTTTTCTGTGAATCATAAATCCTATCAAATAAACAAGCAGTAGAGATTCACCCTTACAGCACTTTTCATCCCTTCTTTTGGCCAAAATTGAATTCCAGATTCTTTCCCATCAGAATTTCTTCATGAATATTCCAAAAAGTCAGTTACTATTGTTCACAAAGCTGTATTTTCCTGAAAGATGCTAACAAAACAATAAAAAATCTCTTTCACCTTTTATTTAATTTAAGAAATGATATGATATCAACAAATACATCATAGGTTATTTTAGTATCAACAAAAATATTCCATATGTATTTAACTATGATATTTTAAGAACTTTTGTCAATATTTGGCTCCCAGGTACCTGTCTTGAACTACCAGAGAACATTTGGAAATGTGATAAAAAATTAAATAAAAGGAAAGGAAACGGGAGCAAAGCTTTTGAGTTTTGGGCATATGAAAAGAATCGCTTTGGGCATTAGATATAAAGAGATAGAATTTCTAATTATCAGAAATGATGGGGAATGAGAACAATGTTTTAGTTTATTTTTGCTGCTGAAAGAAATATTCCTGGCCTTACATAGTTAAAAATTTGTGCTTGGGATTACCCCAGCTAAGACCCAGCTAAGTGGGTAATCCCAATCTGATTAAAGGAGAAAGCCAGAGCTAAAGATGGGCTTAAACATTTTAAAAATTTTTTTCATAAAATTTATTAAAATTATTTACTAAAAAGGTTATTAATTTGCATTGTTATCTATAGTACCCAATAGTTAGTGGGAATATTAAAATGAAAATGACTATTAACATTAACCTATTATCCAAAGTATTTTGAATGAATTGTCTTTTGTAACACTTGTAACAGCTGGGGAATATAGCTATCTGTGTTTATCTTTTACAAGTCAGGAAACCAAAGATCACTGTAATCTTGTCCAATATTATTATTAGCATATTTAAGTGACAGTTACTTTTTTAGATTGGGACTCTGATTTTACCATCTATTCTGGGGAAGTGTGCTAGAAGAGAATTATTATAGAAGCATATTTCCATTTTTGATTACCACTCAGATGATTTTAGATTTTTTTCCTAATGATCTGAGAACAATGCAGTTACTAATTTGAGTCATATTACTAGTTTGTTGGTCTGTATTGATGCCTCAATCATTCCAGATAATCCATGAATTAGCATCAACTCTCAGGTTGATAACATTTTATTTTAAAATACATAATATAAATAGCAATGTCAGGCTAATGCTAGGGTTAGCTGGCCAAGCAATATAAGAAGCAGCTAAGTCAGCTGTAGAAGGGGGCTGGTCGCTTGTTTTTCTTGGCCACCAGGCTAGATTAGACCCAAAATAACCACACAGAATGTGTATTATTTAAAATACTGCTTGGCCCATTAGCTCTAGCTTCTTATTGGCTAACTCTTACATCTTAATTTAATCCATCTCCATTAACCTTTGTATCACCATGAGGTTGTGGCCTACCAGCGTAGGGTCAGCATGTCTCTGGTGGCGGGTCCATAGTGTCTCCCTGACTTAGCATTCTTCTTCCCAGCATTTCCTTTAGTTCCTCCCCCCCCCAACTACCTAAGTTCTGCCCTATCAACAGACCACTGTAGTTTCTTTATTAATTAATGATAATCACAGCACACAGAGGGGACTCCCACATCACCTCCACTTTTCTGTTTAAATAAAAAGGAAGGTTTTAACTTTAACATAGTAAAATTACATATAACAAAAAAGGTATTAAGCAATAATTACAGTTACAATATTTATATCTACTTTATCTTTTATCATATGTAAGGAAAACTGTAACTATCTATCTATTCTTCAACTCCATCAAAGACTCCAGAAGGATATAATATTACCTAAGTAAATATTGGATTGTAGCAACTTCCAAAACTCTAGAATTGACAGAGATATCTCATTGCCTGGACAGTCACCCAAAATTCTTCTGTAAAGTTTAAGCATCCATTTTCAGCCTATAGGCTCATAATATTCAACAGACTTTTCCATGAAGCAGGAAATTTGAAGATATGTTCTGCCTTGTAATAGCAAAGTACATCATCAGTTGCTTTCTTCTGTGTCCTGTGGAATTTCTGGCAGACCCTCTCATGAAGCAGGAATTTGGAAGGAACATCTCACCTTTACGCAAGTTCAGCAGTCAATTCTCTGTGGGTCCTGCATGTCCTGCATGTTCATTAAGCAGTTCAGGCAAGAGCAGTTTCTTGCCCAAATGTCTAACCAACTCTATAAGGAGCCTCTTTGATGCCAAACTTTCTCTTGAAGTAGATTGGTGCTGCCAGAGCAGATGTGTCTCATTGTCATAAGATTCCTAAATTCTTAAAACATTTTAAGTGCCATATTCTGTAGTCTTTGAAAGGTTTGAAGGATACCTATCTATTTGAAATACATTTCGTACATCTAGAAAATCTAGCTAACATGACTACAAGCTTGACTATTATAGATGATTATTAACCTATATTTGTTATTTATACATTACATTTTTAAATAAGCTGAACATACTACCTTAATCAAGATCAGAAATACATATACACAGTATAACAAAATTGAACTTAATTGTATCAATAAAGCAAGATCCATACCAATGCAAGAATCCATCTCTATAGCATATCCCTTTTTAAATGTAAACAAACAATTATAAACAATATTTGGAAATAAGGGAATAGTTTTTTTCATAGTGCTTCCTGTTGATTGGGGGCACTGTTAACCAGGTTTTTTATGATATAACCTGTTTGTTGGGTTCATCTCAGTCATCAGTTGGATGAAGTAATTTTTTTAAGGGTGCTCATGGCAACCTTGGGAGTTCTTATCCCCTCACACCGCACCAGTCTAGAAGCAATGCACAGGTTCTCATCCTCTGTGGAAATAAGAGAAGAACCTCTTTTCCAAAGCAACATATCCTTAGACCCAAATTTGGAAGTCATGATACCTTTATATTATACATGCTGTTTTAGCTTAGCAGCTCATAAAATAAAATGTCTCTCTGTATTAGGTAATTCACAGTTAAAAAATTCAAAGATAACACAATAATATACATAATCCAGACTGTCTGTGAATTTTCCATCTTTACGTGATTATTTTTACTTTATTGCTTTTTTTGGTTTGAGTGTATTTATTCTATTGCTTTTTAATGTTTATTTTATATTCTTTATTCCTTTAATCTATGACAGTCTGCCTTTTTCAACTATCTATACTCTTTCTTCTCTCTCCCAAACCTATATACATTTATCCAACACCATGACCAATTTGGAGTTCTCTATGTCTGAATCTGCCCTTATTGCATTATCTGTAATTCTCTACTGTCTTAAAGAGCTTTTAAGATGGTGATCAGCTTGGTTGCAGCTGCTCTGGATGCTGGCTCCACCTCTCTTCAGTTTTAAAATGGTGGATGTACCATTACTGCCAGGTCTGGTAGGAGCCACGTTCACAGCACTTTAACTCTAAAAATGAGCATGCAGAATGTAAATTCTGTTTATCTGAGTGATAACTAACTCTGCCTTGCAGCACACTGTGCAGCCTGGAAATGTATCTGTGTATGGCTGCAGGAATCCACCATGCTCTCCTGCTTGTGCATGCCTAGTACACCTGATCCTGTCACCTGCCCAGATGGGGAGCACTGAGCCGTGGGTATGGTCTCAGCTACTTTCCTTCAAACCCCGAGTGGGCACATAAACACGCCATAGCTGGAGTTTGTGCTGACAGCACATCCCGGGTTTTATTTCAAAACTACAGCGTTTTATTTCTGCTGCTGCGGCTGAGTCAGGAAACCCTCTCCTAAAGGAGTGGCTGCACACTACCAGCAAGCAGCAAGAAGCTGAACTAAACTGTTTTTGTTTTTTTGTTTTTGTCTAGAATTCCTTTTCAAGCCCTCCCAGTTCCTACATGGATACAGTTGGTGACGTGGCCCCCAATTTGTAGGAGGGGGCTGGCCGCTTGTCTTCCCAGCCACCGGGCTAGATTAGATGCAAAATAACGACACAGAAACTGTATTATTTAAGACACTGTTTTGCCCATTAGCTCTAACTTCTTATTGGCTAACTCGCACATCTTAATTTAACCTATCTTCATTAATCTGTGTATCACCATGACGTCGTGGCCTACCAGTACAGTTTCAGCACTTCTCCAGTCCATGGCGTCTCCCTGACTCTGCCTTCTTCTTCCCAGCATTCCCCTTAGTTTTCTCTGCCCACCTAAGTTCTGCCCTATCAACAGGCCACTGCAGTTTCTTTATTCATTAATGATAATCACAGCACACAGAGGGGACTTCCACATCAGTCATTCCCTTGTTGAAGATCTTGCCTTGGTCACTACATGCTTGCTGGCTGCCGGTAGAACAGGAGAGTACATGTTCCTGGAAGAATTCTTTTGCTTTTTTCTTGTATTTAGATAAAAAAATATGAAATCTCTTTCCCAATATCAAGTACAGCATAAATTATTTTAATAAGCATTTTAATAATAATTTTATCTTCACAAATTAGAAACAAACCTTTGAATTTTACAAATGTAGAAATTGTGCATTGCTGTTATTTTGAAAATAAAGACTTAAGAACATTGATACAAATAGATCATGAATTGATTTATCTTGTTTCCATGATTAATGATCATTAAATTTTTAGTCTAAAATGATTTTTTCTATGTAAAAGACTTATTTGTAGTTTCCTTGATATGCATTAGAGTGTTCTCTGCATGTTTATAAGTGCACTGCTTCTGTGCCTAGTGCCAAAACATATCAGAAGAGATTTTATCCCATGGAACTGGTTGGTTGTGAACTGCCATGTGGGTGCTAAGAAAACAACTGGGGTCCTCTATAAAGCAGCCAGTTTTAAGCCTCTGTGTCATCTCATAGCACCCCTCAAAATTATTTTTAACTGATAATGATTCATTGAAAGAAAATATTATGAAGGAAGAAATCCAATTAATGAAATTAGGGTAATTATACTTAAAACTACTTACTTTGTAAATTTTGTGTTTCACTTTATTATTCTTTCGTATCAGCAATCATTTCTTGATTTTATACCTACTTCAGCATAATGCCACTGAAAATGGTAGTGACAAATCTAGATACTAGTATTGATAATTAGAGAGGAAACATACTATGATATTTTACTATTCATCAATATGTGGTATAATATTTTGATAGTTTTCTTATAGATATATAACATATACCTATTCTTGCTTTTGCCAAACTTGATACAGTTTCTCTACTTATTTGTGGAAAATAACATTTATCGTACTTTTGAAATTTCATACCAGTAATCCTGCTCTACTTGATAATTTTTGTTTCAAAACAGCATTCATACCAAATAATTCTGCAGTGTATTCATTTATCCAGTTTAGGACATTAACACAAGAGAGGGGACTATTGATGTTTATGAAATTAGGATCTAAGTGACTAGTAAGATTTCAGATGCACAGCATATCCTTTAAGACTACTAAAAGGTCAAAGCACATTTTAAAATATCATCAATTTGTACAATCATCCTATTAAATCTGTCTATACGTTGAAAGTTTCCAATCACCATTTTCCAAAATGGAAATAATCTTTTTTTTTTTTAAGAAAACCTATGCATCTGTACTTTACAGATCTTGGACAAAAAAAAAATAGGATAAGTACATTTCTGGTCAATCATGACCCTATTTCCCTTGACAAACCTGTAGTTCATTTGCTTGTTCAGTAAGATATTTAAAGACAAGTTTTCCATTTTCATCTTAGTAACAGTACTCACAAAATAGAGTTGCAATCCATGTAGATCTACCTTTCTTATCCTTAATGCTAGAAAATTCATTGATATATTAGTGTATATCCAGTTTAAAACGTTAGTGGTAACTTAAAAGCAGATTTTGGAATAATAGATTGCTCTCATCCCCATGATATCCACTGAGCATGAAATGGCCACAGGTACCACTGTGACCTCATGCTGTCAGGTAACTAGAGAGCCCTGTTTCACCAGCAACTGCTGGAGTAGGGTCTGACTCACAACCACCGACTTAACATCTTGTGTTTTGCTCTGGTTTAGGAGTCTAAGAGATGCAGAGAATCTGAACATACATTGTGAAATATGATTTCTCATAGCTTTTGGTGAATTCTCTTAAAAATCTAAGTGGAAAAATGCCAATATTGCTCTTAGTCTTTACATATGTTTGATTCACATTTTACATGACAAACATTTTAAAAATGAATTAGTCATTGTTCAACACCTTTATCAGTTGGTGTTTTATGTTCAAAGTGTGCACATTTACATACATACACACAACACATCTTATCATCAACAGTCACCCTGTTACTCTAATTGACTAATATATCACTAATGACTACATTAATTATGTAATATTTGTAATATTAAACATATTCTGTTTTCTCAGAGTGTTGATTATTTAGACATCAAACAGATTTTGTCAACCACACATGCAAAATTTATCATATTATTAGTTTTTAATTCTGCTTTTGCTTGGAGGAAACAGATAAAAGTGACTTGTTACTTTAATGAAGATTCTTTTACAGAAATTAAATGACTAAATTTTTATGAAAAACGTACTTGTATGTCTCCTAAATTACCTCACCAGGACTTTGTGTACAAGACCCAAAGTTTCAAGGAAACCACAGATTTCCCTACCGTTATTTCTGGACTTCACTTTATACCTAAATTGATTGACCTCTTTTACAGACAAAACTGAGTTATACATGAAAGAAAATGTGAAACCACTTTCATCATATGGGGAGCTAGGATGCCACACTTAGAATTCCCTAAGTGTTTCACTTTCCATCTCATGCCGCACTTTGGGTAAGTGGTGAGTTGACATTTTATTTTAGTTGGGGAAGTATGACTCCAGAACCCTTATTGGATTTTATACTCTGATTACAATCATGTATGCTCTCTGTGCAAGGTGAAAATTATGCCATTTTGAGTATGATATTTTCTAGCCACTTGAAAGTATTTCTTTTCCACTGCGATGGCAGGTGTTTGACAATGATGTGAGAAACCTGGTGTTAAACATGAAAAATAATTTGGGTTTCCTTCTTCTCAAATGAGTTGATAAGACAGATGTGGTAACACACATCTGTAACTACAGCACTTTGGAGTGGGGCCATGAAGATTTTCAGTTAAAAATTATCCAGCTAGTTGGAGACCTGTGTGACTATAAGAAAACCTTTCTCAAAAACAAAGAACTAAGTAAATAAAAGTCTTTTTTTGTTAATTCTCTTATATATTACATCCTGATCACAGTTTCCTCTCCCTCCACTCCTCTCCATCCCCCCAAGCCATTTCCTTCCCCCTAGGGCCACACCTCCATTTACTTTCATAAAAGATCATGCCTTCCAGGACTATCAATGAACCTGGCTCAACAAATTAAAACAAGACTAGACAAAACAAGGCAAACCAACAGGAGGAAAATGTCCCAAAAGCAAATAAAAGAGTCAGAGACACCCCACTTCCACTGTCAGGAGTTCTAGAAGAACACACAGATACATAACCATTATGTATATGCAGCAACTGAGTTCCGTGATTGTTGCTTCTGTCTCTGTGGGCCTCCATGAGCCCTGCATAGTTAACTTTGTGGGTCATATTCTTTTGGTATTCTGGGCTCTTCTGTCTCTTACAATCCTTCCTCCTTCTATTTAGCAGGATTCCCTGGGCTCTGCCTAATATTAGGCCATGGAACTGAATATGTTCTCAGTTGGAGCAGAAGGAAGATTCTCTGATGATTACAGAATATAATTAGCAATCATTTCATTGACTGTATTTTAATTTTTTTCTTTTCTATCTATCTATCTATCTATCTATCTATCTATCTATCTATCTATCTATCTATCATCTACCTATCGTCTATCTGTCTATCATTCTATCTATCATTCTATTAATCTCTTCATTTTGTCAGTAATGTTTGGTCCTATCCTAGGCCTCTACACTATCTGGCCTCTGTTCCTGGCCATCTGGGCAGTCAGGTGAATACTCTCTCTATAGATGTGGACCTCCATTTGGACTATTCGTTAGTTAGTTACTCCCATACACTCTGTGCCATCATTAACTGCAGAACATCTTGCAAACAGGAAAAACTGTAGTTTTGACAGCTGGGTTGATATCCTATTCCCACCTCTGAAATACTTGCCTGGTGACAGAAATGGCCAGTCCAGGCTCCCTATGCCCCTTTACTAGCAGTCTTCACTAGGGTCACCCCTGCAGATTCCAGGGAATGTCCATTGTGCTATGTTTCTGCCACTACCCAATGCCTCCCAATTCTAATTGTCTCTCTCATGAGTGTATACCACACACACACACACAGAGACACACAGACACACACACACACACACACACATGTGTTTCTACATCACTGAAGCAAAACGTCTTTGAAATATTATATGAATGAATTTTTTAAAAGATTATTTATTTATTATATATGCAGTATTCTGCATGCATGTATGCCTGCAGGCCAGAAGAAGGCATCAGATCTCATTATAGATGGTTGCTAGCCACCATGTCGTTGCTGGGAATTGAACTTGGGACTTTTGTTAAAGCAGCCAGTGCTCTTAACCTCTGAGCCATCTCTCCAGCTCCATGAGAGGCCTTTTGATGATTCATTGTGAATTTCAGAAGATTCTACAATGAGAAACCATTCATGAATATAGTCAAATAATGAAAATAAAGCATTTAGGTTTCTCAAAGTAAAATTTTGGTTTGCTGACCTGTTACTCTGTTCCCATGTAGTAGGAAAGAAAATTTATTTCAATAAATAATCATGACTACATGCTAGTTGCTCTACGTAGTGTTAATTATTATGAAATATAATTATAATTTTCATAATAAATTATTATGAAAATAAAAGCTAAATATGAGAAAAAAATTTAACACTCACATGATATATGATGTAGCTAAGAGAACTAAGATAAAGAGATATAAGAAAATGAAATAATTAGGGGACAATATAATCTCATACATGTTAATTTTTAATAAAGCAAATTTGTAATTTCAGACAATTCTAATAAATATTAACAAAATATTTAATTATGTTTACTCTTAAGAAATTTAGTATGTATTTATTTTCTGTAAAATCCATTCTAGAAGCTTTCCCAGAAAACATGGCTACAATGAAAATACTATTTAAATAATAAATTTTGTAATTTATTCAACTCCAGTAATGACATAGAAGGATAAGTAATCTTAATTTTTCATGAAATTGTTCATTCAATTGTCAGTTTAGGGTAATTCCAGGATCATAAGATTAGAGAAAATATTCAATAAAATTTCTTATTGTCTTTCATAAACCATCAATGGCATTCTATTTGTTTGTTGGTTGGTTTTTTTGAGTCAGGATTTCTCTGTAGTTTTGGAGCCTGTCTTGGAACTAGCACTTATAGACCAGGCTGGCCTCAAATTCACAGAGATCCTCCTGCATCAAAGGCATTCAATAAATGTTATCTTACCTTTTTTTTCTGATCTAAAAGGTACTCCAGTACCAATTCTGATCATTGCATTATGAACTCTAGGATGGCAGGCATTCTTTTGGCTTCTTCGCTATACATTGTTCCAAACAAACCCTTGGTAAATGCCCACTGAGTAAATGAGCCTAGTACAATTGCATTCACTCATTCAGTCTTCCAATATTTACTATAAAAATAAATGAATATACTATCTTCTTTCATATGACATCAGATAGTTTGCCCATTACATATGCCTCTCCTTTCTTAGTAGCATAAAAATAAAAATCAATTGCTTTTGCATGTACTATGATAGTGGAAGGGGGAAAAATGGTGGCCGAAGCATAGTCACATAAATAGGGGCCAAAGGAGATGGTGACAAGAAAAGGGAGTAGAGCATTAACCAAAACTAAATATGTATAAAATGATTTTACAAGCTAATTAAACATAAAATGGAATATAAGTCACAAACAAGTACAATATATGTTCTTTCACCTCAGTATTCATTCATATTTATTCTGTGATCATGCACTGTCAAATCTTACATTATTTTTTTTCACATAACATATGTATTTTAATAATGGCTCAGGTTAATAAAATATTTATCTACAGCAATGGACGTTGCACATAAAAATGAATGGCCTCACCATTCTCAATCCTTTTAGGTTCTATTTCATGCTTATTGTAGATTGAGGGCTCTTTAAATACATAACAATTAGCTCATTGAAGCTAAGGTGGGAGAACTGAAAGAGAGTATCTTTTTCGGCTCCCTAGAATTGATACTGTAAGATAACTACTGGATGCTCCCTTTGATTTATAGCTCAGAATAAATATTTAGAAAAGTATACTTTCAAAAGCAGTGAGATTTGATAGGGTTGATAAGATGGTTCACGGAGGAAATTGCCTGATACGCAAAGGGACTCAAGTTCAAATCTTCAGTACCTACTTTAAAGCCCATCACTGATGAAAGTGCTAGAGGGGAAGAGACAACTGGATGCGTTAAGTTCATTGGCCAACATGCCTAGCAAAAAACAAGATCTCTAGTTTCATATTATACCTTTACTTAGGAAAGTATGCCATACTTAAAATCTCTCTCTCTTTATCAGATGTCACATTCCTTTATACTTTTTCCTCAGACACTCTTCTATGTACTTTATTTATATTTTCATATTTCTCAGCTTTCATAGATGCTGAAGACATACCTGGTGCCTTCCCAGGTCTCATGATGATTTTTAAAAAGGTTATGATTCATGGGTATTAAAAGACTTACATTTTATCCATTATTGAATAATAGAAAAATAACTACCTCTTCATTCTTGTATTCTCCATACTTACATGTGACAAGAGATGATAATATTGTGTGAAAAATAAGACAAACCAGCCATGCAATATCCATGATGTAGTGTTCAATTTGTGAAGACTATATTTGCAAAATAGTATTTGAAGATCTCAAGTTTTAATGCATTCAAAGAAATAAAAACAAGTACACATATGGCTTGCCTCTGCATGAACTAGAATAAGAAACTATATTTTTTACAGTGCTCATAGATCAGATCCCATTCTTGTTCATAACATACACAGTAGTCATATTTGTGATTATCTTGAGTATGAGGTAAAAGACATACACAACAGCCTGTATCCCTGTGAATTTAAAAGCCCCCTCCAACTTATAAGAGTATTAAGAGCACTGAAACATTTCTGTTACACAATTTTGTTACCACACTATTAGATCCTCCAGTATATTATAAGAACTTTTACAAATAATATGAGACACCAAGCAGCAAGTTTATGAGAGACATTGTCTCTAAGGAATCCTGCTCCTAATTGTAGCAGGCTTTCTTTCAGGTCAACAATCAACTCCCAAAGAAAGACACAGGAATGGTTGGCATTAACTTATGCTTGTCTCACTTCCTTTTTTAACTTAACCTGGTTCTTTTCATATATGTTTTGCCTCAGAGTTTTTACCCTGAATTTATTTTGTCAGTCCTACACTGCATCTGGCTAACTGGTGGATACCTGGCCACTCACCCCAGGTGTCTCTCCCTCTCTCGTTCTCCATCATTCTCTTCTTTCCTAGCCTAGATTTCTCCTCCTATTTATTCTCTCTTCCCATCAGCCCCACCTATCTCTCTAAAATTTATTTATTGACCATTCAAGTTTTTATTAGTCCAATCAGGTGCCTTATGTAAAACAAATGAAAAGCATATTTTGATAGTTAAAGTAGTATTCCACATACCTAAATAGATTTAGAGAATCAATCAGTTCTGTGCCTTAGCCAAAAGTAACTTTCCCCAGTTTTATTCCTTCCTAGTTTGCTGCTGTCATCCCTTGAAGGAAGATGATCAGACAGCTGATACACTGTGAAATTATACTAGGAAAAAAAAAACCTCTCATTGAGAAACTGAAGTCTAAATCCAGTTTATTTCATTTAACAGTTGTGTGTAATTGAAGATTAAATGCAACAAAATGAATACATTGGCTTAGGGTATGGACACTTGGGATAATGAATTTGGGGACAGAACAGCCTTCAGACTCTTGCAACACACACCACACAGTATGCCCATACCTCCTACACCAATTAGCTTTGTTTTATATGCGCACTCAAACAATCTTTTGTTTTCCTTATTTCTTTCTCAAGACCCTAATACTTTGTCTATTCGTTTTGTAGGCTATTTACTACAGTCTTTGCAGAGACAATGAAAAATATTTTCACCTTTGAAGTTATTTACAAAACAATTTAACAGACCACTGTTCACTAATAGTGTGATTTTTTTCCTTCAAAGAACAATAAACACATTTTTCTTAGTGTTCATAGAATCACACCTTTCTCGCCACACTATTCTCATATTAGCTTCAGTTGATTAGTTATTCTAGTTATCATCTTGAATGTTATGTTATCTGACCTTTAAAGACTGTCTGTGTGATTTTGTATACAATTCATAATATCTGACTACAAGTTAATGCCTTAGCAGTGTTGACTCTGGATCACGGATGTCATTTTATAGAACATGGACTTTGAAATATGCAAAAGAAGGGTCAAGCTCCTGTGTCCTTTGTGTCCTTTGTGTCTTCTTCTCTTATATTTGAACTAAAAAGTGTCAAGGCTGACTGTCTAGGTTCATTGATTATGCAGATTTTATTGATCAGCCTTTAATCACTAATACTTTTAACTGCCTCAGCATCAAGAAAAAAAAATTAGCTGCAGGTCTTAATATTTTGGTAAAACTGTCACAGGAGAAAATTAGTAGAAATTATTTGATTCTTTGTTAAAGAAATGATTAAAGTTAATGTATATGTTCATACATTTTAAGATACCAACATCTGTCTAGAATAAAAAATGGAACTCCTTGTCATTTATGCCCTAATTCCTAAATGTAATACTCATGGAATAATTTTGATTTTAATTATATTACTCTAAATGACTTGACTTTATGCACATAGCAGCTAAATCAGAGAATAAATATTTATTATTGTCACAAAGTTAATGTCATCTCAGTAATTACTAATGAAAAACTAGTGTATCATTTCACCTAACTTTTCTAACTTTCTTCCAGGACTATATTTCTGGGTATACATTTTTTGTCTAAGATAAATCAAACATAAAAGATAGAGAGAATGCCTATTTTTTTTTTGCATAATCAGTCTGAGGACATTGTAAAAGGAGAGAGCCACTTGCTGGTTCCTGGCTGCTTTGCTCTGAAATAATCACACAAAAACTGTATTAATTAAATCACTGCTTGGCCCATTAGCTCTAACTTCTTATTGGCTAACACTCACCCATTAATTTAACCCATTTCCATTATTCTGTGCATCACCTCAAAGTCATGGCCTCCCAGCAAAGCTTTCACACATCTGTCTCCAACAGCAGCTCCAAAGCTTCTCTCTGACTCCGCCCTTCTTTCTCCCAGCATTCAGTTTAGTTTTCCCCGCCTACCTAAGTTCTGCCCTATTGGCAGGCCAAGGCAGTTTCTTTATTCACCAATGGTATATACAGCATACAGAAGGGAATCCCACATTATCTCCCCGTTTTGATTTAAATAAAAAGAGGAAGGTTTTAACTTTAACATAATTACAGTTACATATAACAAAACAGGTATCAAGTAATAATTATAGTTACAATATTTATATCTACTTTATCTTTTATCATAACTATGAAAAACTGTAACTATAACTCTAAGTTCTTCAACACCATCAAAGACTCTAGAAGGATATAATATCACCTAAGTAAACAAGTGCATTTTAAGCAACTTCCCAAACTCTATAAATGACAGAAACATCTCACTGCCTGGATAGTAACTCAAGGTTCTTCTGTATCATTGGGGCACCCATCTTCAGCCTCCTGGCCCATAGTATCCAGCAGACTTTTCCATGAAGCAAGAAATTTCAAAGATATTTCAGCCTATATTGGCAGTTTATCAGTTACATTTTTGTGTGTCCTGCAGAATGTATAGCAGACTCATGAATAAAGCAAAACCCCAAAGGACTTTCTTACCTTCTTTAGGCAATTTTAGCAGTCATTTCTCTGTGGGTCCTGAATGTCCAGTTCATCAAGGAGTCTAATCAAGAGCAGTTTCTTGCCCAAATGGATAACTAACACCATAAGGAGCCTCTTCAATGTTCATCAACCTCTTGAAGTAATTGATGATGCCAGGAGCAGATGTGTCTCACTGTCATGAAAAGTCTTAAGCTCTTAAAACATTTTAAATCTCATATTCCATAGTCTTTGAAAGGTCTGAAGAATGACTATTAATCTGAAATACATATCTATCTAGAAAATCTAACTAACATGACTACAAGCTTGACTATTATAGATGATTCTCTATTAAGTTATATTTCTTAATTATACATTACATTTTCAAATGAGCTCCACAAATGCAATACCTTAAAGAAGAGCATAAATATACACATACACAGTATAACAAAGTTGACCTTAAATTTGTATTGATAAACCAAAATCCATACCAGTGCAAATCTCTATTGTTTATCCCCCTTTAAATGTTAAGAAACAGGCCATGGCAGTTTCTTTATTCACCAATGATATTCACAGCATACAGCATACAGCATACAGAGGGGAATCCAATATCAGGGCATCAAACATTTGAGTAATAAAAGTAACTCAAATTTTTATGTGAGCATTGTTTCTTTGATAGAGATTACTATTTTACATTTTTCAACCATATCAATTCCATCTTCTTTTTCCTTTTTATTACCCTGTTGCAAACCCATCCACGGGGCTCTTACTCATTCCCTCACCTCTAGAAATATTCCAAAGAAAGCATGTGTCTCTAACGTTTCAATGTTAAAATCCACAGACGAGAGAAAATATGTGGTGCTTGTTTTTCTGGATCTGGGTTAGCTCATATATGACAATGTTTCAAGCTCCACCCACTTACTGGAAAATTCTGCCATTTCATTATTCTTAGCATCTGACTATTGTTCTATTGTGCAAATGAACCTTCATTTCATTATGCATTTACCTGTTAACAGACATCTACCCTCCTTGTGTTCCCTGGCTATTATGAACAGAGCAGCAATGAAACTTAAGGGTATGGTCCCTACAGTGTGTAACAAGCTACAGTGGATGATCACACATTTAAAAATAAAGGGCCAGCACTAATTAAACTGGATAAATTTATTACAAATGAGGACAAGTGTGGGTAACAACAGAATGGGGGATAAATCTAGAAGAATTTGGGAAGAGCAATAAAGATTATCAAATGCCACATATGAAATTCTCAAGGAAATAACAAAATAGTATTAAAATGGAAAACATCCATTAGAGATTTCATATATATATATATATTTAACTGAAAATATGTTAATTCTGTATTATTGTAAACCAGGCACTGTTTATAAAATGTATATTTATTTATTCATGTGCATAATATACACACATGTATATATTTATTCATAAATATATATTGTATATGACAACTTAAGATCTGGCTTTATAAGAAAATTCTGAAATTTGAACAAAAATGTAAGCAATAAGCATTGCCCTAATTTTTTCAAGAAGCATATTTTATTAGTGTTTCCCATTGCCTACTATTTGTTTCCCACTTTGCTAACCTGGGGAAATCAGAAAGTTCAAATCAAAATTAACACCTCCAGAAGAGTTCAGCGTGATCAGATAATTAGCACAGCTACAACAACCAAAAAGGTTCATCACATTGAACATGCTATTATTAGGATTAGAAATGGATAATGTAGTATTTAAGACTCACACACTTTCAAGAGATGCTAGACCATAAAAAAAATTCTAGTAAGAAAACCATGACAGGGTTTCTTTCGGTATTTTTATGGACTCTTCTTCTCTTTAAGTCTTCTATTATTTTTGCTTTGGTCCTATTGATAGTAACATGAAATTATTTTCCATTTTAATCACTGAATATTCTTTGAAGTATTTTCAGTAATTTAAATAAAAGAGTTACAAGGATATAAATGATACTGTGAGTGCAAGGTTTTAAGAAATGTAGTTCATGTGAAACTAAGAGGATAATCAGAAGAGATTATGCAAGAAAATTATTGCACCAAAAAACCTTTACAAGTACTTTAAAATGTGTTAGTGAAAGTAGGTCACATGGTATGCCAGAAGACATAACTCAGAGCCATACTTTGGGGAAAATTCTTAAAGATACTAAGAATTTTAAAGGAAAAATAGTAAAATCTGTCACATACTTTAAGTTACTCTTTATGGTAGTAACCTATATATTGTTTTAATTAAATATACATTTGTTTATTAATACTGTATTTACATTCTTTACCCCTGTCCTCTTCTCCTAATTATGCCTTTGTCTATCCCCTTCCAAATTCATGACCTTTTCTTCATACACTTATTACTTGTTTTAATTTAGGATTACTCAATTAGTATTTGCATTTAGGACTGAGTACTTGGTATTTGAAAAGACTGATTCTCACTTTCTTGAAGGCTATCTAAGTTTGCTTTCTGTTGCTGTGATAAACACCTGGACAGAAACTGAGTTCGAAAGGAGAGTGCTTATTTGGCTTAAAAGTTACAGAGCAGTGAGGGCCATTAAGACAAGAACCAAGAGATAGGAACTAAAGCAGAGACCATGAGGGAATTGTGTTTACTGGCTTGTCTATGGTTCACTCCTCTTAGTTTTGCTATAAATCAGGACTACATGGATAGCTGTGGAAGCACCAGCAGTGGGCAGTGTTCTCCCACATGAATCATTAATCAAGAACCCCCTCCCCTGTCGCACAAAGAAAACAAAAACTAGATTACAGGCAAGTCTGATAAGTTCCATTTTTATCAACTGATACTCCCTCTTCCCATATGATTCTAGCTTGCCATGTTAACAACAACAAAATCAACACAACAGACATTCATTGTCTGTAGCTCTTCAGGAAGGGCTTGGATAATGTGAAGAAAATTCACGCATTGATATCAGAATATCAATAGTGTTGTCATTTTTTTCAAATCTAATTTAGGCAACCATATTGTTGAGACTTTATGATTGCGACTTCCATGTAATATTATATATAAAAGACCTTATCTCAAAACAAATGCCCTGGTTCTTTGGCTCCTAGAATATTTCCTATCATCTTTTTTTGCATTCATTACTTCTGCAAACTAAAAAAAAATTATAATTTATAATGATGAAGTAAATATGTGCATAATAAGCAATATGGATACTAAGGAAATTATTAGATCATCTTGCTACACTGCAAAGAAATTTTAGCTCAAATAGTTTAATATAAAAATATTTTAATATAATACATATTAATTACATAAAATAATTTGTAGAAATAATACTAACAATCTCCATTTCTGTCAGTATTTAGTGCTTGAAAAAAATTCTTATGCTTTCAAAATTATTTTAACAAAAGCATAAGATGTTCTACATATAAAGTATTTATAAAGTTTTATGCAATGACACACAAAAATAAGACTAAATTGTTTTTTTTATTTAAAATATTTTTTTCATTAGTATAGTCTTACTGTAGTTTCTCCTCTCCCAACTCCTTCCAGAACCTTTCATGTCCTACCCACCCAAATCTACATATTTCTTGGGCTTTGTCTTATTAGATGACAAAGAGGCATCTAAGGAGAAAAAAAAGAAAAAAAATGAGAAAAATATAAAAACATCAGAAAATCTAAATAATGTAAAACAATCAAATGAGTAAAAAAAAAAAGAACCAAAGAAAAAGTGCAAGAAAGACATATAGATGAAGAGGCACATATATCCACATGCATAGATATCCTATAATGATATTAAATTGGAAACCATAATATACAAACTAAAGTCATGTAGGAAAAGGGAAAGAAGAGCATGAAGACAAAGCACTATGAGAAACAAAAAACAAAGAATCAGAATAAAAACCTATCATTTAGTTCATTTTGGGTTGTCCTTGTCCTGCTTGACCTGGGGCCTTTCTCAGAGTGTGGTTTATGTATCCAATTTTCATGTTTTGATCTGTTATCAGCTTCTGAGCTAAGGATGGGGTCTTGTGTACCCTTCTCCCTTCAGTGTTTGAACCCCTCTGGCTTAGAACATTATAGGTCTTTGCATGTTGCCACAGTTGATGTGAATTCATATGTGTGTCAGAGAGTTTCCTAAGCCCTGAAGGGAAGCATCTGATGGAAACATCCCATTTAGGACTGATTGTTCCAGGGTCTCTCACTCTGACTTTGCCCAGATCTGGGTCTCTCTGTTTCTTCCCAAATACCATGGGTGGAAGCTTCTCCAATGATGGCAGAGTAAGACGTTTATGAGTAGGGCAGACTGCCATTAGAAGTCATTCTATTGTTATGATCCTTTAGCAAAAGAATAGTATTTAGTTTTTCCGTAAACCCATGGCCCATGTAGTCTCAATTTTCATTTACTAGCAAGTGATGTCATTAAAATTTATCTACTTTCCTGTTTCTTTTTTTTATTATCCACTGGATTATGTCATATATCATGGTTTTAAAGGGTGGTAGATGGGAGTTGGGGGAGGGAATGGGAGGAGAAGAGAGAGGGGAAAATGGTCGGTATGCAAAATGAATGGAAAAATAGAAATTTAAGAACAAAAGATGAAGTGATAAAAATAAAAGTAGTAGCAATAATAATAATAATAACAACAACAATAATAAATAAGTTATTTTCATAACATTTATGCCACTAGTGCACTAGTATATCTTGCAGATAGGCCACCTGGTAGGTCATAGGTTTGGTACCTGGGTAATACTAATAATTGCTTTTCTCATTCAGCATTCTAAAAAGTACCTTCTAGTCTCTGGAGTTTTTATTAGGATAGGTGGAGCTTCTAGTTAAGCACCAGCTCAACTTCTTCATCTTCAGTGATTTAAGTAAATTGTGTCTTCAGCAATAAGGCTTAACTGCGACATCGTGGAAGATAACAAATAGAATTGCAAATATCCTGAGACCCATTGATCAATGATTCAAGATGTCACAAATTTCTGTCACAGGATGTTTTCCTTAGTGGCATTAGATGTCTAATTGTGGCACTGTCTGTAACATGAGGGCCTGCTTGTTGGGGTTTCTGTCCTAACCAGTTCCCACAGCTGGTAAGTCCCTAAGAAATTCAAAAAGAGATTCTATATTAATGATAAACTGATTGGCCCATTAGCTCAGGCTTTGTATTAGCTCTTATAACTTATATTAACCCATTATTCTTATCTATGTTAGCCACATGGCTCAGTGCCTTTTTCAGGGGGCAGGTCACATACTGCTTCTTTGGTGTCTGAACAGGACTGTAGAGGAATGGGCTTCCTCCTTTCCAGAATTCTCCTCTCCTCTTTGCCCCACCCCTACTTCCTGTATGGTTGTCCCAGCTATAATTCCTGCCTGCCTACTGGCCAATCAGAATTTATTTAAAATATAATTGACAGAATACAGATTTTTTTTTCAGAAAACAAGAACATCCATAGCCCATTTTTTTTTTTTTTTTTTGGAAATTCCAGGCTACTTCCTACTGGTTGGGGGCACTGATAGTCATATGGGGACCTAAAGAAAATTTAGAATTATGATCAAGTCCTTGACTGGAAAATCCTGTGAATCTTGATCATCTCAGGCAGCAGTCTTGAATCTGTTCTGGATGTAGAACTCAGACATCTGGGCCATCTGTTCCTACCGGAAATTTCACAGGTGATCTTCCTTGATCAAACCTGATTTTTAAACTCAGAATGAATCCACAGCCTCTCATTTCCTGTGGAAACAAAAGCAAAACTTCTTCTCCAAAGTAACATATCTTTTGACTTCAATATTGAAGTCAAGGTATTTTCAAAATACCTATCTTAAATTAATTTGGCAGCATTTATAAGCAAATATCTTTTAGCAACTGCTGTTCCTTTCTCAGCATTCAAACAATTCAAAGAGAGCATAAATGTGAAAAGTTTATAATCTAGCATCCACCTATAAGAAAAAAAAATCAATATTTGTCTTTTGGATATGGTTGCCGCAGTCAATTTGATTGTTTCTAGCTCCAACCATTTTTAAATATCATTTTAAAGGTCTTTTAAGAACTTATTAAATAATGAAATGTAAAAAGTCCTTCTAGAATGTGTGAATTTTAATACTTTTCTATGATACTTTACTGAATGCTTACATGTTCAACTTCTGGGATCAAATTTATGTGAGAACCTTTTCTTTCTTTCTTTGGGACTTGAAGAGCATGAGGGACCAAGAAAATAGAGTTGACTAAAAGACAGAAAGGGAGAGTAGGGAAAGAGATACATTGAAAAAGGGAGTCATTGTAGGGTTAGCAAGAAACCAAGCACTAGGGAATCTCCCAGAAAACCACAAGAATAATCCCAGTTAAGAATCTAAAAAAAAAGAGTAAATAAGGTACCTAAATTGTCCTTCCCCTGTAAACAGATTGATGACTAGCTTAATTGTCATCATAGAACCTTCATCCAGTAACTGATGGAAGCAGATGCAGAGATACACAGCTAAACACTGGTCCAATTTCCTGGAATCTAATCATTGAGAGGCAGGAGAAATATTGGCAAAGGGGCCAAGACCACGATGGTGATACCCACAGAAACAGCTGATTTGAACTAGTGAGAGCTTAATGACCTTGGACTGACAGCTGGGAAAGCAGTATAAAGGCTAACTAAGCCCTCTGAATGTGGGTGGCAGTTGTGTAACATGGGCAGTTTGTGGAGCCACTAGCATTAGTACCAGTATTTATCTTAGTACTGTCTCATTGGAGCTCATTCCCTATGGAGGGATAACTTGTTCGGCATAGATACACTGGGGAGGGACTAGGTCCTGCCTCAAGTGATGTGACAAGTTTGTTAACTCTCTATGGTAAGCCTCATGTCACCAAGGAGTGGATGGAGGTTTGGGGGGGGGGTGCAGAGAATGGGAAGATGGGAAGGAGAGGGAACTGGGACTGGTACATAAAGAAAAAGAAATTATAAAACATACTTATTTAATAGTCAATAGTATCTTAAAACTCAAAGGCAGAACTTCTGTTCTATGTCTCCTCTCTCTCTTGCTCCTTCTCTCTCTCTCTGTCTCTCTCTCTCTCATATCTTTCTCTTTAACACATGTACAAACACACACAGAGAGAGGGAGACCTATAGTTACATACACATAAACTGCATCTCCGTTTCTAATATACAATCTACCTTTTGAAAATAATTCTTATGATAAACACTTGAAGTTTTGTGCAAATCAACAGGAAGTGACAATTCTCTTAGTTTTCTTATATGATAGAGCCCAGAAATGTGGCAATTATGATTGCAATGGAAGTATAGATGTAAGAGGTAAGATTAATTTCACTTTTGTGAAAAAAATAAATTTGTGTTTTATAAATATGAATTGCTGTTGACTTTTATATATGTGTAACTTTATCTCTTTTTATATTGTTCTATTTCTATCTCTATCTTGCTTTACCTATATATAGATATCTCTTTATTTAGCTATATAGCTAATCTATCTACACATACACACATACATACACATATATGTGTGTATATATGTATATGTATATATATATATATTAACTTGATACTTTGTCAAGATGTTAAAGTAAAATTATTAGGAAGATATTTGGGAACAATCTTAAGAAACAAAGAAGTAGGCTGGATGATCCATATATAGAAGTGATATATCCATGAATAGGTCAATTATCATTCAGATATTTGCATTTCTTGTGTATAATATTTCCTTCTGGTGTGTATAGAGTAACCCTTTTCTTTATTTATGGACTAGAGAAACCCCAGGTTGTTATTATCTTCCAATGATGCATATTGTCACAGGTATCAAACCCAGGATCTGAATACAGAAGTTTCAGTGAGTACTTGCTGTGTGTCATACACATCCATTACCCCCGTTTTTAGTTAACCTTTACAACAAAATTCTATGTTATGAACTGTCAATACTTCAGTCTACAGAAAATATAGAAGTTTAGACAGAGTTGCACACACGTTGACATCCATACAGTAGCTAGCAACAGATTCTGAGCAGAATGACTTCAAGTCTCCAACCTACTAGTGGCAAAAAGATACTAAAGTCGTGTAGAATGTTCTGGGAAAGTGAAAAAGAAAAAGAAAAACAAAATCAGAGCAATTATGGAAGACTTAACATCCTTGGAAGACTATTGCATTAGAGGAATAAAAGCACATTCATTGTGATGTAGTCCTGCAGGGAATGATGTGAATGCCAGAAAGACCACTGACTAGACAAAAGAAAATCTACATAGAATAATTTGCAATCTTGAGATAAATAAAGTTGCCTCAGGAAACACAATTTGTTTTTCAAAGAGTGTTAAAGCAATACCCAAAGCATTGGTACTTATACTTCAAGTCAAAAAACAATTAATTGGCCCTAACGTTAAATATGATATCAACAGTTCAATTATAATATACATATAATGAATATAATAAAAATATTACAAATATCTAGCAACATGGGCCATTTATCAGTTGACTACATATAAAAAATTCTATTTCACTGTACTTTTATACCATAAAGATAGGAAATACTTGCAGAATTATCATTCATATTTATAATTCCAGACACGTCACACATTTAGAGTTGCTGCTCACTATGTATTTATAAGTAAATATGCATAGCAAAGTTTGTTAGGGTGTTGTTTTTAAAGACTCTAAAAATGAAGTAACATAACATTTTCTTTTGTTTAGGTGCATATATTTTTCTCTTACACAAAAAGTATGTTAAAATGCAAGCATTTCAGGAACCATTGATTCACTGATTAGTCAATGCAGTTTTCTTTCTATCATTCAAAGTACATATCTTGGCACTCCTTCAAGAGAATCAATACAAAATTCTCTGTTCTTTCTATCTCATTATGGTACCTATTTTCTACTATATCCTTCTTACCACTATTATTTCTTCTGCTTAAAATATTTTCTTAACCTTTAATTTCCCCAAAATCTATTGTCTTTTTTTTCTTTGTTCCTTCGTTGTTTCAAACGCTAGAGAGTTTCTTAGCCATGAAGTTAATTGGTGCTTAGTTTTAACTTGGACTAAAAAAACCTATATCATTAACCTCTTTATGTAGAATCACCAACAGTTACCATGTTACTAAATTAAAATATCATTCCTTCTAGGAGCTAATCTTGTTTGACCAAACAATATCACATAGTATGGCTGTTTTATTCTGTATAAGTGGTCACCATTTCTGTACAACCCTACATCCCTAAGTAATCTTTCTCTTCCCAATCTTTTTTTTTCTGTCACTCTGGACTATGGAAATCTTTTCTCATGGAGGGGAGGTGTAATTAATTCAAGAAATAGTTTTTGGGTACAGATAAGAATAAAAAGAAATCTCTTAGTCAAAATCAGCATTATAATCTTGACCACAGATGAAAATTTTCACAGGAGAGTGTGCATAGTCTCAGCTGTTGTGACAATGAGAGAATTAATACTGTGTCAACCCAAGCTGAACTTCACCATTGTGCTTGAGTTTCTAAATGAATCTAAGCTTAGGAGAAAGGTTCCATTTAACATAGGTAAGAAATACTCTTGAAATACACTTTTACACTTCAGATTTAAAATTTTATATAATGGTATTATTTTTTCTAGTACTATAAATTTAGCATAATCAAATGTTAAATATACTGGTATTTGAGTTTATTTGCAGATATTGTCATGTTTGTGTGACTAGGTTGACAAACTCATCAGTAGCCAATAAACATATGATTAAATAACTAATATGTCTAAGAGACAATATTTATAATCTCATTAATAGTGTTTCTAATGTGAACATTGTCAGTTTGTTGTATATAAAACTAACCACCAAAAACACAGTAAAATTGTGGCAAATGAAGTAACAATAATTTTAATCCCTTTGAATTCTATAAAATTTTTGATCTCATAAACATTACTTCATTGCTCATGTAAACAACCTTTAAAACTTGAACCTTTGTTATTAATTCAGTATCAATGCATACCACTTTAGAATAAGGTCTGAAAATGTGTTGAAAGATATAATTTAATTAAGGACAAAAGGTTTTAGCTGGGAACTGACTAATTGCCTATCATCTATCTATCTATTTCTCATCTATCTATCTATCTATCTATCTATCTATCTATCTATCTATCTATCTATCATCTATCTTTCTACTATTTATCCATCTAGCATCTCTCTTCTATTTATCACCTTTCTGCCTGTTTCTATTATTTACCTAACTTCTGTCTATTTCTCAATTATCTATCAATAGTTATCTCTCTATTGTCCATCACCTATTTATCTATGAAATATCTATCTATCTTCCCATCTGTCTGTCTTCTATATATCATTCTCTAGCATCTATCTATATGTTTATCTTTCATCTATCGCTATATCTATCATCCATCTATCATATCTATCAACCACCAAGCATATCTATCTATTTGTCTATCTATCTATCTGTCTGTCTGTCTGTCTGTCTGTCTGTCCGTCCGTCCGTCCGTCCGTCCGTCCATCCATCCATCCATCCATCCATCCATCCATCCATCCATCCATCTATCTATCTATCTATCTATCTATCTATCTATCTATCTATTTATCTATCTATAATCTATGTATGTATCTTTGTATGTATGTATGTGAGTAGGTATATATGTATCCTTCCATCGAGCTGTCTGTCTATCTATGTCTCCATCACCATTTCACTCTATTAAGGCATTACTAATGCATTTTAAATACATATATTTACATCATCACAATATTCATCCCCTACTTTCGTCTTTCTCCTCATTTTCCAACCTTTTCGTTTCCCAAACCTTAGAAAATCTTATTTTTAAAACCTTAGTGAACAATTTAATTTTTAGTTTATACTACTATTGAGTGAGAGAAAAGAACTCAAAGTCAAAACTTTAAAAATGGCATCAGATTTAATATAAAGAGAAGACCCCTATTTGAGCAAACACTTGGCTATCACAATTATTTCATTAGTGTGTCTAGCCCTTTGTGTATTATGTTCTATGACTTTTTTCACTGTGCCTTTACACAGTGTTTTCATGAGCTCTGCATAGATTCAGAATCTGAAATAATGAATCAGATATGGAAACAAAACTGTTTCTGAAAATTAGTTAATTTTGTAATTAATTATAAAGTACTTCAAAAACAGCACTGAGTGAGATAGCATCTGTGGTTGGCAATAGACATGCTGTGGGTAATTTATTATTAAAGACCTTTAAAATTTTAAAACCCAATTAAAAAACCTTATAATTGAAGAGTGGAAAAATGCTTCTTTAAAAAGTTGCATTAAGATTAAGCAACATCATACAACCTCCAGGCAAATGCTGATCTCAGATAATAATAAATTATCAGTCTATTCTTTGTGTGTACTTAAGATCATTAAAACAACTGCACTTATGGTTCCTCAGGCAATCATCATGTCAGATCTCTATAGACAGAATGAGAGAATTGTGCAGAGGAAATCTGCAAAAGCAATGAAGATCGTGGTGGGTAGAATTTATTATGTACTCTCCGCATTCAAGAGGCAGGAGAAGGTGGATCTTTACAAGTTCAAAGCCAGCTTCCTCTACAGATCAAGTTCAGAATATTGAATAGAATCAACTGCCACTCTTTCCAATGCAAGCTTCAGATACACAACCACATCAGATAGTAAACACAAGAAAGCATACATCATATAAAATGTACATCAAATGAACTGTTAATTTTTCAACATGTGTAAATTTCTGTTCATTCTTGAATTGAAAGATAATAGCTTTTATGTGCCAATTTGTGCCATATTTTTTTTCCTGAAAAAAGGAGTGAGAATTTTCTCACCTGTGCTAATCAAACCCAGCTTTTTTCCATCTAGACCTGACAGCACTCACCTACAATCCCACATTTAAGATATAGAAGAGAATGATTGCAAACAGCAGCTTGGTCCAGGTAAGCAAGCAGTGCTACACACAAAAGCCTCATGCCAAAAGAAGAAAATAAAGTGAGAAAGAAAAAAACCCAAACTGCGAACATTCCTTCTAAGTTATTTTTTGTTATGTAGTGGTGTGGATATTCAGTTAAAGACATGTCAAGAAAAAGAGGGGATGGTACAATTCAATGAAGTCCACAAAACAATTTTCTTTTTCTTTTGTGTTCTTCTTAAAGATACAGTGTATTTATATTTTTTCATTCTTATTTTCATCAGGAGTGCCATTTGACTTTCAGTATTCTATGGTTTATTTGATGATGGCCACTGTTGATTGTAGAATAACTAAATGCTTTTTATTTGCTTTTTGTTTTTGTCTTTCTTAGGTTGCTGGTTTTGTACTGAGGTCTTTTAAAGTAACATATAGTTTTTCTTCCTTCCTTCCTTCCTTCCTTCCTTCCTTCCTTCCTTCCTTCCTT
>JABTXL010006712.1:25754006-25825404 GCA_025134845.1 Neodon shergylaensis | reverse complement strand
AAGAAAGAAAGAAAGAAAGAAAGAAAGAAAGAAAGAAAGAAAGAAAGAAAGAAAGAAAGAAAGAAAGAAAAAGCTTTCTCGGGCTTTATGTGGAAATTCTTGCTTCATATTGTGCACCAAATACAGACAAATTAAAGAGTTCCACAATAGCCTGGAATGGATTACAACAAAGTTTTATTTATTTGGGGACATAGAAAGTGGAGAGATTCACAACACTCTGTGTGCACTGGAAGCTGGGATCTGAATCCAGGAGTAAAGGGGAAAAGGCACACTTTTCATCTGTTCTTATAGTACCTCAGACCACGCCCAAAATTGGCCAGTTTCTAAAAGACTATTGCCTGAAGAAATTCCCATAACACTTCTTGTCTTAACTGTGTTAATGTCAGTGTCTCTATTGTAGTAAAATACATAATTTGTAGACGTTGTTCTTATAGGCATCTAGGTAAAGTGATATAGGCTGTCTCCTTTATTTTGTGTAATTTTATACAAATTTTCTATTGTATTAAAATGAAAATGATAATCAAAAGTGCATTGAAATATGTCAAAGTTATTATAAACAAAAGATATGTTCTGGAGGTATGGACACATGGCTCACAGTATTTAAAACACTCATTGCTCTTCTGAGGGACCCAGGTTTGATTTCCTACATTCATAGTTTGTCTAACAACTGTGTGTAACTCCACAGATAGGGATTCCAATATCCTATTGTTGTAATCTTGGTACTGCATGCAGATGATGTACAGACATTCATACCAAAAATACCCAAATAGATTAAATAAAACTCAATCTCAATGGAAATAAGGAAAAATAACCTGTTTTAAAGTAACTAGAAGCATACTAAAATTATATAGGCAATTACAAAACCAAGGGTGTGAAATTAATATTATGCATACATTATTATTGCAATAGGTTGATTTTAAAGGATTGATTAAAATGTTTCTATGTTTATATGTGCTAAATGAATGTGTGTGCAGATTGTTGTGGAGACCAGAAGTTGGTGTCAGATGCCCAGCAGCTAGACTTATAGGCAGTTATGTTCCTTCTAATGTGAGTAGTGGGAATCAAAATTTAGCCCTCTGAAGCAGTAATATGCAATCTTAACTTCTAAACCATTTTCCCAAACCCACTCTATATTTTTATGAAAAAAATCACAATGAATATAAGGTGCCTTGGCACATTGAAGGTCAGGAAATGAGTCAAGTCCCCTAGTACAAAGGGGATAAAAGAAAAAGAAAACTTTTAACAAATTTCTCCTTCTTCCTCCTTCTCTATATTATGTAATATTAGGCAGGAACATTTTATCTAATGTTTGGATGTATGCCACAGATAAATGAAATCAGTACAAAAGCTCTACTCTAAGTAAATTAAAAATAATAATTTAATTAATATTTTATTTATATGTAAATCAATATATTTATTCATTTATTTTGAGACAAAATCTACAATAGCTTCGGCTGGCCTCACATTTTATGTGTGGTTAAATGTAGCCATGAATTTCTCCTAATCTTCTAGGATAATGAACATGTGCTAGCATATATAACCTAACATCTAGAGTTATATACATACTAACCCAGACAATGAAGACTGATATCTGGAAGCCAAATTTGAAAATTTGAAAAATCATGAAATTATTAAAAACATATGTTAATTTGGTGTGAAAACATTATTTAAAGAAAAGCTTAGATTTTTCACAAAGCAGTGCCTGTTGGACATCACTTCTGATTCTGATTATTTGATAAAGAAGGAAGACTGAATGAGAAGTCATGTTTCCAATTCCGGTATCTATTGACTGTTTTGAAGTTTGTGAATATATTTAATGTCAGAACCTTCTGTAGCTTTGAGGGTTTATAGAATACCTAAGGCTTTTAAATAAACTTTTTAAACCAATAGCTTGCAAGTCAAGTTTAAAAAAAATACTTTTCACCAAACTGTGTAAGATAAAATTCAAGATGATATGAGGAAAATAAACTTGGCCTTCATTATATTTAGATTATCTGTTACATAAGAAGGTACATCATCTTTATTTAATTCTTCGTGATCAATCATTTTAATAGTGAAAACAAAAACAATTTTAAGTTCCTCTTAGCAATTACCTTCTGTTTTCTCGATGGCATGAGAGACAAATGTTTGATCAAACTCCTCAGTGACCATGAAGCTAAACTTCAAGGAGACTGGAATAAAAATAGATGACAACACCATGAGACATTATAAATAATTTCAATATAAATGTAGGGGTCAGGAACAGAAAGGAAACTCAGTGGTAGAACACTTTCATTCAGAAGGGCTTGGTTTCTATTTCTAGAGCCATAAACACAAATAAATAATGCTACATGGCCTTCAATTTGAACTGCAATTTCATAATCATTTATTACTAAAACAGAAAAATTGGGAAGATTTTCTTGAAGAAAATGTTCTTGCATTAAGTATAAAAATAATAAGAGAACATGGCCTATAACATTGGGACCTACTGATGTGATGTTTTTCCATAAGGTGACAGTCATTTAGCAATGTGACAACTTGGAAGCTTGGATTTATTTTTGTACCCCTGCCCCCCTCCCTCTTTCTCTTTCTCATACACACAATTTCACTGTCTGACTATTTTGATTTCAATTTCAAAATAAAGTGAAGGGCAGAAATTGTTACATAAATAATGTTATAGTGGAGAATGTGGTCCCAGGCTTATTCTTGACTTCAGAAAATATGAGAAATGTAACTTTGCAAATGTGATAACATGAATTTTTTTTCCTGCTTAGGTACATATTTGTCCTGAAATAATAAACTTCGATAGTGGCAAACTCTGTATAAAGTTAGTTAGTATATGGGTGAGTACATCCCATGTTCCTCTTTTTGGGTCTGGCTTACCTCACTCAGGATAGTGCTTTCTATTTCCATCCATTTGCCTGCAAACTTCAAGAAGTCCTTGTTTTTTACTGCTGAGTAGTACTCTAATATGTATATATTCCATACTTTCTTCATCCATTCTTCAATTGAAGGGCATCTAGGTTGTTTCCAGGTTCTGGCTATTACAAACAATGCTGCTATGAACATAGTAGAGCATATACTTTTGTTGTAAGATAAGGCCTCTCTTGGATATATTCCCAAGAGTGGTATTGCTGGGTCCAGTGGTAGGTTGATCCCGAATTTCCTGAGAAACCTCCACACTGCTTTCCAGAGTGGTTGCACAAGTTTGCATTCCCACCAGCAGTGGATGAGTGTACCCCTTTCTCCACAACCTCTCCAGCAAAGGCTATCATTGGTTTCTAGCCATAAATAAAAGACATTGAGCCTATAATTCGGGTTCTTAGAGAAGCTAAATAAGAAGGAGAACCCAAAGAAAAACATATAGGCATCCTCCTGAACATTAACCTTCATCAGGCGATGAAAAGAGACAGAGACAGAGACCCACATTGGAGCACCGGACTGAAACCTCAAGGTCCAAAGCAGAAGGAGAGAGAGCACGAGCAAGGAACTCAGGACCACGAGGGGTGCACCCACACACTGAGACAATGGGGATGTTCTATCGGGATCTCACCAAGGCCAGCTGGCCTGGGTCTGAAAAAGCCTGGGTTAAAACTGGTCTCGCTGAACATAGTGGACAATGAGGACTACTGAGACCTCAAGAACAATGGCAATGGGTTTTGATCCTACTGCACGTATTGGCTTTGTGGGAGCCTAGGCAGTTTGGATGCTCACCTTACTAGACCTGGATGGAGGTGGGTGGTCCTTGGACTTCCCACAGGACAGGGAACCCTGTTTGCTCTTTGTGCTGATGAGGGAGGGGAACTTGATTGGGGGAGGGGGAGGGAAAGGGGAGGCGGCGGTGGGGAAGAGACAGAAGTCTTTAATAAAAAAAAATAAATAAATAAAAAGAAAAAAAGAAAAAAAAAGTTAGTTAGTATATAGTATACATCCACTCTGTATAAATATGTATTATTTTTCTATAAAAACCAGATGCCTGTGGACACCTCAGATGTCATATTCCTTATTAAGTCTAGGACCTTGGTATTAATTCCCTTTTCAAGAAAAGTAACAGAAAAGCCGGGCGATGGTGGCGCATGCCTTTAATCCCAGCACTCGGGAGGCAGAGGCAGGCGGATCTCTGTGAGTTCGAGACCAGCCTGGTCTACAGAGCTAGTTCCAGGACAGGCTCCAAAGCCACAGTGAAACCCTGTCTCGAAAAACCAAAAAAAAAAAAAAAGAAAAGAAAAGTAACAGAAAATATACTAGCAATAAACTTAGTGTGCAAATAAAATATATACATTTAGCATTGTTTCATTTTGCTGAAAGTTTTAGACTTTTAAGGGAAGGATCTAATAACCAATTGTTAAATTCCCAAGGGACTGAGGAAAACAGAAAACAAAAATAAAAAGACTTAGTCATGTTCAGCGAGACCAGTTTTATCCCAGGCTTTTTCAGACCCAGGCCAGCTGGCCTTGGTGAGTTCCCGATAGAACATCCCCATTGTCTCAGTGTGTGGGTGCACCTCTCGCGGTCCTGAGTTCCTTGCTCATGCTCTCTCTCCTTCTGCTCCTGATTTGGACCTTGAGATTTCAGTCCGGTGCTCCAATGTGGGTCTCTGTCTCTGTCTCTGTCTCCTTTCATCGCCTGATGAAGGTTAATATTCAGGAGGATGCCTATATGTTTTTCTTTGGGTTCTCCTTCTTATTTAGCTTCTCTAAGAACCTGAGTTATAGGCTCAATGAGGACTACTGAGACCTCAAGAACAATGGCAATGGGTTTTTGATCCTACTGCACGTACTGGCTTTGTGGGAGCCTAGGCAGTTTGGATGATCACCTTACTAGACCTGGATGGAGGTGGGTGGTCCTTGGACTTCCCACAGGGCAGGGAACCCTGACTGTTCTTTGGGCTTACGAGGGAGGGGAACTTGATTGGGGGAGGGGGAGGGAAAGGGGAGGCGGAGGTGGAGAAGAGACAGAAATCTTTAATAAAAATAAAATAAAATAAAATAAAAAAAAGACTTAGTCATAAAGAGAACTACATGTCAAGTTGAAGCTCTATGGTTTTCAGATTTTAGAGATTTCCTCTCAATGACAAAAGCAATTACATTAAGTTTTATCCTTTCTGTGTCTATCTTAATTACGTTTGCTGTGAGAGACCATTGCCATGGCAACTAATAAGGAAAAATTTTAATTGTGGGTGACTCAGAGTTTCAGAGATTCAGTACATTATCATCAGGATGGGGAACATGGCAGCACGCAGGCAGATGTGGTGCTGGAACTGAGAGCGCTACATCTTGCAGACAACAGGAAGTCAACCGACTGTCATACCTAGGGAAGCTTGAACAAAAGAGACCTCAAATTCCCTCCTCACGGTGACACACTTCCAGCAACAGGCCACAATTCTTAGTAGTGCCACTACTGTTGGAGACCATTTTCTTCCACATCACCACAATTTCCTTCAACTCCTTTTAATATGTGAGAGTACATGTGGTACATGTATGTGTGGTATATGTGTGTATACATGTATCTGGGACATATTTGTGTGATACACATATGGCTGTGTGTTTGTATGGATGGGTGTATTTACATACATGTGATCTGCATATCTGGGGTGTGTATGTAAAATATGTGTGTGTGTGTGGTGTGTTTATATGACTATATGTCATTGCTGATCCCAGTATATGCAGATGCCAGAGCCAGGCATCAGAGGCCTCCTCTACTACTCTTCTTATTATATTCTTGAAAGAGCCATTCACTAATTCTGAGGCTATGCTGGCATCCAGCAAGCTCTAGTGGGCTGCCACTTCCACCTTCATCATTGCCACCATTGAGGTTGCTGATATATGTAGCTGCACATAGATTTTTGCATATATGATAAGAATTTGAACACAGGTCCTCGTGCCTGGAAAATGATCACTTTCACACACTGAGACATTTCACTAGCCTCTTCCTAACTTATTTTTTTTTTAAATTTTGTAAGCCTTTTGGATTTTTTTTCAAAAGATTTTTAGAACCTTTCAAAATTACCCTCAACTTAAAAAAACTAAAAATACTTTGTGACCATTCTCAGAATTTTTCTTTCCTTTGCTTTAGTTTCATTGAATCTGTTCTTTGAGAATTTCTCACACATAATAAGGTAATATGATTAATATAATCCCAGAGTCTCTTTAATCTCCTTCTCAGTCCTTTCTCTATGCCATCAGATCTAAAAGTCCTTTGCTTGCATTTTTGTCAAAAAAAAATATTGTATGCCCAGTGAGTTTCACCAGGGTCATCTATATGACCATAGTTTTGAAGCTGTCTGTTGAAACCTGTATAAATCATTGATGAGTACAAAATTGAAGACAATGATGTCCATTTTTTTTTTACAGAATCTATCCATAATCAGTAGCTGAACAAGGGGGGTTAGGCCCCTGTGAAGACTCCATGACCCATGATTGCTTATTGAAAGATCCAGTTTTGTACCAACCCATTAAAGACAACTGCAACTGCTATTATAACATTACTACATTAACTGGGTGATGCTCAGAAAATAGCAACCCAACCATATTTTCTGTGAAGTGAGATTATTATTAGTCTTAATAAAAATATGGAGTCAGTTATTAAGGGTGAAAGCTGAAAGATCACAGAAGCAAAGCAGCCACCAGAAACTGCTTAACCTCTACAAAAATCTCAGACCAAGTCAGGGTGATTCTGTTTATATGAATAATCAGATGACTGGGGAAGATCAAAATCTGGAGGCTCCCATGTGCTGTGATCAAAGGCATGAGATCCCAAGTGCTGAGATCAAAAGTGTGAACCACAAAACTTGGCTCTGTTTCTCTTTTGACTGGTTCAATCTCATATAGCCCAGGTGACCTTGAACTCCTGATTTTCCTGCTTCCTCCTTCCAAGTGCTGGGATTAAAGATGTGTACCATTAATGCCTGCCCTCTAAAGTTGCTAGCTCTCATCTCTGATCCCAGGCAAGCTTTTTTTGTGAGAACACAAACAAAATATCATACAACATTCTGCATTCTTGATACCCTTTCTTTGGTGATATTCTCTGAATCTTAGAGATTATATGAATATTTTGTTGATGGATGAACACTTAATATTTTCTCTTAGTTCTTTGAGCAGCCAATAATATTTAAATTTGCAGCAGTATTGTATAGAAAGACTTTCCTGATTCAGTCTTTCAGTAGCATTTGTCCAATAATACAGACATAAATAGAGTGTTGTTCAGTACCATGGGAATCAAGCTGGGAATTCAAACTTTGGTCTTCATGGATGTGCAGCAAGAGCTCTTACCAGCTTAACCTCCTCATTCTGCTCTCCTCCTCTTCTTCTTTCACAAGAAACAAACACTTCTAGAAGACATTCAGCCAATTAGTTATTTATCATAATGGTCTGACCCAGAAAAATAAATAAATATTATAGCAGAAATTGATTAAATGTATTTCTTACAGAAGAGCAATATTCAAAATGGTACCTGTGAAGCAGCTGAAGAAACCCCAAGTGAGAAACAGTGACAGGAAAAGCTGCCATCAAAAATTTGGACTAGTGAAACATAATATCCAACTGACTTAAAACTGAGTTATAAACAGAAGAAAATCAGTAATAGACAATACTGTGTATAAAAATTGGGCAGAAAAATAAATCGCACAGTAATCAGTACAGGGAACGTCAAGTAAGACCTGCATTCCTGGTTCTCTGACTTCAAGTAGACTGCAAAGTCATGTCTGGAGGGAAAAAAAAATATTATACTTATGCTTCCAAAGTGAGTCGCAATACTAAAATCCATTTACTTAGCACTAATCAGATGTTTAAAAATATTGCAGTCTATTCTTAAATTTAGTAAATATAAGCTTCTTTGGTAGATGAAATACTCAAGACATAAAAAATGCATAGGTTAGCAAGTCAGGACTTAAGTGTCTGTTGTAAATGCCAAAATAAAATATGGTCTCAGACAAGTTATTAATGTTTTCTGGTCTTCAAAATTCTTCCTCTGTACATTAAGACAAAAATGTTGTAAAGTAACAATTTTAAATTTATGTTCCTTTATTCATGAGAATTTCATACATTTATAAAATTAAATATTCCTCGCTTTTTATACTTACTTCCTGAACATTCCCTTCAATAAGTTGTCCTTCTCACAACTTTCTGTAAGTTTTATTTTCTATGACCTTGGACGACCTGTTAGGCCTGGCCATATGTATGCAGGTGTGGGTCACCCATTGGATCATGTGACACCAACAGCCATGTCATCAAAAATAATGACTTCCAAGAAAAAAAAATGCCAACCACCAATAGACTCTCTGTAATGAAGACTGCACTTTCATTTCCCAGCTACCCAGGCACAAATAAACACACAAAAACTATATTAATTGTAATACTTTTTGATCAGTGGCTCAGGCATATTCCTGGCTAGCTCTTGCAACTTAAACTAACACATTTCTATAATTTTATATTTTACCACTAGGCTTGTGGTATGTTACCTCACATCTAGCTCCATGGGTGGCTACGTGGAGTTTGTCTGACTCTTGACTTCTTTCTCCATATTCAGTTTAGCTTTTCTGGCTGGCTCTATTTGGCCCTGCGATAGGCCAAAGCAGCATCTTTATTAACCAATGCTAATAAAACATATTCATAGCATACAGAGAAGATCCCACATCACCCCCTCTCAATGTGGTGTAACTTACAGCTCCTCTACCTGGCTATGGATAGACTTGGCTGGTTTGTTCTTTGACTGATGTTGTGCAGTTAGCCACAATCGTTAAGTGTTTATGAATGAAATAGCTATGCCATATAAGAAAAAAAAACATGTTAAATAATACACTCTTCCACATCCTCAGGTTTTTACATTCTTTCTGTCGGCTCTTCTGCGATGTTGCCTAGATCTTTAGGATAGAGTGACTGGTAGAGACATTCCATTTAGAGTTTGAGCACAGAGTAGCTTATTCTCACTACTTATACCTGTTGTACCTCTCTCTACTGTCTGTAGTGTACTGTAAAAGCAGCTTCTTCGGTGGAGGTTGAGGGCTACGAAGGTCTAAGCTATACTATGATATCCTACAGTGATGTTTTCAGTAAGAAACAAGACACAAGTGCACTTGCACTGGTTCTTAGAACTCAAGAGGGATTGTTTCCACAAACTGCACAACGATGAAAATAACACTCTTGAACATCACTTACTATACCCTCAATATACTTATGTCTGCATCATGTTTAACCTTGATGTATTATAAATGTCTATTAGTTGTTAATCTTTTGTATTGATTGACAAAGGCATCTTTTGTATAAAGCCTGAAACATGTCATTAAAAAAATGATGGTCAAATACAGACTCTAGATAAATGTAGGATGTACATCTTACTCTTTCTTTAAAAAGATATAAACCTCTTTAAATGTAATTTTAAGGCAATCAAGATTTTAATGCAATAATTATAGTACTAAATACATTACATTTAAAAGTGATTTGAAAAGCTACATTAACTCAAGTTTTAGGCATCTGTATTTCTTGGAAAGAAAAAATAACAATAAAATCTGCAATTAATTTACCTAAAAGCTTCTGTAATAAGAAATTATGAGGAAAAGTAATCTAATTTTTTCACTAGAGCAACTATGGATAATATTGAGATGTGGTAAGCAGTAGTACACTTAGAGTTATTTATAATTAAAGCAAAAGCTAAGGATATTATTGTGAATGGATTAACTTCTTAAAAATGTAAAGCTCTATCAATATTTTACCATATTTTTGGCTTTTAATGATTGCGAGATTAGACTACATAGTTCTAGCGACTAGCTTTTCTTTCAGATTTTTAGGCTAGTCACTGAATATAACTTTATTGGTCAAGTAGTGTAGTCCAGATTTTGACAAGTTCTTTCTAACTGCACTGTGAGATCTCCTTAGAATTACAGCCCTGAAAAGGCTTGCTTAGTTTGACTTACGCTCTATTCCAGAGGGACAGATTCCTGCATAAAAGAAAACAGCAGGCTAAAAAGCATGAGAAATACAGCGATGAAGGAAGGTTTTTTTTTTGCTTAAAGGAGGTAAGGAAGACTAGTTTGAATTTTTAAAAGATGAGAGAATAAACCACTTAGATCTTTCAAAGTCCTAAAATAGTCATTTTAACATAAAAGCAAGGCTCAGAGCTTTCGAGTTCAGAGAACTTCTTCCTGGAGCTACTGATGCAACTCCACTAGGGATTGCCAGCTCTTCCAGGGCTCTCTGTCAGCTGTCAGGAAATAAATCTCTCTATCATAATAAGCACTGTGAGTTGGAGCAAGTGCTCCACAACGTGTCGCCCCGGGAGCTCTCAACATGCTTTCTGAACAAGGGCTCCCCGATGTACTCTGATTTATATACATCTGTAGAGTGACTACTGATTTAGAAAAAGGAAGAACTGATCAAGAGGGCCATCATACTGCACATGCTTTTATGTCCTTCGCACATGACTCAGCTTGTCCTTGGCTACTCTGGCTCTTCTCAGCAACCCTTTCCATTCACAGTGACCCACTTAAAGAGCAGTTGCTGGAACCACCACACACTTCCCATGTTGGTAAAGAATGGTAGTAGTTACGCCAGTGCTTCAAAGGGGGCCCTGTCAGTGACTGCCCCCTTTGAGAGTCTTCTTCCTTATAAACACAGAATTCATCAAATACCTACTACTGTATAAAACTACTTAGAGTTGTGACAGGTTGCCAGCTTGTGGCTACATTACTTTCCACAACTATAGCTTGTGTCATGTGCCAGGCTTCATTATTCAACATCTCTGGAGTGATTGCATTTCATCTTCATTTCATTATACTTCCTATCCAACAAAGTCCACATTATATAGGATTTGAGCTAGCATTAATAGGGAAAAATTACATGTTAATGTAGGTCAGTGTTGAAACTGTATTTCATGTGTAAGATACCAAGCAATAAGATTTTTCATTTCAGTGAAAAGCAGGTAGCCATTTTAAGTGTGCAATACTCTAGAGTAAATTTAACATAAACATTATGCTTTTGATTAGTCAATGTATAAAATAACCACAAATTTATGAATTATAGTTTGTAAATTGGATAATTCAAGAAACCAATGTGTTTTTGAGCAGTTCCATCATTGCTGTCAGATCTATGCTAAAAGGATTGTTCAAGTTCTAAAGGACATTATTTGTTTTTGGCTTTAGCAATATACAATGATATATAGGATTTCAGGATGTTTAATAAAAAATAATGGGGCCAATAAGGATGAAGTAGATATCATATATAAGAATAATTATGTAGACCTAGTATAATTATTATGAAATTCATAGCTGATTTTTCCATTTGTGAGCAAAATTAAAATGCAGGAATACTGAAAGACTAAAAGTCAGCTTGGTACCCATTCTTATGAGACGCTATCCACAATAGTCGAATTATTGAATTTATCTAGACCTTTATCTGTAGTTTACTAGATAAATAAACTATGGCAAATATCCCCAACACAATGTTTGACTCATAAAATATTAAATGATGTAACATTCAACCAAATTGACTAGAATTAGCGATCATGTTAGATGAAATATGTCAGTTCTTTACAGAAACGTGTTATACATTTTCCCACCTATATATAACCTGGTAAAAGTGAGAATGAACTATTAGAAAAACCATCAGGGATGGAGAAGTGAGAGGAGAATGGAGTGAGTGGCAAAGCACAAAGGACTAATGGAGAACTGAACATGACTAACGCAATTAGATGGATATATTGAAATGTCCTAAAGAATGCCCTCATGTTGCACCTCAGGATTTGCTAATATAATCTGGCCATTTTGAATGAAATGTCCCCAGACAGACGCTGCCTGAAACCAGTTTCTCTTAGGCAGGTAATTATTTTGACCAACTCAGTAAGTAGAGACAATGAGGGTAGAATTTCAATAACAAAATAATTATTATTGAAATCACCAGCTTTGAAATATAAATTTCAAATTTTAAAAAAATAAAATACTTAATGATGATAGGATTGCTTAACACTATGACAGGCATCAGCCTCAGTAAAGACTATAGCTCGCATCCTTTTCCACAGTACTTCAAAGTCAGAATCTGTAAAAGATGCTATCAGTTTTCTTGAGGAAACTCAGAAGTGCCTGGCAAGTTTCTATTTCTATGGCTAAGAAATTTAAAAGGGATGGGAGTGCAAAAGTTTTAAAATGTTCAATTGCAAGAACATTAATGTATAATAGCTAGTATTGATCTAAATCTGGAGATTTGGCTGGCTAGGCAGCAGTGGCACTGCCTTTAATACCAGAACTCAGAAGGTAGAGGCAGTGGGGAATCTCTGTGATTTCAAGGCCAGCCTGGTCTACAGAGTAAGTTCCAAGACAGCCAAGGCTACAAAGAGATGTCTTGTCTTAAAAAACTAACAAAAGAGAAAATGAAAGAAAGAAAAACCCCAAACCAAACCAACCAACCAACCAACCAAACAACCAAACAAACAAACAAAACCCTACCTTTCTACCAAGTCAGTTACAATTTTAGATAACATCAGATAATCAACAAGAACACCTTGTAGAGGATGGTAGTGTCACATGGCACATGCCTTTAATCCCAGCACTCAGGAGGCAGAGGCAGGCAGATCTCTGAGTTCAAGTACAGCTTGCTCTACAGAGCTAGTTTCTGGAAAGCCCAGGTTACACAGAGAAACCTTGTATAGAAAACAAGCAAGCAAAATCATAAGGCTTGAACTGCAAATGAGTAAAACATTGAGTAAATATTCAAATATATATGAAATACATTCATTTTAGTATTGTTTTCATACTTTAAAATCAGCCACAAATGTTTTATCACTGTATGATGAAAGTGCATGCAAATATAATAAGAAGGAATTTTAATGGATTATTGAATCACAGACATAAAATTTTATTATATTTAATAGTGTTCTTCTTATGTGCCTTAGCATAAAATAAATTTTGCCAAATATAATTTGACTGTGTTTAAATAAAGGAGTACATCTATCAATTGATAAAAGTATAAATCACAACCAGGTTGAGGGAGTCAGCTATGGAATATATAAATCAACAGAATATATAAATCATTGTTAATGTGTGAAGGAGAAATAAAATATTCAGATAGTGTGATCATCACCTGATAAGAGATATTTACTATAATATTTGTCTTTGAAATGTATTGCCATATTCACCTTATGAATTTGAGTCTTAACTGCAGTTTTTCTTCCTCACTTCTACCCCCAGCATGTCTACCACTTCAAGGCACTAAGTATCTTGAATGAAATTTCTTAGACCAGAGAGTCCATATGGATTTCAAATTATTCATATTCAAATGCTAAAATAAAGACAAATGTATAAGAGCTTGGACCAGGAATGAGCATTTATTTTAATTATAATGATAGAGATGTGAATATTGCCTCGTATTATTTGCCATAATTATAGATGATAATGTTCTTGAGAGTGGGCATGAAGAGGAACGTAATAAATAGAAGACTGTGTTATCAGGTATCTATGTTATGGCCTTAGGTCTAACGATGATAGGAACTTACTTGGAAGCTGAGGGAAATGACAGAAATAAAGGAACAGGAGCCGCAAAAGAACTGAACTGTACAATATTAAATGTCTTATGTAAAATTTGCATTTCCATACTTCCTATTATTACAAACTATGAGGTCTATATTTTTCATGTGAAAATTTAAAAACATATTTGTACTTAGTACCATTTCTTTTCAGAGGGCAAAACAATATACAACAAAAATAATTAAAATATTCAGAAGAAAATAAAGTACAAAGATTTCTTTCCTGACAATGTTTGAAATAAATAAAGCTTTTCAATTAGCATAATTTATAAATTTTCCCTCAGATTATGAACAATAAACAGAAAACTACAATAATGCTTATACTTTTATAATAATTTCTTTTAGTGGGTAACTTGAAGTCATAGATTTTTTTTTATCTAAAATAATACACAAAATCTTTGCTGGTATTTTCAACACAAAACAAAGCATCAGGTATGTACAACTGCTTGAGACACGAAAAACAATCCAAAGTTACCAAACTGCAGTTGATTTTATATTCTTTTTAATCCATATAAATTAAATGACAAATAAAAGTTGTCACAGTTTTATGAATCGTAAATAAAATACAAATATATGTATTCATTGTCCCAGTAATTATATAGGCTGTAAGTAAGCACTGCACAGTTTCGCCTTTTCATTCAGAAAAAAAAAATAATCTTTAATTAATTCATCCTCACCACAATTTCTTAATCATGTAACAACTGTATCAATGTGGCCAATGATTTGAAAATAAGTTTGAAATAACTTTTCAGTTGTTTATGTGCAAGAGATGAATTGCTGTCTTTGATATTAAAACTCATGCCTGGCATTTTGAAGACTAGAAATATGTGAACTGCATGCTGTAATTAGCTTGATGTGTTTCTACTGCAAAAGATTGTGAATTCAGATTGTAATTTGTGAATTTTCCAAACTCTTGGCTTGTTACCTTAATTTAACCCTTAAAGAAATAGGCAGGATTTTAAAATTTTTATGATCTCATTCTATAGCTCCAATAGAAATATTATTAATTGACAGACTGGCTGTATTGTAAGTCAGTAGTATTCAGCAACTGATAGAAACATACTGAAATTTAAAAGCAAACATACATGAGAAACTAAAGCATCCAAACACCCAAACTACATGAAAATTAATCAAATGTAATCACTTGTTACTTAACTTTATTTCTACATAGACTTTTTTGAGATAGAGTATGACAGATTTATAACTTAAAATTTTTAGAATCTGATCTGCAACAGCCTATCTTATTTCTTTCTCCATGTAGACTAAGCATATTATACTATCACACTTAATTTTAATATAATAAAATGTATATTTTACAACTATTTGCCTGTTGTTGATTGTAGAGTTCTGAGTGAAGAAGCATTTGTATATTTTAATTTACTAATGTAAACAGCAAGAATGAATCGGCTTATTAAATACTATATATATTATACACATACATATTAAATTACTATTAGTACTTTTGTTGCAAACATATCCAGAATGTCTGACCCGTTCACAGTTGTGAAAATCTTGTATTACAGGTGAAGTTTTCTAAGTACCTATTAAGAGAGTTAAGCTTAATTATATTATAAATATTTAGTTTATAATATAAATCTTTGTATTTTGTTTTTTTATGGTGTTTCCATATTCTTTGTTTTTAAGAACAAATTTTCAAAATGTACATATGGGAAGAGAACATTTTAGCAACATCCTGAGTTTGTGCATTGTAGAATTTTAATGGTTCTTTGGTTGCAGGTGGCTAAGGGACACAGAAGCCATTAAATCGCCCTTCCAATCCATTCCTTTGGAGAAAAAATACAAACACCTAAAAACGAAAAACTTACAAAGAGCAAATCTGACCTGCTTTCAATCACACATACAGAAACACCCACGCGCACATGCTAAAAGAATTTTCCTACACTTTTGCAAACATAGAGTGGCACTAGATGGATTTAATGGAATATAAAAAAGGAAAAAGGTCAGGAGGTGTACATATCAGGGAAGATTTAGAGGAAGTTGCAGTGGGGAAATGTGAGATTGAAGTGAGCAATTCTCATTTATTGATACTTACGGAATTTTCAGAGATGTTGGCACACAATAGCATTGATTCAAGACCAGGATATCGAAAAGGATCTATTGATGAATGTAAGCACTGATATCTCCTTTCACACATCCCCTTCTTTGTTTTATGTCCATACTTCCTATTTTCATGGAGATACCTAGGTAGACTTTAAGGTTTTATTAACCAACAAAAGCAATCTCAATATTAAAAAGTGAAATTGGTATAGTTGCTTTATGAAGCTCTGCTCCTAAGGCTTGGAGGTATCATAATCTTGATGCATCTTCTTGTCGTATGAAACAGTGAAAATTATCTTACCAGAACAAAACTTGTTTCAGGTCTAACCAAGGTTTGATTGTGATTGATTTTTCTCAAATACTAGGTGTTTATTGGTTTTCTGACAACTACTGTTGGTTCATTTCGGTCAACTCAACACAAACTGCAGTCACCTGGCAAGAAGGAAGATCAATGGAAGAATCCCATCCACTATATTGATCTGTGGACAAGTCTGTGGAGGCATTTTCTTGATTATTGATTGCTAGGAGAGAGCCCAGCCAGCTGTGCGTGATGTCACATCTGGGAAAACGGACCATGATTGTACAAAAAGGCAGGTCAGGGAGCAAGCCAGTAACCAACATCCCTCTATGATTACTGCCTCTGTTCCTGCCTTGTTTCCATGAATTACCACAGTGATGACCTGTCATTGGGAAGTGTATGAAATAGAGCCTTTCCTCCCTATGTTGCTTTTGGATGTGGTGTTTATCATGGGCATAGAAACCAGCTAGAATACCACTCCAATGTTTTCATAACTAGTTTTCAGACAACCTAGCAATAAGTCCTTAAATGGTCAACTCTAATATATCAGTGAATTCACATGTTTAGAAGTTGAAGGCATACCAATTAACATAATGGAAATTTTTACAAGATGTGAAGGCCTTCCTATACTTTCTCAGTCCTCAAGTCAGAAAATTTCAGTACCTATTTCTTTTTTACATAAATTACATGGATTTCAATAAACTGGTTGAAAGAGGAACAATCCATTGTCAATATTTGATAAGATCCCAAAAGTAAATTTGTTTTTATTCATTTATTAAAGCATTCAACAAATATTTCTTGAATGACTTCTAATGGGAGGATACAGATTAAATAGATTAAAAGCTTGAAAACAAAAGTACTGAAGGGGAAGGCATGATAAGTGAAAAAAATATAACTGCTGAAAATGTTGGTGAAAGGGTATTAGACGGAAATACCAGGCTCTTCACTACTTCAGAGAATAAATTGCTGAATCCAGGGGTTGAAAAACCACCATGTGTGTATCCATATATAGTAACCTTCCGTAATAACAAGAGTGCTAACATCCTGGGTAATAAGAGGCTGAGAGCATCAGTCTTACCCGAGTTAAGGAAATACAAGAAATAGTTTACAAAACAGCGTCTCATAAATGTTAAAACAGTAAAATATCATGATACTGAATATTTCAAAGTTTACGACGTAACTGAAGAAAAGTACTATGTGAATCAGACTCTTGGAGATGTTCACCCCATTATAATTGCATTATGAAAACTTAAATAGAATTTTTAAAGAAACTGCAATCATTGTTTAGAGAAAGATAGACATTTTAAATAATTTAATTGTTTCCATGTCTTTATGTAGCAAGAGAGAGAACATGAAGTTAGGTGAATGGGGAAGCCGAAAGGTTTTGATGAATTAGGAGGAGGAGAAAGAATATGATAAAATATTTTGGATGAAAAACCATTTAGTATGCCGGGCGGTGGTGGCGCACGCCTTTAATCCCAGCACTCGGGAGGCAGAGGCAGGCGGATCTCTGTGAGTTCGAGACCAGCCTGGTCTACAGAGCTAGTTCCAGGACAGGCTCCAAAACCACAGAGAAACCCTGTCTCGAAAAACCAAAAAAAAAAAAAAAAAAAAAGAAAAAAAAGAAAAACCATTTAGTTAAAAGAAAACAAGAGGTAAATTTAAAAGGCCTAAATATATGGCATTACAATTATAGTATATTTGAAAAGAGCCAAAAGAGAAGTGAAGTATATTAAAATTATTTGGGGGAAATGGTGAACAAATAAATGAAAATGACAATTGACATTATAGTGCAATAAAATACTTAGAGAACTTGGAATTTGCAATGATCTTGTTATACTGTAACTTGTCTGAAGCATTATTAATACATAGAAAAACTGTTAGGATATTTAAACAGCAAATGTTGACAATTACGTGATTATATATTTTAAAAGTATTATGCATCAGGAACAGGGTATTAACTTAAAAATAATTAAAAAATATACTAACTAGTGAGCTAGTGAAAAACATCAGTGCTACTATAGAATGGCATTAATAAATTCCTTGAGTGATGGAGACATTATGGTTGTGATACTGATACTATATTGCTAGATTTTCGATGGTATCTCTTCTCACTGTGAAAAAGATTTCAAGGATAAACTAGTTTGTTAGCCGACTTTGCTATTATTCTTGTAGTTCTTATGTCTCATGTGGATTAAGTACATCAATACATGGCCTGGCAGTGGGAATGATGGTGTGGAATTTATATGTGTAATGTTAGCTTCTTTAAGATTGTTTTTGTTTGTTTGTAATTAAATGTCCGTGAGAGCAGATCTCCCCAGAGTCTAGAAGGCCACGGAGTCAGATGCTCTAGAGCTAGAGATTCAGGAAGTTCGAAACCACATGTGGATGCAGGATATTAAATCCTTATCCTCTGCAAGATTAGCAAATGTTCTTAACTGCTGAGCAACATCTGTTTTTAAACATATCAACTAAAATTAAAAATATTAGATTTTATTACTTTCGTTTTTAATTAACAAGGTGTAACCAAAGTTAGAATATCCAGGAATACCTTCAGTGAAGAGGTTGAGGACTTGGCTCTCTTATAACATACTTCCCTAGGAAATGAGACGCCTGGATTTTAGTGACACTGACAATAAACTATTAACAAATAAGCTTCTCATGGGGGGATCTTTCCTTTACTGCTGTTGTTTTGGTTTTGATTAACATCTAACCAAAGCATAATAAAGCTGCTTTCCTTCGCCATTGCATATCAGAGATCACAGATTCTGAAAAAAAAAAAAAAACAGACATTTGTTTTTGTAGAGTCGTCTCATTGCATAAAGATGATATTCTATTTTCACAGTTTTCTTCAATATATCACATAATGCTTAGGTGTGTAGCTTTTGTTAAATGGGGTATCTATATACATAATATATATATATAACCCCATAATTCTTACAAGCTACAGAAAGAGAAAACAACCTCTGCATTACTGCTTGGTCAATACAAATTCATTTACTATTCTAACAAAATATATTGGGTTGGATTTAGGACAATTTAGTTAAGAGAAAGAAAATTTAGCATATTTCCTGATATAGATATTCTTATTAAAATACGTATGACTAAGGCAATGTTTACAGGTTCATTTTAAACCTGATTTTGGAGGTGAAAGGTGATATTTAATTTGCTTCATAGACATAGTAAAATAAGCTTAGTGGATCTGATGATTTTTGCTTCATATGTAAATTTACTTTTAAAAATGTTCATTATATATTCATTCAGTATTTAGAGTTATTGTGCTCAGAAAAATAATCTAGTATTTTCTTACAGTTTTATAATTTGCACAGAAATCATTTCATTTGATAGTAAAACCTTTTTTTTATTTTTTTTCAGAATTGCGCGGAGCAATCATAAGAACAAAAGAAAAGAGATAAATATAACCAGTGGCTATTCATCTCCTGTGACATTTATTCTGGATGAAACATTGAAACAACTCACAGAGGTGGATAACTGTAAGCATTTCCAATGATTTAAGATTACTTATGTTTTTAATACTTGATAATATCACTTGTGAAATTTTTCCATATAATTGAAGAGTAACAATTGTTTTTTAGTTCCGAAATATTACAAACTTTGGAAACAAAAGATGATAAAAAGGATGATTAAAAATAGTAACGAGCAGATCCCCTTGGTATTGGACAGTTATCCTAGTGTCTTGTCTATGGCTCTATTATCCTAACAATATTCTATAATTAAAGGTATAATTTTTAAAGTCAAAAAAAAATAGTAACAAATAGATGGAAAAATATTTTGGGAATAAATCACTTGATTTTAGAAAAAAATATGTAAACAGACATAAAGGGTAAAATGTTAAATATTTTCTATCTAAATGATCATTGCCAGAATGTTTTAGAGTGGGTGACTATTTCGATTGAGAAATTAACATCATTATGAAAGAGAAACATACTTTTATTGACTAATATGTTTAGCAGGAGTTGGATAATTAAATAGTAGATAGAATGGAAGGTTTCATAAAGTCAGCTATTCTAAAATCCATGATAACTTTTCATCTATGATAGTGCCAGTGACTGTAGAACAAAGTTCAATTAATTGAGGCTTCATTCTGTACCTAATTATGTTACTGAGCATTCTTCCCGTACAGCCTCTGCTATTTAAGGATACAAAACCTTTCCATGACTACAGAAAAAAAAAATGTAAACAGGCTGAGGGGCTTGATTTGATCTATAAATAGAAAAGAAAGGACTTTACACAAAACATTCTCCAGCTCTTTAATGTAATTTAAGCTCAAGAGTTCTTATGATTGGGAAAGAGGTGGAGATTGAGCGCATTTTGCTGTTTCACTGTGGTCTGGTCTATTGTTTGTTATAATGTCTTTGATCCTGTCAATTTCAAATGAAAATATGACTTAAAAACATAGAGAGACTGAATTTAATAGTGAAGATTACGATGGATTCTTCAGGTTTGGAATTCATATGTATAGAGCTTGGCTGATAATCATATACAATATAACTGATTGGGCTGGCTCCAGCTTAGCTGATGGCTGCATATTTGAATGTCTAACCAAGATAAACTTAAATATAATATGCATTAAGTTCCATTTGCTATAGTAATCATAAAGATTACAGAGTGGAAGAAAATATCCTTTAGAGGATAAGAGGGAAGCATGGGAAGGAAGAAAATATAGTATTCTTACAGAAATTGCTCAACATTATAAAATAAATAAAAATCTTTGACACAATGTATCTTTTCAGAAATAGAGCATTTGTTTTTGAAAGTCATTTAGAATAAATCATGAAGTTGGGTTAATTTATTCATAAATACAGAAGTACTTAACTTTAGATAATATAAAATGCAACTTAGTATTAGAGTTTCAAAATTTGAAAATTATGTATATAGTAATATTTTAATAATATCTAAGACCTGGTTGGTAGATCTACCTTATTATTGAAATGGCTGAGTAATGTTAGGATATTTTTATATGTCTTTTAAATTTTACCTAGCCATTATTACGGAAAAATATGCACTCAGAATAACTAGATAAAGATATTTAAAGACAATTTAGTACTCAAAACAAAACATAATAAATATGAATACAGGTTCAAATTAAAAATATTCATCAACACCTTTCCTTAATATTACTTGTGAAATTGTCTCATATTTTCTCGACTTAAGTCTTTTATTTATTGGAAAACTCCACAAAATTTCTCTGTGACAAAATACTAAATCATATTGTTCAATATGTTCATACAGTCGCTCTATAGAAGAGAATATATACATTCTTTAACCTTTTGCCTTTATTTCAGTATAAGTTCATTTAGAATATATACATTCTGAAGCCTTTTGCCTTGAGTTATTAGTTCACTTAAACATGAAGAAGTTGGATAAATGAAGTTGGTGCAGTACCAAGCTTCACTCCTCTGCATTAAGGATGAGCATGGCATCCCACCAAAGGAATTTTTCAAATAAAAGTCATATACATTGTTCCTGTAACACAACGTTCCCTTACACAATACAATTTCAATATTCACAGAATGTTCATTTTAACGTAAATTCTATTGATTTTTTCTAAGAAATAAAGTAATGATATTCTAATTCTAAATTATGGAATAAATCAAAGTTAAAACTATGTTGTAACTGAGATCACAAAAAATACAATTTTCCAATATGTTTTCAATTTGCAATCATCTTCTATCTGCCATATATTCTCTCATTGTTCCGACAAGAATTGGAGAGTGATTATGGGCCAGGTGCCTAAACAGTTTACTAAGGTCATAACATAAAATCAAAATAAACCAGTAATTTATTACTTTCTAAAGTACTACAAACAGAAGACTCAAATGGTGTAAGAAGTTTCTCAGTTTTGTTTTCTCCAATATAACAGTAATGGCCGAATCCAAAGTGGATCACCATAAACTTAAAAAATCCAGTGCCCTGGAAATCCTGAATCAAACTACTGCTGCATAGAGCAAGGATTTAGGTAAGAGAGGAGGGACAGATGATCTAGTTGTGTCAAAGAATCTTCTAAAGAGAGTTCACCATCGTCTCTTTTTCCCTGGTAAGGAGATTCAGGAGAGGTGTCTGAAGATGGTTTCTGTAAAATTTCCACAAGGAGTAATGTGGAGAAGGTTGATAAAGATAGTCTTGGCTACCAAAGAATTTTGCTCTTCAGAGGAATGGGGCATTTCTTTTTGGCTGTGAAGTCTTTCAGGGAATCACTATAATCAGCCCTAAACATTCCACTTAGAGTTCTGGAGGGAACAGACTAATGGTAGAGCTATTTTCTCACTTTTCTCACCCTAATTTCTACCTCCCAACTCCCTTTTCCCCTTTAAAAAAAATCACACATAAAATAAGGCTTTAGTATAGAATCACCCCATAGTGATTACCATTTGCAGGCCTGTTTTCTCTTAGCTTTTTTAGGGAGTGAGTCCACCGAAAATTTCTCATTTTTTCAGAATACTGTCACATATATAGCTATATTCCGGTTACTTCTCTCACATAAGAACCCTTGCTTTGTCTGGTATAAATTATATTAAAAGCGTTCTCTATCTTCAAAGGTCTTACTGTTTGCTGAAAACGCCAAAGAGTGTTTGTAAACACTACTGTAGCAGCAACCTTACAACATTGCATATCACTTGTAAGCTGACTTTGCTCAGCTAAGAGTTTTAATTTTATAGCTACCCTGCTGCTCATGTACTCTTGTATTTCGTCCGTGTGAGAATAGAGATTGAGTTGGGTTAAGAGGGGTCAAGTAAACCATTTTCTGGTAAATGGTACAAAGCAGGATCAAGAGGCCATGCTCTTATCCAGTACATTCACTTTATGTCTATTTAAAAATGCCAGAAGGCTAGAGATATGCATAAATTATAAGGAGAAAACTGAGAAGATGAACCAGGTTTATTGGGTAAGAAGCAGTGAAAATGGGGTCTAAACTGAATTCATCTGGACCTGGTGTTCAAGTGAAGGGTCAGACAAGATCGGAGAGGTTTAAGAAGTAGCATGAGGGAAGTCAAGAGTGTTCAGATCAAACCTGAAAGGTTTTTCAGGAGAAAAACAAAACACAGTAAACAAGAGCTGTACATGGAGAAATGAATTAGTCAGACAATGATTGAGGAAAAAACGAAAGGAGGAACTCCACACATTATTTTACGTTAAGTGTCATGTAAATAGATGCAAAGAGAAAAATGAACTCTGTGTGTGTGAGAGAGAGAGGGAGGGAGGAGAGAAAGAGAGAGCAGCATTTTGATGTGATATGTGGTCACTGACATTGAGGCAGTTATGGCGATGGATGACCATGTTGTTGAAAGGTAGTCATGGTTGGGCGATGTGAATATGGGCATGCAACCATGTCAAATGTAATTAGGCTTTATCCAGCTAATACATGAATCAGCAACTGTCAGGGAAAAATAGGACCCTGGGAAATATGGATGTCTAATCAGACAGAGGGAAAAGTAGCACCAAGAGAGCAGAACCAGGAGAGTAAGGAAGCTTCAAGCAGTTTAAAGAGAAGTAAATGGTTAGGAATTCATTACAGGAGATCGGTTAAAAATCAACAGCTGAGCTTTGCCTTGGAGTTGCTTCCTAGATGGTGACCTTTGAAAAGGCAGAGTTAATACAGCCATGCAGCTGGAGGATGACATTAGAATAATGAGTGAAAAAAAACAGCAATAAACTGAAACAAGTTCAGAGGGAGCTTGTGCAAAAGGATTGATTGACAGCATAAGAGACGGTGGAAAGAAAGCTTACTGTAGGGTAACTTTAATGATTTAGATTTCTTTATTTGTTTGTTCTTTTTGTTTTTAATGAGTGAAATATAAAGAGTACCAGGAAAGTTAGACAAATTGAAGAAACATGGACACTAACTAAAAACAATGGTTTCTTAAGTTTCAAAGGTTGACTTTGGGATCAGATGTACTACTGGATCACTGCATAATTTGGCAAAGTCCATTACTCATAATTATATCTTTCCTAGGCCTCAAATATAAAAGTGCTATTAACCTAAAAGGGTTGTTAGAATGATCAGGTTATTCAATGAATGCAACATACTTTACATATTATTATTATACTTCTTAGTAGGGAATTCAATATATGTAAAATACATTACCTATTACTATTATACTTCTTATCTATTACTTGGAATCAGGTGAGTATCTACAATGATGAATACAAGAGATGATACATCATCTAATACTGAAATATATAGGAAATGTTTAATATGACTTTAGGCAAGTCTGTGGCTAAGATGATGGAGGTAGTACATTATTATTTCTGCGACTTTAGCACTTACCCCATTTTCATGAAAATTAAAAATAGACAGACTTAATTCCAAGTCTTTTGGAAATCATCTCTTTAATTCTTGAACTATAATAATGTGGAAAATACAAAGATGCTTAGAATCCTTTGAAACTAACAATGTGTAATACAGATTGCTCTGGGAGCAAGGTGGTAATCTAGTATTTTGCAAAAGTAAACCTAGTGGAATCCTCTTTACCACAAGAATAAATGATCTCATATTGCATTTTTAATGATGGAAAACTCCTTAAGACAGACACAAAGAGTTGTGACATTATCATAGTCTACTCCTGAGCTGTCTCAAATAAAATAAATGTGGGTTTTGTTTATTTAATTATAATTACATGCATATTATGCACCTTGATCATAACTATGCACACTGCCTTTCCTCCAGTCTCCTAATATACTAAATACTTCTTCCTCTCAAATTAAAGATATTTTTAATGCATTGATTTCAACTAGTATTGTCCATGTGATGTTAATATCTACAAAGATTAAACCGAGGTCATAAATCACACTTTATATAATGGTTGACCTATTCGCCTTCACATTCAGAAATTTTCTATGGGAAATACATATATGAATTTCGTCAATACACAAGGGCTCAATAAAAAAGCTACACTAACTATACAGATGGTCACTGAAGGAATCTCTGTGTGTTACAAAAACAGTTTAATTGCTTTCTAGACTACTTATTTAAGACTATCTGAAGAAATAAAATCACACCACATTTCTGTGCCTTTCAACTTTGAAAATTATTCTTTTAGTGCGGGTTTTTCATAAATTTAGATATAACTAAAAGCAATTTACAGAAGCTTGAAAGGTACTAATAAAAATACTGAGTAGAAATTTAGTGTTCAGTAAAAGAACTCATTTTCTTCTGTGTATTTAGTACATGGACATTTCCTCACAGGGCCAGGATATATTTACTGTGTATATCTTGTAAGTTTTTATGTGCAACTCCATCACTTGTTTCTACATGATATGGTCCTGTGCTTACTTTCACTTAAGTGAAACCACTCTTTTTTGACGATTCTGTGTTAAATTAGCCCAATTTCCTGTTCTTTTAGAAATTGAAAACTGTAACCAATCTCAGCTGTATTGAATGAAAGCTACACTTAAGGGAGGGTAATATCGAATTTAAGAATGCCAGTTCCTCAAGTTTGTTCTATTTCTGTTCATGGTCGTCATGCAGATTCATGAGTTCTTTTATGAGTCAACATTAGTTATTCACACACACACACATAGAGTGTTCATTCTAATATGAGTTTCCCTGCTTTCAAAAGCTTTCTCCTTTTTGCAAAAGTTGTCAGCATAAGAACAACTTATATTGCTTTGTAACTCTTATTTGAGGAATGACCAGTTGTATTTTGTTTTTGAGAATGTTTTTAACTAATGTTGAATCACCAAAAGCAGTATAGTTTTCAAGATAATAAAAAACATGGTTAGTGACACCTTTTTGCTTTTGGCTTTCCAAGAGGATCCTAAGATTAAATTAAAAGAAGCAGAAAGAATCCTTTTTCTTTTTTCTCTTTTTTTTCTTTTTACCTGGTTTTCAAAAGTCTTAGTATCTGCCTTCAAAACAGAATAAAATGAATGACCATTTGTAAAATATCCTTCTTTAAGTTTAAAGAATACTTGTCAGGCAAAGTGATATTGAAAGTAAATTGTCTAGTATAGAATCTTTGGGGGGGAGGAAAAAGTGATCAGCTTTCATTTGCTTCATTTTAGTGTGAGCACAGTTTTCCCATGGAGCTTTAACTCTGCATGTAAACCACAGTGATAGTAAACATGCTAAGTCTAATTCTAATCATTTCTCTCGTCAAAGAAGCATGATCCGAATTCGAGTCACTGTTAAGTATAAGTGTAGTCTGGAGGAAAAAATGAAAATATATTAGGAGCGATTTTGCCAATTTGTATAATTTTTCAGTTAAGCAGTCATAAATCAAGGAATATTGTATTTTTTGAGGCTCATTAAAAAGACATTACACATCAGAATAGTGAAGTCGTCAGCATAATGAAATGATGAATGTCGGTGACTGTCTGTATGTAAATGATGTGAGACAGATTCAGGGTGTTCCAAAGGAGAATAACTATCTTTCTGACGGTTCCCTGTAGGTGCAGCTGCTGGATGCTCGTGACAGATGTTAAGTGCAAACCTCCCCAGTGGCATGCACTTATTAGCATCACTGGAAACTTGCAATATAAAATAAGATAAACAAGATACGAATCATTTTATAAAAAAATCATCAAACAGGTGTACTCTTGTATTTTAAATTCTTTCTTTATTAGAAAAGATTATAATTTAAAATTAAATGAAATATGATTAATTATAAACTATTTTTTATTTTCAAAGTATAAAAATGTTGTCAAATGTGTATATATATTGTATTATTGCAATATTCATTGACTAATAAGGAGAATTTTTAAGAAATTCTGGTTAGAACAAACCTTAGCCCACTTAGTTTTATATTAATACACATATATTATATAATATATAACATATTATATAAATACACATATATTATTATATAATATAATATATATTATATTTCTAAAGAAGCATATTTTTATAATTGGTTTTATTAATTTTAAAGGAAAGATTTCATTTATTATATCAGTTGTATATACAATACATTGATCTAGCGTTGTTTGCAATTCCTCTCCTGATCTTCATATTTATTAATGTATTTTTGAAGATGGTGTGAGAATGATCAGTTTTGTTGATTAATCAAGATGTTAAATATTAAGTTTAGATGGTAAATTTCCTTTAACAGCCGGGCGGTGGTGGCGCACGCCTTTAATCCCAGCACTTGGGAGGCAGAGGCAGGCGGATCTCTGTGAGTTCGAGACCAGCCTGGTCTACAAGAGCTAGTTCCAGGACAGGCTCCAAAACCACAGAGAAATCCTGTCTCGAAAAAAAAAAAAAAGATGTGAGACAGCACCCCCTGAAAATTTTTCTGTGTTGATTTTGTGTATCCCAGGATGACCTTGAACTCAAAGAGATACATCTGTCTCTGTCACTAAAATCCTGGGATTATATGTGTGTGCCACCACTGCCTAACCTCTAGTGACTTATTTTTGCCCTTCTCATCTCTACGGAAGCTTTATTTATTAAAATATAAATAATATAACATTTTTATTTCCCCTTTTTGTTTAAAATAAAAAAGAATGCTGTAACTAATATAAAAAGCTATATACAGTAAATACATTAATTATATCAATATATACAGGCAATAATACTAGTCAACAATATCTAGTCCATTTGCATTTGAAAAATTCAGAGAAAATTGTATTTGGAGATTGCTTTTTCATTTTCTGACCACCCAGACTGGAATAATTATACAAAAAACTATATTAATTATAACAGTGTTTTGCCAATCCTGTCTCGAAAAACCAAAAAAAAAATTCCTTTAACAAATATAAATACATAATGGGTCTAGTAGTTTTCTGGAATTTCACATGATTTTTACATACCTCAGACATCAGAAAATTATTAAAGTTATTGCAGAAAAAATAGAGGGAGAGATAAAAAAAAGAAAAAGAGGAGAAGAGGTACTTTTGAGTCCTGTATAGATCTGTGATGAATCTGTCACATCGACCAGGTTACTTAAACTTCATTTCCTTAAAAATCCCATACTGTTTGGTGTGTGTGTGTGTGTAGGTGTGTATTTTAAAATAGGTAGTGATGTTATATTCTAAACTTTAAATCAGTACTTACACACCTAATATACATAACAAAATTAGTGTAATATTATTAATACATCTATGTGATTTGGTGCATATATGTGTATGCTACAGGTGTGTATTTTTTCATATGTTTGAAAAAGTGCACATGAAGGTGGCAGCCAGAGAGAAACACTGGATATCTTCCTATAATATGCTCTATCTTATTTTTTTGAGAGAGGGTTACTCACTGAGCCTGGATCTTTCTCATATGATTTACCTAGTGTGACTGACATCTATCTTCAGGGCATCTTTTTCTTGTCCTTCCCAGTTACAAAATTAGAGGAAAGCAAAAAACTGTGATATTTTGCAAGAGTGATAACTGGGGTCCTTAGGCTTGTGTGGTAATCGCCTTTCCTGAGCCGTCTCCCCGAGTCTAGCTTCCTCTTACTGCAACTTATGATAGTTATGTCATAAAGCAAGTCAATAGACAATACCTACTCGAAATCACAATTAGATTGGTGGGATAATATGATGTGCATATGAATCATCACTTAACAAAGGAAAGTCTACATAAGCATTTCAGATCAGAGAAAACATTTTGATAGTTGCAGATAAATTACACAAATAAGATAAATTGTTACATACTTTGTAATCTGGAGATAGAGGTAGATCATCTTTCCCAGCGTTTCTGGTCACTGTGTTTTGACACTTGCTTATGTGCTTAAGATTTCAGGAAAAAATTTGAAATGATTTCTTAATAAAAAATATCTTTTTCTCTAACTTGATGTATGCTTTAAGATATAGTTATGAAAATGAGTAACTTATTTTTTTAATTCTCATCACAAAAAGTTCTCAACATTGGAAATCTATATTCAAAGATACAACATTTATTTAGGTGTTACAAAATTTTTTTTTTTTTTTTTTTTTGGTTTTTTGAGACAGGGTTTCTCTGTGGCTTTGGAGCCTGTCCTGGAACTAGCTCTGTAGACCAAGCTGGTCTCGAACTCACAGAGATTTGCTGCCTCTGCCTCCCGAGTGCACAAAAATGTTTTTGAGAGTATAATCACCTACATTTACAATGTAATATTAATAGTAATTAATTTTAATTGTTAATAATATTTAAATATTATATTTGACCTATTAATAAAATATAACATCAATTTTTGAGCATTTTCGAAAATATACATCTTAAGAATCAAATTTGAAAATATATTTGCACAATTCACTTACAATATGAACACATAACACATCACATAAAAATATAAATTTTAAATATTTCAAAACAACATTATATCATTGTGTTTGCTCTTTTGTGTATTTATACTACTATTTATCCAGGTAATTTCACAATTTTATGCTTCATCATTTTCTAAGAAGACATAATTTATGATTTTTATATTCTCATTTTCAAATTAGTACACACACATGTGATATGCATTACACATAACAACGTTGTAATCTATCCTATGACTCAATAAGCAATTTTGTAGTAGTTTCTATGAAATCTTGTGCCATTGTATTGCATATTATTTTGATTTAACTAAAAGGAAAACATGAAGAATTTGAAAGTTTCACTTTTGATATAGAAGTACTATGTATTTGTCATTTTACTTTAAATCCTCCTGCTATCATAATTCAGACTGTTCATTTAGTTATAAGCATTTATACTTTTACGTTTCAATAATTCTTTTATATCTATTAATTCGTTGGGTTTAGTCATTCCTTTCTTAATCAAAGACCATTGTTTTTCACTACTATCACAATGCTGTATCCAGTTTTTTAAGTCGAACTTGCAGTGTATGAAGGGAGATTTACTTTATTGGATATTTTCCTACATAGTATAGAGAAGGTCTCTCCATTTTAGAAACAGTTAAGAGACAGATGAAAATTCAGTTGTATCAGCTCGTTTCTGAACATTCCACTATTAGCACACAGATGGGTCCAAAAACATTTCTCAAGGCCAGACATCTTGCCTTATGACATAGTTCTTCTTTTACTAATGCATCGCATACAAATGTCACCAGCATATCATTATTTGTGGAATGAACTAAATGAGTTGCTTATAATTTTAATAGTATACGATTCAGGTTTATTTCTAAGTCTTACATTTCTAGGTTACAAAATACAATTTATACATATGTTATGTGTACTTTCCATGTTTATATATTGTATATTGACAAACTAGCACTTTGTTCATCAGAACCTTAGAAATTCACAGAATTGTACCTGAAATAGTTAAAAAGCATCAGATATCATTCATAAATGCCAACAAGCTATGAGGGTCTTGCCTGCCATGGTCACTGAAGTTGCAAATTTAATTGTTAAATAATCAAATGAAGTGTTAGCCTATTTGAATTTATTCTCTTGATCACATTGTAATTGCAGAAATTTATGAGGGAGGACATATTCGCCACAGGTGAGAGGTGGCAACTGATAACTTACTCGCTGAGAGTATAAACTGAATGCCCAAAGTCACACAGGTACTTAACTCTGAATCCATGACTATAAACGGGGCATCCAGCTCATAATCCAGAGCTATTTGCTCTGCTCTATCAACAAAGCAGAAACATTCCCTGTAAGTGTTTCTGGACAAGTCCAACAAAATTTTCAAAAGACTAATAGACAGCATAAAGAAGAAATATGTTCATACAGTAATGCTTGAAATAATCCTGCCTTAGTTATATTCAGTGTGTCTTACTCATCTTATGACCCAAGTTACTTAAGGTTATTTCAAAGAAATGCAATGAGGTTATATTTATAGTACATTTTATACTTATATGTTCTTAGAAATAAACTGAATGATGCCTGTCATATAGCCAGATAAGTATGATTATTTATTCTCAACAGAGTGAAATATTAGTATTCCCTTACTATGCTCAATATAAAACCTTCCATGCGGCACATAAAACTGTATTAAAATGCAAACATTTCTATTTCAGCACACAATATTTACTAATCAGAATTTTGACATGAAATGTAAAATTGATTAGTTTGGAAGAAAGGACTAAAACAGTTTTAAAAACAGCACAGCTCACTCCCAGATCTGCCTTACAGCCCCTCCTCTCCTCTGTTTGAAATTTTATCTAGCTGATTAATATGACGGAACAATTCAGCTTTGGTGAAATACACTTATTCAATTCTGCTGAAGATTATAGGTTTGAAATAATAAAATTGGATTTTATTGAGGATTGAAGTGTGTAAATAGAACATTTGATTGAATTTAATAAAATGGTACCCTGCTGATAGAGGCAAGTCATTTCCTCTAGTTTTAAGTTGATTACAAAGAGAAGAAGCTTTATGAACTATTTTGAACAGAAAATTTTCATCTAGAGGAAAAGACTACATAGAGATTGAAAAATATGTAACACTGTTGACTATTTTTTAACAGAATGAATGCTGGTTTACAGCTATTTAGAAATTCAGTATAGGTACATGCTAGCCTGTGTTGTATCTTTACCCCAAATTTCTACAGACTGACAGACAAACAAAACTAAAAAAGTAAGTCTACTTCTAAGTTTAGCTTTTCTTATGACTGTGGAGAATTTTACATTAATGCTCATTCTGTAACTATTTCAAGAAATTTTAATTTTTATGAAAAATAGATTCCATTTTTTTGTTTGTTTGCCTTTTGAGACAGGGTTTCTCTGTGTATCTCTGGCTGTCCTGAAACTCACTCTGTAAAACCAGGCTGGCCTCAGACTCAGAGATCCTCATGCCTCTTTATACATTCAGACCACAGTTTATGTGACAATACAATCAGACCACAGTTTCTCCTACCTTTGTTCCTCCCAGCTCCAGCTCACCTCCTCTCTCTTACAGATTGCTCTCCCTAACCCATTTCCCATCAAAAAGAACGGGTCTCCAAGAGACAAAAACCGAACAGGACAAAATAAGATACAATAAGATAAGGCAAAAGACCTCCTATAGAGGCTGGACAAGGCAACCAAGTAAGTGAAGAAAAGTCTCAAGAATAGGCAAGAGTCAGAAACGCACCTGCTGCCACTCTTAGGAGGCCCACAAAACACCAACCTAACAGCCATCATGTATACTCATAAGACCATGAGCAGACCAACGCAAGCCACATGCTTGCTGCTTCAGTCTCTGCAAACACACGAATATACTGCTTAGTTTATTCAACGCTACATTTTCTCCTCGTGTCCTCTGTCCCCTCTGACTTTCACAATCCTCCTTTCCTCAGAGCTAGGGGAACTCTGCAATTTCATTTTTAATCAAACACAGTGAAATTTTTAAATAGATACGATAATACATGATAACTCCTCTTATTTAAATCCTTTAAACTTTAGGATTAAATCACAGAATTTAGTTGGTTAATTAATTAGTTAATTTCTTTTAACCAATTTTAACACTTTCACTTAAAAAAAGAAAAGATGGAGGATTTTCCTTTCTACTTTCCGAAAAGAAGTGAAATCTGAATTTAAAAAAGTCCAAATTAATACAAATTGTTAAGTATGCTAGAGAAACTAGAGAAATCATAATTATTTATAAATTAAAAAACAATTTATTTGACTAAGCATATTTTTTAGTGTACTTTACTCCTGCTATGATGAAACATCATGACCAAAAGCAAATTGTGGAGAAAAAGGTTTATTTGGCTAGAGCTTCCACATAACTATTCATCATTGAACAAAGTTAGAACAGGAACTCGCACAGGGCAGGAACAGGAGGCAGGAGTTGATGCAGAGGCCACGGAGGGGTACTACTTACTGCATTGCTCATCAGAGTTTGCTCAGCTTGCTTTTTATGGAAGCTGGGATGCCAGCCCAAGGTAACCCGACCTACAGTGATTGTTTTCTCCTTTATTGAAGACTAATTAAGAAAATGCACTTCAGGCTTGCCTACAGCCAGATCGTATGGAGATTGTTTTTATATTTATTATTATTATTATTATTACTACTATTTTGAGGCAGGATTTCTCTGTGTAACCTTGCTGACTTTCCTGGAACTCACTTTGTAGACCAGGCTTGGCTTGAACTCACAGAGGCACACCTGTCTCTGAGAAGACATTTTCTTAATTAAGACTCCCATCACTCAGATTACTGTATCTTCTGTCAAATTGGCATAAAACTGTCCAATACAACCACAGTATTAACTCTATATTTCAGTACAGTAAAGACAAAATGCTATTTTCTTCACGCCCAACATTTTAAAATAATCTGCAAATCTTAGTTCTTATCCCATACCAGGAAGCAAACGAAAAATTTGTTTGATAAACCATTCAAACACTGCAGAACCCCTAAAATATAGCAGAAATGCAAAAGTGGAGAAGGAAAAAAATCAATATGTCTAATTCTATGGAAATATATTACTATTTCCATATATCATGACTATAGGTAATAGTCATGATGAGTGTGGAAAAAACTAGTCTCAGCAAGGAAATAGAATACCAATTAGATATCTAATATTAAATTGTCATTCCTGAAAACATAAACATACATGCATTACAAAACAAACTGAACAGGTTACAGTTAGGATATATATGTATATGAATACATGTAACAATAATTAATTTAAAAGGGGACTATGAATTAGATAGAGTGCTAGGAGAAATATATGGGATGGTATGGAGGGAAGAAGGAGAATGAAGATATGATGTAATTACATTATAATCACAAAAAAAAACAAAAAAGTAATAAAATATAAATTTGGTGTTGTAGCTGTTGTTTTGATACAGGCTTTCTCTGTGTAACAGTCCTCGCTGACCTGGAACTTGCTTTGTAGACCAGGCTGACCTCAAACTCATAAAGATACACCTATTGCTGTATGCGTGGGAGTAAGCTAGTATTGGGATTAAAGGCATGCACCACCATGTTTGATTAAAATATGGATATTTAAAGAGAATATTTGGAAACAGTGGTGTAAAGAGATGATACAGTGGTTAAGAATGCATGTGCTCTGTTTTACCGGATATGAAGCAAAACTAATTCCCTCCTTTATCACCAGTCAGAGGACCCACACATATGTAGCAAACACAGATTCAGATACATACCAATAAATTTTTTTAAAAAAGAATAGATCACAAAAAAGAAATTTGAAAAAAAGAAAATTGAAGACAATAAGCAGATGAACTTATGAGTCACCATGATATATGTAGGACAGTGCTGATAGCTGGTATAAAGAATAGCATTATATTGGCCAAACAGTTAACAAATGGCCCCAGACAACATAAATTATTATGTGAGCAAATGTATTACTTTGAATTGGCTTAGAGTATATTAAGTGTCTTACATAAGGTTGCTCCAACAAAAACACACATATAGATACAATAGTAGTTCTATTTCAATTATTTAGGAATACTTTAGAAAGAAATTATAGGCAAACATTTAAAGAAAGGACATATATTTAATAATACAAAAACAAAAACACACTTATATATTTGTAATGGTTTTCTGTTGTATTTAATACTCTTAGAAAAGGCACAAAAAAAGAAAAGAAAAATTCAGAATGCCACCACAGGAAAGGGAAATTTGATTAGAAGTCAGAAGCAGAAATCATGGGCCAAATTCATGTTCCGGATATGCAGGGAATGAAAGTATTTTTAGAAATTGCAAAAAGAAATAACAGCAGAAAGTAAAAGCATGTCAGAAAATGCCTGAAGTTCAGCTTTCCTTTATCAGGGAATTGTTGTGCACAAACACCAGTGAGAAGTCTTGAAAATAAGAGAACATGTATAGTATTTGAGAACTAATCATTTAGTGGTATAACTGACACAGGAAGGAAGCATGTGGAGAAAGAAGAAGTGCAGACTGGAGACAGTATAATCTAAAAAGACCCAGAGCACTTCATTAATGAACTACTTGGCAAATGGCTTCCTAAATGTATCCATATACATCTTGAGATTATAGTATAATTACACCGTTTCTTTCCTATCTTCAAACTCTTCCATATAACCCCACTTCCTCGCTTTTAAATTCGTGGCTCCTTTTTCATTAATTGTTATCTATATAGGCATTTTTGGGAGTGTTAATGTGATTTTAGAGCAACTACAAAGAAGAAATGAAGAGAAATATCTTCATACAAAATAACACTGGAATCTGTAACTGTTGAAACAAAATTATTATTATTCAGGATGCTAGTATATAAAAGGAAGACTAAGTAATAGAGTGTAGAGTCAGGCATTTATCACACACTAGGGCATGAGAGGCCTGCTCATTTTGAAAGGCAGATTTAACTGAACAAAGGATTACAATTTTGAATTTTAAAAATAAATCTAAAACTTAACACCAATGTCTAGACTGTCATGGGCTACCTGTCAAATGTATAGATAATTTTCAACTCATTTAGGACCTCATTAATTTATTCCAGACTAGTCTAAGCTGATCAAGAGAAACATTGGAATAACAAAAATAGAAATAATTTTGGGATCCTGTAAGTATTCATAAGACCAACATACAATTGTCTTTTCAGTTCTCAAAATTATTTGAAGGAAAATAAATTATTTTCATTATGTAAAAAACTTTTACACAAACAAACCTCACCCCATGTTTGATAGGAACTCAATTTTATTCAAAGTGAAAATAAAATGACGAGTTATAACATCATTTTACCAGCTGATATACTAGAAGTAAAGACAGATATCACCTGTGGATCACATTACCTCTACAAAAATTAAAACTGGGAATAATAAGGCAGAATTTAGAAGCTGTGAAATAAAATATAGCAAGTAGGTTTCAAAAATAAATCAAACACAAACCAGAGGTTTTGATTTTTTTTCTCTCACTCATGAGCTTTACAAACTCTGGGTGTGTGTTCTCGTGCACATGTGTGTGTGTGTGTGTGTGTGTGTGTGTACTGTTTAATTACTTCTGGAACAAGTATGGGCTGCTTTTTGTATTGATTTGTTCCCTAGAAAATTTCAAAAAGTAAAAAAGGAAAAATATCATTTTCATTACACCACTATTATTTATTCCAAAACCAACAAGAAGAAAGCAGCCTTGCTTGTTAATCTTAGCTCATATACAATACCTCCAAGTAATATTCCAAAAGTTTAGTTATACTTAAATTCTATTCTATATACTGTGTGCTTAATGAAAATAATACTGAATAATTGGAAACACTGCACAAATATGAATATTAGCAATAGTTGTAGTACTTGTGGAAATCACGGTCACACTAATGCACACAGAAAAGGGAGCTGGCAACAAATCAGAAACACCCGGAACAGTAAGCTTGGTACTGAATTTCTTAATTTTAACCTTTGTTAACTATTAAGGTAATTGTTATTAGCATTAAGTGGAAGTCTATCAATAAAATGCTGGTAGAGCAGGTCATTTAAAATGTTCAGAATAGCAACACAAGAAGTCCTGGTGGAAAGACAATTTGAATTGTGGAAATTTGTTCTGTAATGAACGCTAAAGAGCAAGCCATGCATTTTGAACACACTGAGTTTGTAGAGATGAAAAGTGACTAGTGCAGACTTATTGCAAATCAGGGTATATTTGTTCTCAGTGTCAAATTAGGTATTCAACTGTATGTAACAATCCCTTTACTGTCTTGACTTAAAGGTATTTATTTCACTCTAGAATTGCTTTTGTATAGACAGTTACATATTATTGTCATTATTATTGTAGCATTAAAGTCTCAATTAAACTTAATTGAAATCAAATTGTATCACATCATAATTTTAGTAAATCAAAAAAGGATAATGTTTGCAATAACTATTGCTTAAAGGGGCTTTTAAGCGTTATCTTTTGTTATGTACAAATCATATTAACAGAAAGACAGCCGGTTAAATGAGCTTTGGTTTACAAAAGAGAAATCTCTATGGTTATAATGACAGCCAACATACACTCCTTCGGAGCAAGAAGGCCCAGGCTTCCTTGCTTTCGTTGACCTTAAAATTAGTCAGAGTCAAATAATAAATTAATAACAGAAAGAAATATGATTGTTAGGCAATTGTAAGGAAGGTTAATGAAAGACTGATAATTCATAAGCCAAGAATGGAAGACAGACAAAATGAAAATCAAGAAATAGTCTTACAATCATTTAAAATGAAACAAGCAAAAACTCTTGAAAAATTATGTTATACCTATAGCTAAGATGAGCCTACAGAGCATCTGAAAGTAAAATAAACATGAAAGATAAAAGGAAATTCCTGAATAAGGGACCAAAAATACAAGCAAGAGTACAAGAGAGCCAGGGACCAGATGGCCTCTTCTTCCTCAAATGAGCCACTGAGAATCTTGAAAAACTAGACAGAGAGAGTGGGATCTATGCTGAAGCTGAAAGCAAGATTTCAGTTTTCCAACAGAGAGAAGGTTTTGGTTCTGGGGTTCACTGTTCCTTATCTCCTGTATGGTATTTTTCTAGAAGCTGCTGTCTTCTGATGTGTTGTAAAAATTTGAGTTCTGGCATGAGGCAGGAAGCAATCAAGGGTTTTATCTTATTCATTATCACTCCAACTTCAATCTCTGGAATTTATGTATTTTGTCCGAGTTTCTGGTGTAGAAACACTGGTTAGTAAGCATGGCTTCCTCAGGATTAAGCAAGGGTAAACTGACTTTCTGAGAAAAAAGTTCTGTTAACTATATTGATAATCTCTAACTTGGGTTGATGGTTTTGTCTTTGCAATATGAACGCATTATTGAAAATTAAGCGTGAGACAGTAAACACTTTCTACATAGGTTACACATCGCAAAGACATGATTTTCAAAGAAGCTATTTCTATTCTACATGAGTTTAAATTTTTTGTTGCATGCAGTATTGATTTATAACACTCTTTGATGCATTCCTAGATTGAAAGAGTGGGGACTGAAGTGCCTCATTCTGGAGACCAAGGAACAGCCAGCTCAGTGGATCAGCAAGATCTCAACATCATAATATAATACTGTAAATGTCAAAAGGCCCTAAAAACAGAAATACACAAGGCAGACAGAAGGAGAATAAATTACCAATGATGTCACATTGGCATTCAAGAGGGAATTTGAAGGCACCGTAATAAAATTCAGAGTTATACTCCAGAGATGTTTGGAGAGCGCTGAATTCTACCCTTCCTGCAGATGCCACTGAAAACAAAGTCTTACTTAAATCATTTTGTTTTTAAATTGTTATCCTGCCCATAAAGAAGTTTTCAGGGTTAGTTGTTCGTTTCTGTATAGTAATAACATAGAACATTCACTTATGAAAAGTGTAATGAGAGTCGTGACTGGAAGAAAGTAAATGGAACACATGAAAAGTGATATTTAGTGGACTTTGGACTTAATTACCAACCATGAGAGATTATAGGATTGAATGCTTATAATGATGGTTATGTGACTATATTGTCTGTGTACATATTATGCTGTTAGTATATATTTCTATTGTCACCTATATAAAATAATGATACCTATACAGCCTACTTAATGAAAATTTCCTTTGGTGTCTGGCATGGAGAAAAATTGAATACAAATTTACTGGGTTTAAATAGTTTGCATACTTATATAAAACATACAAAAATAAAATAGTTGGAGGAAATAATATGATACTAGATTCAGTATAAAGAAAAGATTGATTTTCAATAAATTAGTATAATTTTAAGAAAATGTTTGATAATAATTTTTTTGATCTTTCTGTGAAGACATGAAAGACTTTAATTTTGGTCAATAGTGGAGCCCAAAAACTGTTTATAAAATTTTTGCAATGGACACCATATGAAAATTGACATTCATGCCCTTACTAAATGTGATCAATATAACTTAGAAATCATAGCAGTTCACATTCTCATGCAGGCATTTTTTTCACCAAATACTGACACTAATACTGCAGCCATATTGACCCACACAAGTACCTAACCTTATGTAGCAAGAAAGAACCTACCAAGTGCACATAAAACCAAATTCATTTTGGAATAAGTTAGTACCCATTTCTTTTTTCTTTCTTTCTTTTAAGTTGTATAGGTTCTTTATTTTTCGTTTATTGTGGTTTTTTGTTTGTTTGTTTGTTTGTTTTGAGATAGGGTTTCTCTGTTTAGCATTAGAGCCTTTCCTGGAACTAGCTGTTGTAGTCTAGGCAGGCCTAGAACTCACAGAGATCCTCCTGCCTCTGCCTCCTGAGTGCTGTGATTAAAGGTGTGCATCACCACCACACGGCCCTAAGTTGTATAGTTTCTTCTTTTTTCTTTTAATTTTATTTATTTATCTTACATCCCAACTTCAGTTTTCCCTCTCTTCTCTTTACCCAGTTCCCCTCCGACCTCTACTTTACCCTCCCCCATCCACACTTCATCCACTACTGTTTGGAAAAGTCAGGCCTGCCATGGCTATCAACAAAACATGTCACATCAAGTTGCAGTAAGTTTAAGCACCTACCCCTTGTATTAACGCTGAGCAAGGCAACCTAGTATAAGGAGTAGGAGCCAAAAAGTCAGCAAAGTTTTAGATATGATCCCTGCTCCCATGGCTAGAAATCCCACAAAAAGGTCAAGCTACACAACTGTTCCATATATGCAGACTTCCTAGCTGTCAGTTCTGGTATTGTGAGTCTCTATAAGGTCAGGTTATTTGACTCCATTGGTTTCTTTGTGATGTCCTTGACACCTCTGGCTCCTACAGTCCTTCCACACTCTCTGCAGCAGTATTGTCTGAATTCTGCCTAGTGTTTGACTGAGGATCTTTGTCTCTGTATCCAGTTGCTTGATGAAACCTCTCTAATGAAAACTGGGCTAAGCAACAATCTATGAGTATAGCAGAATAAAACTGGGCATCATTACATTGACATTTTTTCCTCCAATAGTGTGTGGTTCTATCTAGTTCTCTGACCATCCAGTTTCTGGGTCCTGGAACTCCAGGCAACGTCAGGGGTGGGTTTACCTTTTTGACATTCATCTTATGCTGGATCAGTCATTGGTTGGCCACTCGTCAATCTTTATGTGACCCTTACCCAGTGACATGCTATAGGCAAGACAGAGGGCAGTTCAAGGTTACAAGTCTAGTTTGATATCCCAGACTCTCTCCACTGGAAGAGTTACTTGATCATAGGAGATGGCCAGTTCAGACTACATATCTACTACTTCGAGGATTCTTAGCTGGGATCATTTTTGTAGATTCCTGGGAGTTTCTACATGCCCCAAACCTTTCCAGTTATCTCTTTCAGGACTCTCCACTCAACCACACCACACCCTGACCACTCAGGTTTCTATCCACATCCACCCTCAGTCCACCCATGAAATCTCTTTTATTTTCCCTTCCCAGGGAAATCCATGTGTCCTGCCTTGAGCTATCCTTATTACCTAGCCTCTCTGGGTCTGTGGATTGTAGTGTCTTTATCATTTACTTTACAGCTAATACCCACTTATAAGTGAATTCGTACCATTTTGTCTTTCTGGGCTTTCTGGATCTGGGTTATTTCACTCAGGTTGATTTTTTTTCAGGTTACATCGTTTGTCTGCAAATTTCACGATGTCATTTGCTACAAGTCACAACATTATACGGTAATTGCTCAGCCATCTTTTCACCAGTGGCTTATCAGAACCAAGGGATCTGGTAAAGGCTAAATCAAAAGGCTAGGCTTTTTGGTGTTATTGCTTTGAGTATAAAATAGCCTTCTTTTGCTGTAGATTTTTTGCTGTTGCTGACTTCCATTTTCAGTTACATATTTGAGAATTAATTCCCACCGTTCAGAACTGTTTCATGAGAACAGTTTCTCACTGCTAGTCTTCCATTTTTCTCCCTTAGGTAAGTGCAGAAATCTACCTTCCTGCAATTATCTTTATCAGCAGGCATTTGGTCAATATTTAGGCAAACAGCATCCCATCCCATCTAAGATATTCACAGATCTCCAAGGACATAGAATTACTACGTGCCCAAGCTGTTGCTCTGCTTTTACCCCACAATCAGAATGACTGATAACAGCATAGCCCAGAACTGATCATTTAGAGGCCTGGGTTCTTCTCTTATAACAGTAAGTCTAACTCCAGACCTAGGCCCACAGAAACTACATCTTGTATATGTGATATTTGATCAAGAGCCATCAGTTTCCCCTAGGTTGCCTAATTACCTGGTATCCTCTATGCATACTGGGAAAAAAGAAGCGGCAAACTGATTTAAAATACAATCTGTGCCCTATTCATAATTTTACTAATAATAAACCTTTCAGTTCTTTACTAACCATCTAAAACTGTAATGTAGCACACTAACCTTCCCCTCTATAATTTCCTGATGAATTAATCCCTTTCTTAACTGGCTTTGTTCAATAAGTTCACTGGAGGTGTAATAGCCATTCACACAGATCTCTCTCTCTCTCTCTCTCTCTCTCTCTCTCTCTCTCTCTCTCTGTGTGTGTGTGTGTATGTGTGTGTGAATGAGTGTATGTGTGCGTACATGCGAGAACACGTGTGAAAACCCTCATCTGATTTCCTATAGGGCAAATTCTGACCCTGGAACCTGCTAGGGCAGAGGAATTGCTGGTTTTAAGAATACATATTACTGGAAATGTTTGTAATAGGTAGAACAATAAACAAACAAATGCCTAAGAACAGTGTAGCACAAGGAGAACAAGTAATAGGTAGAACAATGAGAAATGATGGGTTGAAGAGACATGGACAGATGATTCCCACTGTAAGTAGACTTCTTTACCTTCAGAATTGTAGCCCGCTTTTAGTTCATTCAGGTGTCATTAATTGAACCCTTAAACTTTTAAGGCTCTCATTAGTCGTTTTTAACAGCTGGGCTATTTCATCTAATTTTTTTGTTTGTCTGTGTTCTTTATATATTTTGGAAATCAGTTCTCTGCCATATTTGAGGTTGGTAAAGACCTTTTCTCTTTCTGTAAGCTGTTGTTTTGACCTGTTAACAGTTTCCTTTGCTTTACCAAAGTTTTTCAGTTTCATGAGGTCCTATTTATTAATTGCAGATCTTAGTGTCTGCATAGCTGGTATTCTGTTCAGCAAGTTGTCTTCTGTGCTTGTGTGTTCAAGGCTATTTTTCACTTTCCCTTCTATCAGATTCAGTATATCAAGATTTATGCTCAGGTCTCTGATCTACCTGGACTTGAGTTTTGTTCTTGGTGATAGATATGGATCTATTTGCCTTCTTCTACATGCTGACATCCAATTATATCAGCACCATTTGTTGAAGATGCCTTCTTTTTTTTGCTGTATAATTTTGGCTTCTTTGTTGAAAATCAGGAGTCCATAGGTGTGTGAATTTACAACTAGGTCTCTAAATCCATTCTATTGATCTGCCTGCTTGTTTTTATGCCAGTACTGTGCTGTTTTTATAACTGTAACTCTGTGGTAGAACATAAAATCAGGGATAATGATACCTCCAGAAATTTTTTATTGGACATGATTGTTTTAATTATCCTGTGTTTTTGTTTGTTTATTTGCTTGCTTGTTTTGTTGTCAGTGTTGCTCCATTTAAAATGGAGTATTTTTTTTTCAAGGTGGGGATTGTGATAAATCTGTAAAGCCCTTTTGGTATGGTGGTCATTTTTCTAGGTCAAACCTATAGATCCATCTATGGGCATAGAAAATCTTTCCATGTTCTAAGTTCTCCAGTTTATTTCTTCAAAAATTTGAAGTTCTTATCATTCAAGTCTTTTACTTGGTTGATGAGAATTACACCAAGATATTTTCCTTTATTTGAGGCTATTGTAAAAGGTGTTGTTTCCCTGAATTCTTTCTCATCCTGTTTAACATTTATGTATAAGATTTATGTATTGATTTTGAGTTAATTTTATATCCAACCACTTGACTAAAGATGTTTATCAGCTGTAGGAGTTCCCTCATAAAATTTTGGGGTTGTTTATGTATACTTTTATATACTTCATAAATAATGATATTTTAGCTTCTTCCTTTCTAATTTGTATTCTCTTGATCTCTTTTAGTTCTTTCATTGCTCTAGCTAGAGCATTGAGTACTATATTGAATAAATATGGAGAGAGTGGACAGCCTTGTTTTTTTTCTTATTTTACTTGAATTGCTCACTGTTTCTCTATTTAATTTGATGTTGACTATCAGCTAGGTATATATTGCCTCTATTATGTTTATTATGTATGCATGTTGTATCCCTGATCTCTCAAAAACTTTTATCATGAAAGTGTGTTGGATTTTGTCAAAAGTTTTTTCAGTGTCTAATGAGATGTTTTTTATATGTTGGATTACATTGACAGATTTTTTTTTGAACCATCCCTGCATCTCTGAACTGAAGCTTATTTGATCAGGGTAGATAATTGTTTTGATGTGTTCTTGGTTTGCCAGTTTTTATTTAATATTTCTGTATCAGTGTTCATGAGGGAAATTGGTTTATAATTTTCTTTTACTGTTGATTCTTTGTGTGGTTTGGGTATCAGGATGACAGTGGCCTCATAGAAATTGGCAATGTTCCTTTGGTTTTTATTTTGTGGACTAATTGAGTAGTATTAATATTAGCTTTTCTTTAAAAGTCTGGTAGATTTCTGCATTGAATCTGTGTGACCATGGGCCTCTTTTTTTTTTTTTTTTTTTTTTTTTTGATTTGGAACTTTTAAAGACTGCTCAAATTCTTTGGGAATTGTGGATCTATTTTAATTGTTCATCTGTTGTGTATTTAATTTTTGTAAGTGGTATCTATCAAGAAATTTGTCCATTTCTTTTAGATTTTTCAATTTTGTGGATTACAGGTTTTTTAATGATGGTCTAATCATTCTCTGGATTTCCTCCATTCCTGTTATTATTTCTGCCTTTTAGTTTTTTATTTTGTTAACAACCTAAATGTCCCTCAATCAAAGAATGGATAAGGAAAATGTGGTACATTTACACTATGGAGTACTAAACAGCAGAAAAAATGACATCTTGAAATATGCAGTCAAATGGATGGAGCTAGAAAACACTATATTGAGTGAGGCAACTCAGCCGCAAACAATTTTTAAACTTAAAGCAAAGAAAACCAACCTAAAAATCACAATCCCAGAGAACAATGAGGACACTATGAGAGGCATACATGGTTCTAACCTACATGGGAAGTAGGAAAAGATAAGCTCTCCTGAGTAAATTGATAGCAATGTTACCATGGGAGAGGGTTGAAAGGGAAGGAAGAGGAAGGAAGGGAAGCAGAGAAAAATGTATAGCTCAATAAAATCAATTTAAAAAATGAAAACAAAAAGAAGTATAATTCATTATTTTATTTAAATAACTTTTTTCATTTATTTTGCATACCAACCAATTTCCCCTCCCTCCACTTCACCCATCACAGTCCCTGTTCCCATATACTCCCTTCCCCATCCACTCTCCCTCCATCTCCATTTCAAAAGGGACAGACCTCCCATGGAGTTGCACAAAGCACTACACAGCAAGTTGAGGCAGAACTGAGCTCTTTCCCTTAGGTCAAGTCCCGGCCAGGTAATATAGCACTGGGTATTGGTGACAGAAACTTGAAAGTAGAATGATACATGATTTCCTACAGGTACAGAAGGAGGATACATGAAAATGTTGTGTAGATCATGGTGGAGATCAGTAAATATGTGGTATACTTGCCAAAAAATTAAATTGATCCATGGGGGGGGGGGGGCTAAGGTGTATTAATCTCTGTACTTTAGAGAACATTTGCATTATTGGAGGAGCAGGTGACAAAGACAACACTGAAACATTAAAATGTAGGATTGAGGAAGAACTATACATATAGCAATAAAACTGAATTAAGCATAACAGTGTCAGAATATTATCTCACATAATATATCTGGACTTCTTTTCAGAGTGGTCATGTATATAGTGTTCAATGTTTAACCTATTTCTATTAGTACAGTTGTTACATTTAGATACAGGTAGATTATTTTTTGGCTTCTCCTATGGATACTTTCTCTGCATGTGTTTTATCTTCATCCTCACAAATGCACCCATACACTTTTTTTTTATGATGAAATAAAGTATACTCTACTTACCTATAAGGAAAAACTGCTCAAAAATTGCACTTCAGTTATTCATTTACCATTTATCAAAAAAAGTATTATTGAGTCTCTCTTGTTCAGAGTGTTTTTCTTCATTTGAATTATTTTAGTATTCTGGATGAATAAGGGAGGGCTGGAATACTTGGATCTTTAGTTTGATTTCACTGAGTACAGTGTCAAGATTACAATGATAATCCTTAGGTAACATATTGTTTTCTATTTACACTTAGATTGTTGACAATTTACAATCTGTAGTAAACATTATCATTAATTAAATATTATACTTTTTCTTTTTGTTGTTATTTTGAAAACAGGACTTGTTGGTCTTCTATGCATAGAGCAAGCTTCACTTTAATTCACAATGGTTCTGGCCTCAGCTTTTCTGGTACTTGGATTATGATATATATATATATATATATATATATATATATATATATATATCGTCATATAATCTTTAGTCTTTACTATCTGTCCTTGTTCTACAATGCTATGTCTTTATTTTCATGTTTTATCCATATCTTAAATTGATAGAAAACTTTAACTTTCTATCTATAGTACATGTACTTTGAGACATTGAAGTCAAACAAAAGTTTATATAGAACTCAAACATAACTCATCAAATTTATTTATTTTTAGTATTTTATTAATTCATGTATTTTGTAAATATGGGTACTTTTCTGCATATACATCTGCACAGCAGAAAGAAAGCATCAGACAGTTGTGAGCTAGCATGTGGGTGCTGGGAATTGAACTCAGAACAGCAGCAAGTGATCTTATACACTGAGCCATCTCTCCAACCCCATTTATCTAATTTATTTTTTTCTATTATGTGCAATGGTGTTTTGCCTGCATGCATGTATGTCTGTGTGAAGGTGTTGGATCTTGGAATTACAGACAGTTGTGAGCTACCATGTGGGTGCTGAGAAGTGAACCTGGGTTTTCTGGAAGAGCAGTCATTGCTGCTTAACTGCTGAGCCATTTCTCCAAACTTTAATTCATTTTTTAATACTTTCACATTTGTGTGTTTTACCAGCATGCATGTATACTAGTACCTATGAGGGTCAGAAAAGGGTACTAGATTCTTTGAATCAGTAGTTGAATGTGGCTGTAAACCTCTGTGGGTTTACTGGGAACCAAACCTAAGTCTTTTGCAAGAACAAAGGTACTCTTAACTGCTGAGTCATACCATCAGGCCTATAAAATATGATTCAGCTAATAGTACTTGGTATCACAATGTGTTTTTAGTGATTGAATCTGTTGCTTAACAATTAAATTCATTCATATAATATATTCTAATTATCTTTCCACTGCATTCTCTTATCTCTCTTCCACCACAGTTGGCCTCCATTTTTTTCTAATATCTCTTTCCCATGTTCTTATATTTTTGTTTCGTGGCCCAGTAGATTTATCTTGAGCTGTCTGTGTGATAGTGTGCAACTAGCCAGTAAAACCTGCTGGGCTCAGTTGTGGACACCAAACTGACCACAATCACTACTCCTCCCCGACAAGTTTGATAATTAATAGTTCAACAGAAAAGAAGGGGCTACAAATTTTTTTGTAAGTCAATGCCTGACTGTTGACACCATCAGGCCCAGTAAAAATGAATGCAGATGGTATGACTATGTTGCTGGAAAATGTCATATATGGAATGAAGTCCGCTGCCGTACTCCCTTTCTTCTCATTCTTACCTTGTCTCTATCTACTCTTCTACAGTGTTACTTAAGCTTTTTAGGCAATGGCATAAATGACTTATTTAGGGATAGACCATCAACTTTCTCTATTCTTAGCATATTCGTTAGTCAATGGTATTACTGCCATCTACTTCAAGCAGATATTACACTCTAATAGTAGATTTTGTTTGTGGGTATAAACAAGTATTTATGATAGTTTGAAGCTATGTCAATTTAGTTAATCAATAATATTAAGTACTCTTCTAAGGCTTATAAACTCTCCAAGCATACATTTTTTGACTAGGGTTTAGAGTACTATATATGGATTGTCTTATGGTTTATACCTCACATCCAATCAGTGACTGCTTGACTGCCCCCATAACTGCCATTATATTACATGCGGATAAGTCTTGCCTGGAAAACTGGTGGTGATGACCACTGGATTCACAGATGGGTAAGATCATTGGTGTCTTTTCTTTACCCTGAAGCCTTCCTAGTACCTTCTCACCCTACTAAATATAGCCAGCAAGGAGGAAGCATCAGGGTTAGTTTTGTATTTTACAATCAAGAGATGTATTATCTTCAGAAATATAACTTTATTATATATTTCTGGTTGAAGCTAAGAGTAGTGACAAGAACTAGTATTGAAAGATAAAGATATGACTCCATAGGTAAGAGTCATAGTCTTCACGCAGAGGTCACAGAGCTCAGTTTGTAGCACATGATCAGATCAAAAATGCTTTCAACTGCAGCTTCAGGGAGATCTACAACTCTGGCATCCTCGGGTGTCTACACTCAAAATCCTATACCAGACAGTGATATATATATAGTACACATACACATGATTAAAATACAATAAAACAGTAAGTATAATATAAAAGCAAGTCTTTTATAGAAGTTCTATTGTGTTTGGTACCTGTGGGGTCTCACTAACCAATGATTTACATGGACATAGTGCACAGTTGGCACTGGGATTATTATATAGTAACTCACTGTTTTTGAATCATCATTATTTAATCACGAAAGATACCTCCCTTCAAACTCTCTTGAACACAACCTTGCTGGTAAGCCACAGCCATGTGGCAATACACAGATTAATAGAAACAGGTTACCATGAGGACCCTAAGGGAGACATACATAGATCTAATCTACATGGGTAGTAGAAAAAGACAAGATCTCCTGAATAAATTGAGAGCATGGGAACCTTGGGGAGGGTTGAAGGGGAGGGCAGAGGCAGGGACGGGAGCAGAGAAAAATGTAGAGCTCAACGAAAATCAATAAAAAACAAGAAACAGGTTAAATTAAGATGTAAGAGCTAGCTGATAAGAAGCTAGAGCTAATAGACCAAACAGTGATTTAATTAATGCAATTTTTGTGTGGTTATTTCAGCAGTCTGGGCAGCCAGGAACAAACAGCCTTCCTACAACACAATACTTTCTTTCTTTCTTTCTTTCTTTCTTTCTTTCTTTCTTTCTTTCTTTCTTTCTTTCTTTTTCCTTGAATAGAGTTTATTTTATTTATTTATTTATTTTTTTATTAAAAAAAATCTCTGCTTCCTCCCAGGCTCCCATTTCCCTCCCCCTCCTCCCGCCCCTCTCCCCCTCCCCCCACTTCTCTCCCCCTCCCTCTCCAGTCTGAAGAGCAGTCAGGGTTCCCTGCCTGTGGAAAGTCCAGGGTCTTCTCCCCTCCCTCCAGGACTAGGAAGGTGAACATCCAAACTGGCTAGGCTCCCGCAAAGCCAGAACATGAAGTAGGAACAAAACCCCATGCCATTGTGCTTGGCTTCTCATCAGCCCTCATTGTCCGCCATGTTCAGAGAGTCTGGTTTTATCCCATGCTTTTTCAGTCACAGTCCAGCTGGTCTTGGTTAGCAACCAATAGATCAGCCCCACTGTCTCGGTGGATGGACGCACCTCTCGTGGTCCTGACTTCCATGCTCATGTTCTACCTCTTTTCTGCTCCTCATTGGGACTTTGGGAGCTTAGTCTGCTGTTCCAGTGTGGGTCTCTGTCTCTATCTCCATCCATCGCTAGATGAAGGTTCTATGGTGATATGCAAGATATTCATCAGTATGGTTATAGGATAGGGTCATTTCAGGTTCCCTATCCTCAGCTGCCCAAGGAACTAACTGGGGACATTGCCCTGGGCACCTGGGCGCCACTCTAGGTTCATGTCTCTTACCAACCCTAAGGTGGTTCCCTGAATTAAGTTATGTGATTCCCTGCTCCTCTATCCAACCTTGTTTTATCCCCAATCATCCTGTTTCCCCAAGTTCCCTCCATCCTCCCCTTGTCACTTTTCTCTCCCCATCTCCCCTTACCCCCATCCCACCCCACCCCCAAGGTCCCAGTTTTTTGCCCAGCAATCTTGTCTATTTCCCATAGCAGGGATAATAACTATATGTTTTTCTTTGGGTTCACCTTCTTATTTAGCTTCTTTAGGATCACAAATTATAGACTCAGTGACCTATATTTATGGCTAGAAACCAATTATGAGTGAGTACATCCAAAAACCTCCCTACCAAAAAAAGCCCAGGACCAGATGGTTTCAATGCGGAATTCTACCAGAACTTCCAAGAAGACCTAATACCTATACTCCTTAATGTATTTCACAACATAGAAACAGAAGAGTCATTGCCAAATTCCTTTTATGAAGCTATAGTTACTCTCATACCAAAACCGCACAAAGACTCAACCAAGAAAGAGAATTATAGGCCAATCTCACTCATGAACATCGATGCAAAAATCCTCAACAAAATACTGGCAAACCGAATCCAAGAACACATTAGAAAAATTATCCATTATGATCAAGTAGGCTTCATCCCAGAGATGCAGGGCTGGTTCAACATACGAAAATCTATCAATGTAATCCATCATATAAATAAACTGAAAGAAAAAAACCATATGATCGTTTTATTAGATGCTGAAAAAGCATTTGACAAAATTCAACATCCCTTTATGATAAAAGTCTTGGCGAGATTAGGGATACAAGGGTCATACCTAAATATAATGAAAGCTATTTACAGCAAGCCGACAGCTAACATCAAATTAAACGGAGAAAAACGCAAAGCCATCCCACTCAAATCAGGAACAAGACAAGGATGTCCACTCTCTCCATACCTCTTCAATATAGTGCTTGAAGTTCTAGCAATAGCAATAAGACAACATAAGGGGATCAAGGGGATTCGAATCGGAAAGGAAGAAGTTAAACATTCGTTATTTGCAGATGATATGATAGTGTACATAAGTGACCCCAAAAACTCCACCAAAGAAATCCTACAGCTGATAAACACCTTTAGTAATGTGGCAGAACACAATACTTTCTTAATCATCTTCTATTTATGCAATTTTAAGGTTTTGATTTTAGTTTTAAAACAATACTTTGGTTCATGCTCAGGTGACCATCAGTTATAGTTCCTCAATGATTTCTGAATCAAATACAATTATCAATAACTCTCTTCATGTTTATCAATAATCATTTCCCGTTTTTATTACAGGTGCATAGAGCTGCCTTAATTCAAAACATTGGGGTTTTTTTTGGCATACTTTCAGCATTGGAAAATATGTAACATCCTTAATTTTAGTCTTTCAATACCCGCTCAATGACCCATCTGTACTCATGACATGTTCTTCTTCTGGTCCAAGCCTCATACCATTGCCTTCATGTTGAATTTTATATTTTTTAATCCCTGCTTACGTTGTTTTGTACTTCTCCAGGCTGCTCATTTGTGTTTTCAAACTTCAACATTTGCTTTCTATTTTTTAAATATTCTGTAACTTATGCTTCGGAGGATATTTAACGTTATGTTATCACTCATATTTGTCAAAATGCAATATGTAGCCATAGTTATTCAGGATTTCCCTTATGGGAATATAAAATAGTCTACACATTGTTTATGTGAATTATAAAATATGATTTATCTTCAATCTTATGTTCTGTTATGCTTTAAAAATTATTGTGCATTTTTCCATATACATATTATGAATTGTGTTGTCTTTGAATATATTTTTATTCAATAATTCATCCATTATCATATGTCATTTTTGTTTTGATTTGTGTACCACATTAGATTTTCTTAAAACATTGTTAATAAAGAATTTTAATCATTAAATTTATCTAATTTAGATTTGCTTGAGTTTTTATTTTTCATGTTTCAAAGTTTATTTTCTTGAATTTTTGTTCTTCATCATCTTTTCCTTTATCTCAATTGTTTCATGATCTAAACAGAATAATGTGTTTTTGTATTAGAAAACCCCAGTGAGTTCAGGATGGTGCAAGAGACTTTAAGGTAATTAAAGAATCTCTTATCAAGGCATCGGTGTCTTTTCAAGAATCTTTTTAAAATCCGCAAATACAAGTATCCAAATTATGATTAAGAAAATCTAAGAAATATCCATCTTTGTGTCTTTATAGAACTAAGGACCTTTTATATCATGCCTTTATAGAGCATATTATTTGAGTAATATGAGGTAGCACAATGCCTAAAATAAAAAAATTATTATTTTTATCAACTAAGTAAATGAGATAATTTAACATTTAAACTAAAGAGGAAAAAAGAGGAACGATGGTAGCTTAAAATAAAGAATTCTGACAAGCACATTTATCATTTAGGCACAGTGGAGGAACTGGCCTGAGGGCTATTCTATTTAGAATGTTCCATCTGTACTATCGCATCCCTGAAGTAAAGTATAATAAGGGCGTGGTATCCCAATTAAAATATTGGAAATGTCAGTGGGCCAAAAGGATTACCTTTATATGTTTCATGAGATGAGTATGATAATCAGATAGTTCAGGCATGAGTTATTTGGGAATATTTTGAGAATAATCGAATGACTTGTGTTTTAATTTTGTTTTCTTTCTATTTTTCCTAAAGGGGGCTATTTATCTAGTCCCTGAACATACATATTGTGATTTGACTGTAGACTGGATCACAGTGAACTTTCAAAGTAACTAATATTATGAAAAAATATCCAAAGTTAACCATACCTTGGGAGCACTTCAGCAATAGAAACACAACTGTACTTTAGAGGGAGTAGAAATCAGAATTGTTTCATTATTAGAGTTTTTTCAACTTTGTAGAAGGTTGCACGTTCACGGATTTTAAACAGTTTTCACATCTCATCTTTTGATTTTTGTTTTGTTTTATTTTGGTTTGGTTTATTTTTCAAGACAGGGTTTTTATGGGGCACACGTTTTAGAGCAAGTGGGCTTTGAACTCATAGATATCTGCCTGCCTCTGCCTCCTGAGTTCTGGGATAAAGGTGTGCACCATCTCCACATCTCATCTCGGAGATCTCTTTACATTAAAACCAATGGCTAGAAAGCTAATTGTAGCTATAATAAAAAATAAAGAGTAAATTAGTAACTATTTTATATGGACTAATAATCCATTTCTCTAACAGTTTATCATTTATCAATTTCCAAATCATAAAAATGTCTGAAAGTTAATAAAAGATTCTGTAACAAGTCTTACCTAATTTCTTTCCTAATTTGGCAAACAAATCAGAAATTGAAATAAAGCAAGTAAAAGGGATTAAATCACCATTTTGATAATAATATTGATTACATCAAAATAATCAAAATCAAGCAAATAAACAGTAGATATGTTTACTGGTCACTCAAAGTAAACATAAGACTGGCAGTGGTGGCACACACCTTTAATCCCAGAATTTTGGAGACAGAGGCAAGCAGATCTCTGAGATTGAGGCCTGCCAAGACTACAAAGTAAGTTCCAGGACAGTCAGGAGCCAGAGCTACCCAGAGAAGCCTTGTCTCCCTGTCTCAAAAATACAGCAACAACAAAAAGTCAAAGCAAATCCCTAAAATGTCTGCTTTTGAAACATGAGCAAAACTTAAAACTACATGAATAAAATCCTTTGGAACAAAAATACATTCCGAACATCAGAGCGGGGAGGGCCTTGGACTTTCCACAGGACAGGGAACCCTGACTGCTCTTTGGACTGGAGAGGGAGGGGGAGAGGAGCCGGGGGAGGGGGAGAAGGGTGGGACGAGGGGGAGGGAAATGGGAGGCCGGGAGGAGGCGGAAACTTTTTTTTCTTTTCTTTTTCTCAATAAAAAAAAAAAAAGAAAAAAAATAATAAAAATAGTATATCTCTTAGATTCCATTAAAAAAAAATACATTCCGATTAACGATCTGTAATTTGCCAGTTGATTTATCTTCTATGTGATCTCAACATCTGTTCTGCAAAACTTTGTTGCTTATAATAGCAGATAATGTTTATTGACATTTAAAATAAGTCAAAATTGGATGCACAAATTAATTATTTTAAGTTCTTTTAAGGTGTGTGCACAAATACACCTAAATAAGTAATCTTAACGCAAAACATTCTGAGTGGAATTTTGAATTTTCTGGGATTGCAATGAGTGAACTTTCTAGAAGTAAGAAATAATTATGTCTTATCTATAATAACAAATGTACATGAAACTTCAATGAGAGAAACTTCTAACTGAACACAGGAAATAATCTTAATTCACTGTAACATAACTTAATATATTGTAACATAAAGTGTTATATATAATAGTAGTTCACAGAGGTAAAGATAATTAGATCAGTATGTCTTGAGTACATGAAGACTGTGACTAGCATTTAGCCTAACTTTTGAAGATGGTTCTACATTGGTCCCTGCTTTGAGCATCTTTCTATGAACAAACTAGGCATGTGGGACTGATGGGTACAGTATAAAAAGTTATTAAGAAGTATATCACATAAAGATAAGCCTTGCAGAGGTAATCAGGCTCACGGATTCTTGATTGTGAAGCAATCCAAATTATAAAGAGAATAATCTGCTTTACAGAAATTTTGCCATGAGACTTGAGCAGATGGAGCAATGAGGCTTATATCCTAGGAATTGTACAGTGGGCTCTCACATATACCAAGTGATATTTTGTTATATTTTTATAAGAAATCAGAAAGCATAAGTCCAAAGTTGCACCAGATGTTGGCTAGTCTCCACGTAATCCTTTGGGTTATCGGGTATTTTCCAATATTTAGTTCACAGTGCCTGACTATGTTCATACTAAACATAATGTGAAGACATCAAATTACTAGTATGTAATCTGTTCTGCATTCTGAATTGAATACACAGATGGCATTTATATTAATACAAGTGAGCAAAACAGCAAATGGTTGGCAAGCTACTTGAAATTTCCTCAGAAACTAGAATTTCAAAACAGAAAGATAACTTAAAATGTTCAAGTTAAATGCATCAATAGTCAGGAAACTCCATATAAATATAACCTCCTAGACAAGCTTTAAAGATATAAATTTATGTTGCCCAAATTATGCAGGAGTGATCCCTGTAAAATGAAGTAAGTCATGAATATAGGAGCCAATCATGCAACACAGGAATCTAGGAATAAAGTATCAATTAGTAGGCAAATACTGTAATAATCCATGGCATGTAAAAGGTATCTTTCCATGCATAAAAAAATATAGAGTGCCGGGCGATGGTGGCGCACGCCTTTAATCCCAGCACTCGGGAGACAGAGGCAGGTGGATCTCTGTGAGGTCGAGACCAGCCTGGTCTACAGAGCTAGTTTCAGGACAGGCTCCAAAGCCACAGAGAAATCCTGTCTCGAAAAACCAAAAATAAATAAATAAATAAATAAATAAATAAATAAATAAATAAATAAATAAATATAGAGAGAAAAATATTGAGAACTTACTAGTTGAGGATGCCTCTAATTATTTTGTGATTATTCAATTAAGTTTGAATCAGGTGTGCAAAGTGAAGTGAAATACAGATGATCAAAACTCAAGAGATACTTTAAGTACCAAGAAAATTAAGACTTCTTATTAGTAAATCAAAATGACTTTGAAACATTTCTTAAATCTAGTAACTATATCAGAATACAGGATTATAATACCTTATCAGTCCTGCAGGATAAACACACACACACACACAGAGAGGGAGTCAGACTCAGAGAGAAAGCAAGAGATAGACAAAGACAGAAAGAGAAAGAATTCTGAAAATTTTTCGGAAGAAGAATATCAAATCATATAAAGAATGATAATTACATAGCAGCATGTGTAAAATTCATACGTTTTATTCAAGTTTTTTCCTTTTTAAAATGTAATTATTTGATTTTTAATTTTATTTTACATTCCAACCACAAGTTTTACCTCCCATTTCTCCTCCAACCCCACTTTGCCTCCCATGTAGCACAACTCCCATCCTCTCCTCCCAACAAGTAAAGGCTCCCATAGAGAGTCAACAAAGTCTGGCAAATAAAGTTGAGGCTAGACCAAGCCCCTCCCCATGCATTAAGACGGAGTGTGCTATTCCACTATAGGGATCCAACACGTTAGCTCATGCCCCAGGGTTAGATCGTGGTCATACTGACAGGGGCCCCATGAGGTAACCCAAGCTTCACCACTGTCTTCCACATATGGAGGCTTCGTTCGGTCCATGGAGACTACACAGCTGTCTGTCCTGAATTCACGGTTCAGCTGTCTGGATTTCTCCCTCATAATCTTGGATCTTGACTGCTCTTGCTCATATAGTCCATCCTCCCTCTCTTCTATGGGATTCTCAGAACTCGGCCCTTTGTTTGGCTGTGGATCTCTGCATCTGGCTCATCAGTTACTGGATGAAGGCTTTATAATATTAGTTGGGGTATTCACCAATCTGATTACATGGGAAAGTCAGTGTTAGTTCTGGCACCCTCTCCACTATTGCTAGAAGTTTTAGCTGGGAACATCCATGCGGATTCATGGGAATTTACCCAACAGCAGATTTTCTCTAATCCCAGAGTGACTCTATCAAGATCTCTTTTTGATTATTCTCCCACTCCGTCCCTCTCTCCTGTCGACCAGCCCGTTCACTCATGTTTTCATCTCCCAACCCGTCCCCTTTACCAGCACCCCTTGTCCCTAGTTTGCCTAAAAGATCTCATTTAATTCCTCTTCCTCCGGTGATCCATGTGTCTCTCTTAGGGTCTTATTACCTAGCCTCTCTGGAACTGTGGATTGTAGTCTGGTTATCCTTTGTTTTACATATAATATCCACTTATGAGGTGTATTTGTGTTGTTTTGTTGTTTTTGTCTGTTTGTTTATTTGGTTGGTTTGTCTTTTTCGTTGCTGTTTTTGATTTTGTTTTTTAAAATAGAGTTAGGAGGGCTGGGAATGGTCAAAAGCACTTGCTGCTCTTGCAGAGGATCCAGTTGCTTTTTTTCCCCTCAGCATTCACCTGGCTGCTCGGCTCAAAAACACCTGGAAGTTCCAGGTGACCTGTTATCCTAACCTATCCCTCAGGGGAACCACACACTGTGAAACAATATCTTCGTGTAAGCAAGACTATCACAGTCATTAAACTGTTTTTAAATATTTTTATTTTGAAAGATAAATTGGAGGATTAAAGATACTGCTTAAATTCTATTAATTTAAGTCCAAATTATTTTCATTTAATGTCATGGAATTATAATTTGATTAGTGAGGAAAGTCATTTCTATACTTTACTTCTAATAATGTATAAATCTCTTTTATTTCCAACCTTTAACATATTCATTGCCTTACATATGAAATAAAGAACAAATGAGATAAAGAAATAGACCATCTTAAATTACTTTCGTCATTAATATAAACTATAATGTAGTGTTTGGTGAAGAATGATGGAATGAATATTTTAAAGTGACAGGCTGATAGGATATTTTGCCTGTAATACCTAAATGAGAATGCAGAAGGCTTATCTTAATTGGTGTGGCAAGACAATGTGTTGTATGGAATTGCAGGGCAGCTCAATTAAGTGTAAGTAGATCAACACGTTACTGATGCAAATTTTAAGATATTTACAAAAATGCACAGTGAATAATTTGTTTCCAAACTCAGCATTTCAACATCATATTATAATAATTTCAATAGAGAATAATGGAAAGACTAACTATGAAGTTCACAGCCCTCAGATTAAGAATCAAAAAGTAAACATTATAACTGAAGACTAAAAACTGTGAGCTTCTAAAACTACATTGTGAGAATGTTAAAGCATGGTTTTTCTTACTACAAGTTTTACAATTCTGGAATGTTTCTATATTTTATTAAGTTATCTTTTAAATATCTTTACTTTGAAAACTAACAAACACAAAAACAAACAAACAAAAAACATAAACATAATATGTTTGGAAGTGTGATGTATTTGCATTCCAGAATATGGGTTTGGTGGTGGACATGTGAATGTTGAGGTAGACTAAATGTTATTTAACAGTCTCCGTGGGTGTTAGCAGTTTTATACATATATTATTGTTTCAGTGTGATAGGCTAGAAACATGAATGATGTACCATTTCATACATTGTGTTAGTATTTCAAATTTCATGTGAAGATTTTCTTATAAACCAGAACTTGGCTATAGTTACTTTATAGAAGGAAATAATGTAGAAAATTAGTGTGGAAGAATCTGCTTGCACAGGTACGGGTCTCCATACTGAGAAAGGTGATAAATACCTTTTGGCAATTTATAGATCTAGATAAACATATTGAAACTAATGCTTACAATTCCTGAAATATTAACCCACTCATACATAGTTAAACATTAAAATGACTAAGGAAGATGAATGGGCTTGTTTTCAAACATCCCTTGATATTGAAAATTTTCTCCTGCAAAGATTAATTTTCTTGAACAAAATCTTCCTGCTTCTGGCGTGGCATACAGAACTCTATTGAGAGTTTCATTGTCAGCAACTGTAAGATTGCCAAAAGATGGTATAAAGTAAATGGATACTCAAAAATAAGTTTTATTTATTTGTTTGTTTGTTTGTTTTGTTTTGCTTTTTGAGACAGGGTTTCTCTGTGGTTTTGGAGCCTGTCCTGGAACTAGGCTGGTCTCTAACTCAGAGAGATTCGCCTGCCTCTGCCTCCCGAGTGCTGAGATTAAAGGCATGTGCCACCACCGCCCGGCTCTCAAAAATAAATTTAAAAAAAAATTTACAGCATATTTTTATTTTCCATGTCTTTGGTATTACAGTTAATTTGGACAATACTATTAATTTCACATGTATCGTAGAACAAACTGGAAGTCAAATGAGAAAAACGCCCCATCTCAGTATCAGGGTCTTTGAAATGTTTCAACTATATGTTCACTTTGTATCAACCACAATTTTGGATATTTTCTTTGCAACATGAATCATTATAATTGAGTTTAAGTAATACAAATATTTCTATTAATGACCTCTTTGAGGATCCCTATTCACTGACAAAGATGCTTGTTTATGAAACTATGGCTCTTTCTTCAGTTCCTTAACGAGGGATCAACCATACTTCATGAAACATATCTTACTTTCGATAATTTAGACTTATTTTTGGATCAGAGAGGAGTCCAAATTGAGATAAACTGATGAATTTTTCTACACTAAGATGCAATCTAAATTCAAATCCAGCCTGACCTTTTTCCTGAGGGCAAACGAACACCTCTGAGCTATTTTGTCAGAGTACAACCTGATTGATAAATTATTCTACGCTTTCGCTCTCAGCGTGTCTTCCTTGAAAATTTGCACTTCAATTATCATAGTTTTCTGTAATCAAATACTTTGAAATGCTACTAGATGTTCTTTAGATATCATCAATGCCATGGAAACAGTTACAGTGAAGACACAGAACATATCACAAAATCTTTCCTCATGACACACTCAGGACACATTTCTCATGATATGGCATGCTACATATACTTTCTTCTTTCCATACTATGTGTAACTTAAGAATAAAGTCAAGCAGAGGCAAGGAGGAGCTAGCACGGGCTTGATCAGAACACAATATATTCAGTAATGAAATTCTCAAAAAATTAACTTGCAAAGTACACTGCATTGAAATGTTCTAAAATATTCAGATCTGTATTGTTTTCCTGGTCCATGATAATGTTTGAAAATGTAGATGAAAATCTTAACTATAACACACATTTGGAAGAAGAGTAAACCTTCAAAGATATATATTCTCCAAATTGTATGTGATTTAACAATATCGATTTCACTTACCACAATGGTAAAATGTACCAACTCTATAAATGAAATAAGATGATTCCTATGTGGTACACATTTAGCCTTTTAACAGTTCAAAAGCCAAGTCAGGGTTTGTCTTACTGTATAAAACAAGAAATCCACTGAAGATGCAATTTTAGCACAATGGATCTCATCATACCATTCCTCGGGGCGTTTTTCATTTGAACACCACACGTATTGCCAGGGGGCTCTAACTATAACACAGTCACTCTTTCCACAAGCATTAACCCCACCCAGCCTGGCCTGAAAAGCACCTTTGTCAAGTTAATGCTCACTACTCAGAAAGCCCTAGATTCCTCAGAACTTCTAGGTTTCTCATGGTGCTTCTTCATCTCCATATCCAGACATCTTTAAGATGGCATTTTTCTGAAAGATTTTGTGCACACGATTTTTTTCCAGCTCCATTCTTATTTCTAGCATGTAGCTACTTTGCCAGTATGAAGTTTCCCTATTACCCCTGGATCTAACATAGCCACTCATTGTACATTTCATGTTTCCTATACTACATACTACATGCTACACATAAAGATCACTCCATTTCTGAGGCTGTTTTCTTTAAAAATCACTAAGTAGTCCCAAGATTAAATGCTTCACTATTCAAATTATATTTTTCTGACAGAAGGAAAAGGGAAAAAATTAGGCTATGTGATTTTACCTCAAATATTTTAAACATGTTTATAAGTGTCTTTGGCACGGTGCTCATTTGAAAAGAATAGCTATTTTCATCATATTTCAACTAATGAAAGCCAATTTAAAAGCATTTGAATCCTATAAAAATATTGTATTTCTTTGTGTGCTTTTCACTCTAAACTGTGTCTTGATGAAACATTAAGTTTGAAATATTTATCCTCTTTTGCTTCACTAAGTCACACCACAGAGAGTTGGAAAAGAACCAAATTAAAAGACCTTATAAAATTAGTTTTCAAGCTAATGTCAATGTGTGGGTGTGGACAAAAAGATGGACATTAGTTTTCAAGCGAAAGTCAATGAGTGGGTGTGGGGAAAAAAAGATGGACATTAGTTTTCAAGCTAAAGAGTCAATGTGTCGATATGGCAAAAAGATGCACATTAATTTCCTTGGGAAATCATCTTCATTTTCAGTCTGTATTCAAAAGCAATGCTCCACTTCTGGGATAGTCCTGTCACCGTAAACAGCCTAGAAAGAGAAGATGGGGAAGGACTCCACACAGGAGACAGCTGAGTCCGTGGTAAGGAAGACAAAAATCACTTATTGCCACAGTTGAATTTTTCATAAAACACATGAATTTTACTTTGACATTTTATTTTCTTACATATTCCAAGTATTTGCAAACATAGAATTATGAGACAGGTGTAATATATTTCAGTGTTTTAAAAAAAATGATAAATTGAACAAACCATGAAGAAAATACCTCTAAATTACATGGAGGAAAATTTGAATAAAAATCTCATTGAGGTAGAAAAATTTATTTTTCTCTGTCAAAATGAAATAAACTAGATATAATTTGTGAGTATGTCTTCAATCCAATTCAAATCCATTTTAGGGCATTCACCTCCATTCAGGAATGGAATTCTATTCTGAGCACTTACTACACTGTGTGAATATTTGACACCTATGATTGTAGCTTCATTATAGACAAGAACTGTGATCGTTACTAATAAATATCACAGGAAACTATGACAGCATTGCATCTAAGATAGGAGCTTCAGAAATCATCACTGGAGCCAAGACCATTCACTTTTCCTCCATTGTCTCTAAGAGTGTATATAGTGGTTCTTTGGAGGGAATCTTTAGTAGCGATTATAAGAAAAAGTACAGAAAAGAGATAGACAGGTTTGCGTGAGGATGCAGCAGCATAACGAATGCTTGGGAACACTCAGTTAATAGTTATGGGTTTAGTTAGCTGCGCGTGTGGAGAGTGACTAAATGTGATTGTCTAAGGTACTCTCCCGCGAAACATCTTTATAAACATGTCTGTGCATGGAGAGTTACACCAGCCGGAGAAATTTCAGAGCATCTGATTGAACATTGCCTTATTCTTTCAAGTGTAAATAAACTGACTCAAGATTGCTCCCAAATCTGGACCATCCAGATGGCCCCACTAGATATCCAATTGATGAGGCAAGGTGTTTCAAGTATTTTAATTGTATTTTATACTCCATTTTCATGTATGCATTTATTGAATGAACAGGAGTTGTTAGAAGGAAAATCAGGAAACACTTTCACTTTGTCCTTTCAACACCAAAACTTAAAGCATTAACGCTCCCCTTTTTTTTCTTATAAAGATTTATTTATTGTGTATACAATGTTCTGCCTGCATGTGTCCCTGCAGGCCAGAAGTTGGCACCAGATTTTATTACAGGTGGTTGTGAGCCACCATGTGGTTGCTGGGAATTGAACTCAGGACCTGTAGAAGAACAATAGGTGCTCTTAATCACTGAGCCATCTCTCCAGCCCAACGCTCACTTTTCTAGTTGGACAACATTGTGGCAGATGAAGTTACCTTTGTGTATAGTTTAGATCTCAAGAGTATAAATTTTAAGTGTTAAAAACTTTGGTTTCACTGAAATTAAAATGCAATCTTTCACTCAATCGAGAGTTGCTCCATTTACTGATACACGAACCTGATTACGGTTAAAAACACAGCAGAGTGGAAATATCCTTCTTGTTCTCACTACTGAATGCCCTTCATATGTCTGTAGTCTACAAAGAGAACACTCAGATATGAAGACAAGGCCATATGTAACTAGTGCATTTGTTGGCTGACATTAGCCTGCACCAGTGAAAGGAGCCCTAATATATTTTCTCACTCTAGTGGATTACTTTCTAGATTGTTCAAAAACTAAACCATGAGGAAATCTGGTAATGTTTTATTAGGAGATCAGGATGCCCCCTTCTTATTTTTATTGTATTCTATCTTCTTTCTTTTTCTTATATGGTGACCTTTAGATGATTTAAGTTTTATTTTTATCCAGTCTACTCTTTAACCATATATAACTGTATTTTGCTTCTCTTAGTGACAATATTCCTTTAATGCACGGTGCATCTTTCTATTCATCTATGCTTTTTAGAAACCTTCAAGCTAGAATCAACTTTGCTCCTCAGTCATTGTGGTTCCAATGTTAATATATATTTGTATGTTTTAAGCATACCTGTGCATAATACATAAATATGCAAATGTATATATAATATAACATAATGTATAAGTATATATATACACAAACTATACATAAATAAATATATAAACATCATAATCATATTTTGAAGAAGCTGCTATGATCTGCTCATCTTTAAACCTTTAGCTAAATTAAAGAATAAAGGATAAAGAACAAATCCTGGATAAAATGTCACACATTCTTTAGATGCAATAGGACATACATATTTCACTCATTTCTCATTCTTTTAACCTTCTAGATTTAAATCATACTTGAAACAGAAACAATATAGATTGTATCATTTGTACATTATTCTATATATATTATGCATGCACACACACATATATATCGCAAATGATTTTGATTTTACACATAATAACTATAAGTAGATTGTTATATGATGGGATATTGGATACATTCACATATTCTTAATTATTAAATTCAAAACTTACCATATCTGTTACTTCAAACACATGTTTCTTCATAACAAAAGTACTTATGTTTTTGTTTAAACTTTTTTAAAATATACATATTATTACTTACATTCAATGCACTATGACATAGAAACTAATTGTTTGCTTTTCTTTTATAGTAGTAGTGACTTTAAATGTAGTCTTTTTGATTGCTTACTTATGAATGTACTGAAGCATTGAACTGAATTATTTTCAGTCCCTAGGAAATCTTAAACATTATTGGAGTTGAATTAGTTTGTAAAATCAATCTGTTTTTCTTATTAAGTGAAACCAGGATAGAGTGAATTGATTGTTAAAACACAGGGAAGATTTAAATTTATTTTCTTCTATCACTGGGGTCATTATACCTAGATATTTTGATTTGAAAAGAAACTTTATAACAACTTCATGGACATAAATCTATGAAACAAACTATGAAGATGCAAAAAAGAAATTTCTCATGTAACATTTCTGAAGAATGAAATAATAAAAATTTACTTGGTCTATATAATTAAGAATGCTTTTGAAAATGTGCACAAGATACTTAGTTCTCTTAAAGTTCTTCTCTGCTTTGAAGGACTTTTAACCTAAATTTTTATAGAACTCTAAATGCAGAGGCAAAATGAAATCAAGAGACCAGAGTTCAAATAACAAAATTTGTTACCAAAAATTTAAAAAATTAAAGGTATGCCAAGAATAAGCACATATCAAATCTTGATTGCAGTGCTAAAAGTGCCTTACGCTCACATTATTTCCTCAAAGTTTATTATTATACAAAGTATCTTATGAATAAATGGGCTCTGAGAAAGCCATTATTTTTTTTTTTCAAATAAATTTTCAGATGTTGGTAAATAAATAACTCTCAGTTAAGACTATCTGATTATACTAAAATGTATTTTGCAATGTAGAATGATTTTGCTCCATATTTTAGAGTATGCATTTAATTAGCTTTAATGAAAGATATGAAAAGTTGAATACTAACTCATATTCTATTTTCAAGGCAGTTATAGGGCTGGAGAGATGATTCAGAAGTTAAGAGCACTTGCTGCTCTTGCAGGGGATCCTAGTTGGATTCCTACCTCCTACAAGGCAGCTCACCACTCTCAGTTATTCTTGAACCCTATGATCAAATATATTCACCTGGGGGAGCCTTTGACTAATGTTTGATTAAATGAGTGCAATTCTTTTCAGTAACCTGTAATGCTGCCTAGACTTGAGCAAGTGGTAGCTAAACACTTTCCTGGCAACACTTGAAATCCTAACATGGCTGCCTGTGTGTTCCTTTACCCTTAAACTCTCACCTCTGGGTGTTTTTTGCTGCCACAAAGACAACAAGTTAATTAATACAAAAAGGATATTAGATCTAATATTTCTAACAGAAAAGGAATTTTAGATTCAGATACTTGGCTTTGACCCACCATCTGAACGATGTGCTGGCTGAAGTTCTTGTTTGATTTCCTAGTTGCAGGTGAGTAGCACAGCTTCTGAGTTTGCAATACTTTTTACAAAGCAGGAAAGAGAAAGGGGAGAAGTGCTGGGCACTTTCATGAGGAGATAAAATATTTCCCTAGTACTCCAGCAGACTTTCTCTTTCTCATCATAACTCAAAACTGTATTCTGTAAGGAATTTCATATGTGATTTGGAGGCAAAAATTCCAGTCTTTTATATTCCAGGACAGACTGAGGAAACCTGTATAACCAGAGACAACAGAGATCAAAGTAAAAAGGCAGCCAGAGTTGTAGAAGAGTTAAAACAGGGACAAACAATCCGATTGGGACTAGAAACTGTGACTAGCTTCTGTGTGCCAGGTAGCTGTTTTGGTGGGATCTCCCATTATGTCCCCCTGTCTGGTACAGTCCCCACTCCATTTCTACCCCAAGATTCTAGGAGTTCAGCACAGTGCTTGTCTACGGATCTCTGCCAACACTTCCATCAGTTACTGGATAGAGTATCTCTATTGGCAATTAGGAAAGTCAGCAATTTGCTTACAGTAATTTCAGTTCAGGCACCCTCTCCACCATTCTTAGGAGTCTTAATTGGCGTCATCCTTGTGAGTTTCTTGAGGTTTCCCTGGCACTAGATTTCTCTTTGATTTCAAAATGGTACCCCTTATCAAGATGTCCCCTTTGTTGTTTTTCCTATTCATCTTGCCTCCAGCCTGCCTTCTGCACCCAGCTTGCCCAGCATATTCCCTCTAGTTTCCATTCCTTTCTCTTCAATCCCTGTCCCAAGTTTACCCAGGAGATCTTTTCTTTTCTACTTCCCCTTGAAAGGGAAATCCATGCATTCTCTTTGGGCCCTTCTTGCTATCTAGCCTCTCTGGAGCTGTGAATTGCAGGTTGGTTATCCTCTACTTTACTTCTAATAACCACCTGAGTGAGTACATACCATGTTTGTATTTCTGGGTCTTGGTCACCTCACTCAAAATCATCTTTTCTAGATCCATCAATTTTTTTTCTGCAAATTTCACAACTGCACATCTAACACAGAGATGATCCATGAAATTTATAAAGAAGCTAAATATCAAAATACCAGATAATCCCATTAAAATGTTATACAGGTCTAAACATAGAATTCTCAACAAAAGAACCTCAAATGATCAAAAAACACGTAAAGAATTGCTCAACGTTCTCAGTCGTCAAGGAAATGCAAATGATCTGAGATACCATCTTACACATGTCAGAAGGACTAAGTTCAAAAATCCTGATGACAGCTTATATTGAAGAGAATGTGTGTGTGTGGGACTCGTGTGTATGTGTGTGTGTGTTTGTGTGTGTGTGTGTAAAACCCTAATTACAAAGAAGGAATGAACTTAAGGAAGTTTTTGAGTAAGGCAAATAAGAAGAGATTTTTGCAGTTTTCATTGTTGTTTCTCCTATAGTTAACAAGGGGATTTAAGTAAACTTATGAGAAAACAGCAGTATGAAGTTAGATATTCTGTAGGAAATAATGAATAAACATTCTTAGTTTTTCCATAAACATTTTATTTTTTACTGGTCAGTTATAGTAATATAAGTCATGACATACAGACAGAACATCACAACTATGGATAATTGAAAAATGCTTCAAAAAGTTCTGACACATTATGAGTTCGGTTATTAATGTTGTGATGTTGATTGTAGTGTCAGACTTTTACACTGCTTTCTTTTTCAAAACTCACTAACCAATGACCCAGCAGTAACTCTGAAATTACAAATGAATTCAGATGTCTATGTATGCATCTGTCTTCAAACTTCATAGAATTAATATAAGGACAAATGTTAGCATCTAGAGAGTGGGAGAAGAATGTGTCCCTGCCACTGAGAGCTCACTTAACAAAGGAGTCCCCAAGACTGGGACAAGTTGGATTGGGAAGGAACAGAAAGCTTCTGATTGTCAAACTATGCAAAAGGCAGAAAGAGTTCCAGTCGTAAACTAAGGTGAGATTGTGATTCGATCAGCAACAGTAAAGGTTCTTCTTATTACTGTTTACCTCTGTAATTTCCTTCTACTTAGATATTAAACCTGTGCAAGAGGAATGAACTCTCTTATATTTACATACAGAGTCTAATAAGTTTGATTTGGAAAGGAAATGATATGCAAATAAAATCAACTAAGGCACTTAATACTAACAACTGATTTTTTTTTTTTTTTTTTTTTTTTATAGTATATTTTTTTTTTTATTAATTTTTTACTGAGAAAAAAAAAACGTTTCCCCCGCCTCCCCGCCTCCCATTTCCCTCCCCCTCCTTCCACCCTTCTCCCCCTCCCCCCACTCCTCTCCCCCTCCCTCTCCAGTCCAAGGAGCAGTCAGGGTTCCCTGCCCTGTGGAAAGTCCAAGGTGCTCCCCCCTTCGTCCATGTCTAGGAAGGTGAACATCCAAACTGGCTAGGCTCCCACAAAGCCAGAACTTGAAGTAGGATCAAAACCCAGGGCCATTGTCCTTGGCTTCTCATCAGCCCCCATTGTTCGCCATGATCAGAGAGTCCGGTTTTATCCCATGCTTCTTCCATCTCATTCCATCTGGCCTTGGTGAGCTCCCAATAGATCAGTCACACTGTCTCAGTGGTTGGGTGCACCCCTTGTGGTCCTGACTTCCTCGCTCATGCTCTCCCTCCTTCCACTCCTCGATGGGAACTTGGGAGCTCAGTCCGGTGCTCCAGTGTGGGTCTCTGTGACTATCTCCATCCATCCCCAGATGAAGGTTCTATGGTGATATGCAAGATATTCGTCAGCATTGCTATAGGATAGGGTCATTTAGGGTTCCCTATCCTCAGCTGCCCAAGCCCAAAAAGATGAACATGGGATGTACTCACTCATAATTGGTTTCTAGCCATAAATAATGGTCACGGAGTATATATTTGGTGAACCTAAAGAAGCTAAATAAGAAGGCGAACTCAAGGAAAAACATATAATTATCCTCTTGGCTATGGGAAGTAGACAAAATTGCCGGGTAGAAGATTTGGGATCTTGGGGGTGGGGTGGGATGGGATTAGCGGGGGATGGGGAGAGAAAAGGGAGAAGGGGAGGATGAGGGAAACTAGGGGAAACAGGTTGATTGGGATAAAGGAAGGTTGGATAGGGGAGTACGGAAGCACAATTCTTAGTTAAGGGAGCCACCTTAGGGTTGGCAAGAGTCTTGAACCTAGAGTGGGTCCCAGGAACCCAAGGCGAGGTCCCCAGTTAGTTCCTTGAACAACTGATTTTTTAAAATCATTTAAATACACTAATTCATAAATTCTTTAAATGTGTGCATAGCTTGTCTTGCAATATATTGAATCATTAATTGCTAGATTTTGGGCATTATATTATCATTATTTTTCAATCAGGAAAGATAATTGTCAGTAACAAGAGAAACATGCATTCATTATTACAAATCAAATGCAGCCCATGTATTTTTGCCTTTGGAGCCACTAATGACTTTAAAATATTAATTAATGTAGCCACAGTTTGAAAAGTACTTAGAAAAAGCACTCTATAGAATCAAATATGATAAAAATAAGTAATGACTAAAGAGCCTATAATGAAACAATTCAGGATTAGTAATTATATATAATAATGTAGCGATAAAATATCATTTGTCCCTACAGAATATAACATTTTACATTAATTTCCCAATAATTGTAAAGATAAAGCCAATGAAACTTCTAATCGAATCTTAAAGTTCTAAGGACAATGAGATCTGATCAATTAAGTGCTTCATTATACTGCAGTATTAATTATGCTGGAAATCCCAAACAAAAATTCTACACTGAATAAATGTTTTAAAATAAGGACATTACTAACTGCGGAACTTGAGAATGTGGTTTGTCATCTGATGATGAGTGCTAATTATTAAGCTGACAGAATTTAAAACTACCTTGGAGTTGAACCTCTAGAAATGTCTTAGAGAATTATTTCTGAGTGTTATGGTTAAGTTGGGGAGACTTATCCATCGCAAGTACCATCATAACTCAGGTAGAAAATCCGTGATTGTACAGGACTAAGAATATAGTCTAATCTGGGCATGCATTCTTGTCTTTCATCTTGCTGTGGGTACAATTCACTCAGTTGTTTCAGGCTCCTATGGCCTTGATGCCAGTGATGGATTGTTCCTAAAACAATAAGCCAAGTACACACTTTCTCTTAAGTGGCGTATGTCTAAGTACTTTATCACAGCAAAAGGAAAAGAAACTAGGAGAACTTTCAATAGATTTTGCTAACATAAAGGTATTATTATACACATTTATCAAAGTTTATACTTCATACAAAAATTTAAATATTAATTTCAAGACAGTAATAATGTAAATTTGTATTGTTATGTATATCCAAGGACTGAACAATAAGCTCAATATTGTCTGTAGTTTAGACAAGTATTTTTATACTTAGGGTATTCTAATAAACTAAAGTTTTTTTAAACATATGGAAAAATGTCAACTTTTAAAATGTTCATTATATTATGTTCTATCTTATTTTATTAAATTTAGTTACAGGGTTATTCATAAGGTTTATATAACCCACACTAGTTTAGTACTATCTATAGCTGAGGATGACCTTGAACTCTATATCTTTGTACCCCGTCAACAAATATCTGGAATCCACACCTGCCTGTAATGCTATAAATATTCCAAAGGTCCTTGCCCATGGTATGCAAACACTCTACTACCTGAGCTACATCCCTAGCCAAACTTATTTTATATTTTAAAAATTAATTAAAATTCTTCACAGCCCTCTGGGCATGATCAAGTGTTATAAAAATTAATTAAGCATTTTAAACCTTAAGAGATTAATAACAATAAAATATTATTGAAGTCAAATTTTTAATTCATAAAAGAAGCACCAACTGTAAGCCTAACGATTTTGAATTGGTTAAAAGTCTAGGTAAAGGAAGAAACATGAGGACTCTACTTATTTTTAAGTTGAACTCTGTTTTTTTTTTTTACAACACTTTAATCTGAATTTAACAAGAAAGAAATTAATGAAACACACACTTGCCATTACTGTGTCCCTGAAGTCTGAAGACCACTAAAGCAAGCTAAATAAACACAATGGGTAACTATTGGATAGAGGTAAAATAAATGTCATTACTTAAATCTGGTAAGATTTTCTATACAGAAAGAACAGAGAAATTCCCCAACTAGATTAGACAGACAGATGGAAGACCAAGGAATAAAAATAATTGTTGGATATGTTAAGAGTTTTTAGGAGACTTTATAAGTGCTAAGTCAGTCAAAGTAAATGCAACTCTTAATTTGCATGATAGGTATGAAGGTCAGCAAGGCTAACTTTTTGCTTGAGATAATTTTTAACTGTTTAATTCAGAGAGTGTAGAACATGAGCAAGGAAGTCAGGACCGTGAGGGGTACGTCCACCCATGGAGATGGTGGGACTGATCTAATGGGAGCTCACCAAGGCCAGCTGGACTGGGGCTGAACAAGCATGTGATCAGACCAGACTCTCTGAATGTGGCTGACAATGAGGGCTGACTGAGAAGCCAATGATATTGGCACTGGGGTTTGATTCTACTGCATGTACTGGCTTTTGGGGAGTTTAGTCTGTTTGGATCCTCACCTTCCTAGACCTGGATGGAGCGGGGAGGGCCTTGGACTTCCCACAGGGCAGGGCACCCTGACTTCTCTTAGGACTGAAGAGGGAGGGGAGAGAGGGAATGGGGGGAGTGGGAGGGAAATGAAAGGAGGGGAGGAGGTAGAAATTTATAATAAATAAATAAATTTCAAAAAAAACAAAAAACAAAACAAATACGAAAACAAATGTACTTAAAAAGCAAGGACACAAATAAATTACCAGAAAGGTTTATACATTAAAAAAAAAAAAGAAAATCTAAGCACAAAATAAGAGGGATCAGGGAGATGAGGAGAACTTAGGTTATAGAAGCAACTAAGCAGGGCTCGTGGGTGCGGACAGGGACTGAAGAGACAATGCTAGAACATGCATGGTTTTGTCCTAGGTTCTCTGAATACATATTGTAGTTGTTGGCTTAGTATTTGGGGGTAACTTTTGACCGCTGGTGTGGGCTGTCTTTGACTCTTATGCCTGCTCTTGGAACCCTTTCCCTCCTACTGGGATGTGAGGGTTTGTATCTGGTCTTATTGTGTCTTGTATCCTGTATGATATTTCTGTCAAGTCTGCTCTTTTCATCTGAGAGAGAAGAGTGGGAGGAGGTGAGGGGATGGAAGGAGAGTAGAGGGGAGGAGAGGAGCTGACTGAAACTTGGAGAAAAATAGGGAAGTGAGCCTGTGCTGGAGATAAATTGTATGAACGAAGAATAAACAAAAATGTAAAAGATATGAAAGTGGATCCAATATATTTTGAATTGACAAGATAATCATAGACAAATTTTGGTGAGTCCTGAATAGACAATGGGTACTACATAAACCCAGCTTTTTACAAGTGTCCCTGGAAATGGAAGTTTTCACGGTTGGTTTCTTGCATGACTTGTTATTTCAATGGGATAATTATGTGTTTTCCATATAATTATTTTTTTAGAAAGTTGAAATAATAGCATCTATGCAGTGTTTATCTTACTAAGTTTAGGTGGGTGACTACAAAACAACATGACTGCCATTATCCCTGTAAAGTCAATCTCTTGCCCATTCTTTAGGCTTTGCTTATTTTCTTTAATCATCCCAAGTTTTTCAGAAGTTGTTGCAAATGTTCATTACGTGGAAACACCTTTTTCAACAATTCTTCCTCATATGAAACAAATTTTTCTATATACATTCTTTCAACCATACATGTTTAAGACTAAAAGCAGGTGTGTTCAGTGATTTTAGACTGTTGAAATTTTACTTTCCAAATCACACTGTAAGCCAAATTTCAGCCAGGTACTTATTGTACTAGTAACTCTTGCAGGAATTTATATTGCTCTGTTTAGAAAATTTCTACTTTTCACTGCTTTGAATTAATTTTTCCAGGAATTTTTTTTCTCTGTAATAACATAAAATGGCTTGCAATCAATACATTTTCAATTACAAAAATGATTTTAGGCAAGGTCTGTATTACAAGAAAGTGGATCCACTAGTTCAGCAGATTTTCTAAAAGATTTTGTCATACAGACATTTTTACAATTTGTAAATCCTAAAAAGGAAAGAAAATGCAGTACCTTGTAAAGATTTTTTCATCATGTATCATTCCACCTTAACTTCCATGCAATCTGGTTTTCGGTTATAAGACTAATCTTTCAAGTTGGTAGTAACAAGGAAAGGTTTCTTTGGCAAAGAAAAATGTCAATAAAATAAAGCTACATTATTATTCTTCTAAAGCAACTGCATCAAACCTTGAAGTGTTTAAAGAAATGAAATTGAGAAAGCCTTTATTATTTTATATGGCATTTTTCAATATTTTGTGTTTAGAGTATTATCATAAATTCTGTACAGGCACAAGTTTTTCCTCATCTTTGAATGTTTCTGATGCCCATCTGTCACATCTCAGCATTTTTTTCCCCTTTGGGAATTGAGATTCTTGGATAAAACATAGTGCATAATGGATGATAGCCAAGAGCTCTAGCACTGAGCTGTATTCCTGGGCCTCTATATTTCCTTTCTCATTTAGTCAATATCTTTCGACTTTATTAAAATAGAAACTACTTTATTTAAACAGACTATATTTTTACACAATATATCTATTTAGTAAAGCTTATTGCATAAAAATAGATATGATAGATATAGACAGTAGATAGATATGAGAGATAGATGATAGAATAGAAGGAAGGAAGGAAGGAAGGAAGAAAGGAAGAAAGGAAGGAAGGAAGGAAGGAAGGAAGGAAGGAAGACAGGGAGGAAAGAGAGATAGAGGGAGAGAGAAAACAAGAAAGAAAGGAAGATAGATAGATAGATAGATAGATAGATAGATAGATAGATAGATGATAGATAGATAGATAGATAATAGATAGATATATGATTGATAGATGGTAGATAGATAAATAGTTAGATAGATAATAGATAAATAGATAGATAGATAGATAGATAGATAGATAGATAGATAGATAGATA
>JABTXL010006712.1:25728319-25753996 GCA_025134845.1 Neodon shergylaensis | reverse complement strand
AGATAGATAGATAGATAGATAGATAGATAGATAGATAGATAGATAGAGAGATAGATGATAGATAGATAGATAGATAGATAGATAGATAGATAGGAAGATAAACAGAAAATATCTGTTTGCCTGCATAAAAATATAAATAGAAACATACAGTGAAGAAAGAAGAAAATATACCATAGAGGCTTTTCCTGGGCTACAACTGTTTTTCTTTAGCTCTCACATTACAGCTTCATGCACTTAAGAAGAAAACTATATTACAATATATATATATATTTCTTAATAAATTGTATAATATTGTATGTAACATCAACTACCACAAGGACGCCAGCCTAATAATTTTGTTTCATTCAAAATAAAGCTTTATAATTTAAGGATTATTTTCTTAAGGTGAATAATGTTGTAAGATTTAATATATGACAATATAAATTTAAGTATTAATTCTTTGATCAAAAATGCTCACATCTAAGATGTATTCAGCTCTAATATTAATAAAATTGCTGTTTAATCATTATACCTGTACATATTTGATAATTATTATTTGAATGTTTGAACATAAAAATAAATCCATCATCGCTGTATATTGAAATACTGACTTCTGTTAGCCAACTGTTTTATATTAATATTTTGTTCTCAGAAGAATGGCCTACATTAAATTGATATTGGTATGCTATTAAAATATTTAGTGATGCCATGAGGTACATTTATCATAATACTAGTTTCCCTTATATGGTAATACTTATTTCCATCTTGATATCCAGAGAATCACACATGAAACCCAAAGTGTAGTCGCTACTGAAATGAGTACTAGGAGAACATGAAGAAAACAGATGGCACATGGTCATCATTCTAAAGCGATTACAACTGTATTGAACTCTTCATGATAAATGATGAAAATCAGCATTTCAAACCACAGGCTCTCATTTCACGAAAAAATTATTTGGCAATTTGTTTATTTGTTTGTTAATGCTTTTTTCGTTTTCATTTTGTATGTTATTTATTTATTTTATATCCTGACTATTGTTGCCTCTCTGATCTCTCCTCCCATTACCTCCTTTCCACCTACCTTCTACCCCCTCCCCCAACCTACTTTTCCTATCAAGGATATCAACAAAACATGGCATATCAAGTTACAGTAATACTTAGTACCTGTTTTTGTACTAAGCTTGGTGAAGTAACCTAGGCTAAGGAATAGGGCCCCGAAAGGGAGTAACAGAATTCTATATAGCTCTGTTCTCACTGCTAAGAGTCCCACAAGAAGACCAAGTAACACACTGTAACATATACACAGAGGATCTATGTTACTTGATTATGTGGATTTTCTTGTGAATGGCTATGTGTTACCAAGAGACATCATTGCTTTACAATTTATTGCAGATTTTAAGCCATATATTTAAGCTATATCAAGTATATCACATAACAGGAAAAAGATGGTTAAATTATCTAATTTTATTAGTGAAGTAATGTTTAAAAGACATTTGTTTACAATCAGAATAAATAACATGTTTTAAAGAAGACTGAAAGTTTTAAATTTATTGAACAACATAGCACTTCGTTTGATACAAGTTATTTATACTTCCAAATAAGGACAATATTATTTTATTATATGGTTTATGTATCAGTTTAAATGAGACTGCCTTCTAATTGACTCATATATTTTAGTACTAATTCTCATTTAGTGGACCTGTTTGGTAAGAATTAGGAGACATGACTACATCTGAGGAAATGAGTCACTGGTACAAGCTTGGAGGCCTCAAAACTCCTGCCTTTCCCTATGATTTTCTCTGATTTACAGTTATTCCATCATTACTATGTCCGCCAGCCTGCTGCCTTGCTCCCCACCATGGTGGTCACAGATACTAATCCTCTGAAACACAAAGCCTCAAATAAATTCTTCCTTCTATAAGTTGCTTTTTTCAGGGTGTCTTATGAGAGCAGTAGAAAAGAAACTAGAAATATTACTTTGGTTTTTTTCTAAAGTAAACATGCTAAAAATGACATGAAAAGTACCTTGAAACAATACTGTAAATGATACTTTAGTAACAGCTATTTCGTTTTGAATATGCTTAGCAGAGTACCAAAAAGATATCATTTTTACCATTGTCATTGCATGGAAAAGTGACATATTTTAACTCAGGTAAACATTCCCTTAAAATGTTATAAAGATGTCTTCATATTATCCAATATGTAATTAATGGCTCTTGATTAAGATGATCAACAGATTCTTATAAGGAGAAGCAATAGTTTTGGTCAGTAAAGAAACAGAGTAAGGCACACTGCAGCAATGGATATATGTCCAATTCTCGTTGTTTTTATTGACTGCTTCTATATTTTCCTAAGATATCTAAAAAAGAGGTAAACTATACATCTACAACATTGTTTTGTTATGAGATCCATGAAAACAAAGTTAAAATCACTGCAAAAATTGAGTTTCTTATCTACCTGTCTCTGAACCTATTGATCCTTGAAGCAGCCCATATTTTTATCTCTCTGGATCCCTGTGTCTTTACAAACGTGATAATTACCATCCTTGACCTTACACACTGAACATTTTCTCTTGCTCCCAGACATCATTGTTTGACTTTTGGGTCTTTTCCAAAGATGAAAATAATAGATAGACTCTGAATGAATGAGAATAAATAGTTTTAAAAACACAAGAATAGTTTTAATCCTACTAATGTGTCAAAGCTTTGTTGTAAACTATGTGTTGATATGTTGACACAATTATAAGAAAAATAAAGTGAAGTTATTTAAAAAGAACAAAACAATAAACAAGTAGCAATTGTTATGAAATACATTATCCTCAACTACGGTGAATAATTTCATCAAAATATGACAACAAAATACCAAATATGAGAAATAAAACATCCTAAATACGTTTATAGTAAAAGTGTGTTATGTATTTATACCTAGTAAACCATTAATACTTGTAAAAATATAAAGAACTATATATTTATAGATACATATATATTTATACACAAAACAAATATGCATATATACATATATATTGCCTGTTAGGCATAAAATATTATAAGTTAACTGTAGTCAACTCAGGATGTGAATTAAGTTGTAATAGAAAATCTATTCATTATATATTCAATGGCAAAAGATATACAGGGCATACCATTTTTTTTTTCAAAAATCTCACCTGTTTGCTAAAAAATTCCATATACATAATGTATGCTTTTGTGAGGAGTTATAATGTGCTTATGTACAGAAAGGACACTGGTAGTTTGAATAAGAATTGCCCCTCTAGGCTCATATATATGAATGCTTAGTCACTAGGGAGTAGAACTGTTTGGGAAAGACAAAGAGCTGTGACCTTGATGAAATGGGTGTGGTCTTGTTGAAGGACCTATTTCACTGGGGTTTGACTATAAAGTTTCTATACACCATGAAAGGACCTAGCCCACCCACCCCTGCTGTCCTTGCTTTCCTCTTTCTCTCTCTGTCCTCCTTCTGACTGAGCATCAGGATAGAGTTCTCAGGTACTGCTTCATCACAATGTGTGTTTCCATGCTCCCTGCTGTGATGATGATTGATAATATGCCCTGAAACTCTATGCAAGCCCCAATTATATGTTTTTCTTTTATGAGATGAATGATCATATTATCTCTTCATAGCAATAGGACAGTCACTAAGAAATGTTTTGCTATTAATCATGCTCTATCATTAATTACATGAATAAAAAAAACCCAAATGTCTTCTCCACTTTTAGACCTTTAGCTTGAATATGCAAGTGAGCTGGAAAAGTACTCAAAACCCAAAAATATTGAGAGTACCTAACCAACAACCTTTATTACAGCACAATTTCAGCAAGATTTTGTCTGAAAGTAAACAGACCAATAATTTAATTAGTTACTGGATAGAATCAATCAACTTTAAGTATTACAAAGCTAAACAGATTTTTGTTTTTTTGATGTGATGCTGTCAGCTGAACCCAGGACATTTTGCTACACTAGGCTACTTCTTTATCACAAAGGAAACATTGCTATGGGATTCTTTGATAACACACTGTTAGCAACTATGATCTTGATCTAGTAACTTTCTCTTCTGGTTTAAGAACTAAAAGTTGGGGAAATTCCTTAGCACAATAGGAAGCAGCAGGAAAAAAATAAATAACAACTCAGATTCAAAAGACAGAATATCCAGCAAAGAAAAGCAGATTGGGGACAGTGGATACCCAGGGCTCAAGAGTTCAAGGGTCTAGGTTCTTCCAGTTTGAAAGAAGTCAGGAGGTTGATGGGCCATAATTTTGGGGGAAATGATTTCAGGTCTGGCCTTGATTTTCAAGGTTCACAAACCAAGGCTACAGGTGAGAGAAAAAGATGGAGAAGCCTTTGTTTTAAGCTGCAATGCTTTTGTCTCAGATCAAGATAGTGAAAAAGCTTGCCATCTTGGAAGTTCACTGTTTTCATTATTTACCCAAAGACTTTCTGCTTATCTGTCTGTCAGAAAATCTACTTAACTTCAATTTACATTATAACTTCATATTTGTAAATTCTATCATAAACATCATTTAAAATATTAAGACATACACTATTCTCATTGTATGTTTTATTTTATTTCTGTTCTGAAAAGTACATAGTGTTTATAATTTTTGAGTTATTTCTTAGCCATGGGCAAAGTTCAAGAAAATAAATATATAGATTTTTCGAATGATTTAAAGAATGATCATTAAGAAAATTATAATTTACTGTTAATTATAAAAACACGGCAAATATGTGAAATGGAAAAGCACTACCTTGTTGTTTTAGAGAAATATTTCATAACAATAATACCAAAAAATGATCTGATTAAAATGTTTCCAAGGCAACCATTGATATTTCAAATGGACAGAAAAGCATTTCCCATACTGAATTCTATAGAGCATTGGCATGATATTTAGGAAAGAAAGGACTTGTCAAAATCATCTACTGCTTTGTGAAAGTCCACAGGGTACCTAACTGCACAGAAGAGAATGTTAGGTCACATGTTCTTCATAAACATCTTTGATTACAGATTCTAGAACACTTGATCTGAAAGCATTTATTTGAATCTGTTCAACTTGGCATTTTCCAAAGTCATTTTACCCTGGTAATTATTTTCAAATTAACCACAAATTAGTTCTCATGAAATATATTTGGGGAAGGTCATGATACAGCTCCACCTGCAATAAAAAAAAGTCTCCAATCTGCAGATAAACATTTTTTATCTGTTTTTGAAGGGCTTTGTTTTCCTAATTTCAATTACTGACTTTACTAGACCTTTGAGAAAACTGAGTGAAGCTTAATACTGCTATGCTAGTAACACCTGAAAACTATTTTTATACTATGGCCTAGAACTTACAGTCAAGTGTCTTTTACGTGCCTCCATTTTATCTGACAATTTCAACAGTTACTCACTTCATTGTAATAATAATTATAATTGTAATTATTATATTATTATATTAAATGTATGTGTGCTCTGACTGCACATGTCTGTGTATAACATGCATGTAATAGTGTCCATAGACCCCGAAAGAGGATATCAGATCCTGATTGTGAGCTGTTATGAGGATGCTGGGAGTTGACTTGGGTCTTTTGAAGAAACAAGTGTTCCTTGCTGCCGAGCCACTATCCCAGCTTCTGCTACTCATTTCTGAAGGCTTTCTTCCTATAAGGTGTTAATGGCTTTCTTTTACTTGTCCATGATACATTTTTTTTCAACCACTACTCTTCAGGTAGGTCCTGCAAAGTACATTTTTATTTTACCTTTGCCAAAGTTAAGAAAAGAAGCTTAAAATAATTGAATTGGATTATATCTAAGCATTAGATTCAGAAATAAAAGGCGGTGTTTTGTAAACAACTGAAAGGTTTTGCACAGGGTTTCTATTCAAATTTAAGCTGCAATCAAGAAATCCTAGAGAATAGACTGCAGGTTTACTTAGAGCTCCTATTCTGTGCCGAAACATCTAGACTCAAGCATTCTTGTCGAGGGACAGGCATTAAAATATGTAAAGATGTAATTTTCTATCACAGTCCATGTGAGATTCTAGATAGATACTGAATTCAGTTACCTACTTTAACTTGGAAGTGACAAGTGTGAAATCACATTGCTGCAGTGTGATTTCCTCTCCACAAAGGAAACTTCCAATTATGTACAGGCAAGGGATTAGCTCATCTACATCACATCAATTTATTTTCTCACGCTTGATTGTCTTTCACTGAAGTTGATATGCGGTATTTTGGATGAGCCGGTGGTAGGCTGAGGTTAGACTGAGATATCTGAAAGGGAAAATAGCACCTGACATCTGCAAATTAAGTTTTGAGTCTACACATTTAAACAGCAAAACAAGCACAACTGAATGCACGGACACACATCACACACATCACACACACCTCACGCACATACACCCTCACAAACTTACATCAGAGAAGAACAAGGTTTCTGTGTTCCTGGATGCATGGATATGAGAAAATTGATATGAATAGATAGTATTTCCTCTCTTGGCAAGGTTCTCTAATAGGGTTAACTATCTTTTTGTATAATGTGTCTGATGAGCTTATTAAGAACTCTAAAAGGATTATATTATCAGTGAGAAATTAATGCTCTCATAAAGATTGAATGTAATCCATACAATAGTTAGCTAACAATGCAAAAATATTTAATCATTCTTTATTTGCCCTGAGGACTTAAAAATAAGAAGATTATTTAAACTGTGAATCGACTTATTGAAAAAGCTATTCTGAAGAGTAAGACTGAGTCGAATTTTTTGACATGCTTTGCCAGTGAGTGTGAATTGGAACAAACTTGGCAAATAGCAGCACAATGAATGTGGGAAATTCTTGTATATTTTTATCCAGTGACTGGAACACATGAGATTTTTGGTTAGCTATACAAATTGGTGGTTTAAAAACACAGAAATATAGGTGTCTATGAGAAGAACGCAAATATATCGATATCTGTCACCCTGCACAAAACTCAGGTCCAAGTATATCAAAGACCTCAATATAAATCCATTTACACTGAACTTGATAAAATAAATAGAAAGTAAAAGTAGACAAAATTGCACTGGTACATGAGACAGCTTTCTGAATATCATATGAGTAGCACAGACATTGAAATTGACAATCAATAAATGAGACCTCCTGAAACTGAAAAGCTTCTGTAAGACAAAGGACACTGTCAATAAGACAAAGCAGCAGACTACAGAATGGGAAAAGATCTTCACCAACTCCTTAAGGAAGGTTAATCTTCAAAACATATAAAGAACTTAAGAAATTAAACATCAAAATTCTAAAAAAATCTGATTGTAGAACTGGGACACAGTTTTAAACAGAATTCTCAATAGAAGAATCTCAAATGGCCAAAATACACTTATTCAAAAGGAATATATTTTTAATATTGTAAATAACACATGACACAGGACTACCCTCAAATTAACCTGATGCCCATTAGGAAGAACAGATTTTGAACACTCTGTATATAAAAAGTATTAAATTTGTAAGTGGTTATTAATTTCTCTTTCTCTACTTCTGGTAGGTAGTAAATAGGATAAATTGTTCCAAAGACTCTCCAGTCTACAAAGTACCATTACCCCCAAGCCGTTACAAATATCACTTATAAAATCACTGTGTCTTTCCTAAATATTCTTTATCTCCTCCCACCTCATGTCTATTTTTGCTAATTTTGGTCTCATTTACCTTCCTGATTTTTTTATTCTTCTAAATGAAGACATGTAAGATAGCATATGAATTCATAAATTTCCATACTTTACAAGCCTGTTACTAAATGATAACCAAGGCCTGAGTTTTATTTCTAGTTCATTTTAATATCACTTGATTGAAAAGAATGCATATAACTTTAAAGAAGCATGAAGTAACAGGAAAGGCAGGGGATGTTACAGAAATGATGACTTGAGAAGATTCTTTGAAACCCTATATGATGAGTTGAGTCAACCCTCCTCTCTCCAACTCTCAGTATCTCGCCGAAACGGTTTCAACTTTCTTCTCTATTTTTTTTTATTGAAAAGATTTCCGCCTCCTCCCCGCCTCCCATTTCCCTCTCCCCCTCCCTCTCCAGTCCAAAGAGCAGTCAGGGTTCCCTACCCTGTGGGAAGTCCAAGGTCCTCCCCCCTCCATCCAGGTCTAGGAAGGTGAGCATCCAAACAGTCTAGGCTCCCACAAAGCCAGTACATGTAGTAGGATCAAAACCCAGTGCCATTGTCCTTGGCTTCTCATCAGCCATCATTGTCCGCCATGTTCAGTGAGTCCGGTTTTATCCCATGCTTTTTCAGTCCCAGTCCAGCTGGCCTTGGTGAGCTCCCAATAGATCAGCCCCACTGTCTCAGTGGGTGCGTGCACCCCTCGTGGTCCTGACTTCCTTGCTCATGTTCTCCTTCCTTCTGCTCCTCATTTGGATCTTGGGAGCTCAGTTCGGTGCTCCAATGTGGGTCTCTGTCTCTATCTCCATCCATTACTAGATGAAGGTTCTATGGTGATATACAAGATATTCATCAGTATGGCTATAGGATAGGGCCATTTCAGGTTCCCTATCCTCAGCTGCCCAAGGAACTAACTGGGGACATCTCCCTGGACACCTGGGAACCCCTCTTGAGTCAAGTCTCTTTCCAACCCTAAAATGGCTCCCTTAATTAAGATATATACTTCCCTGTCTCCCTTTTTGTTTTATATCTGTCGCTTAGTCATTCCTAAACCAAAGAGTAGCCCACTTAAAAGGCTTTGGCCTATCATGGAACTCACTATCTCACTGAGAAAATCAGAATGACATATTATGATCCAGAAAATTGGTTAGTTACTTGACACAAATTAAGGTTACTTTATGTTCCAGGACCTTAAATTTGTTGTTAGGATAACAGAGAAACATGGGACAGAGTTTTATGTGGAGGCCAAGCCATGTGCATTAAATGTAAATACCTTGGTCTGCCCTACCTCAAAATGTTAAGTGAATAGTTGATATCTTAATAGCTACGCATATTTGAACAGATTTATGATGTATGTGATACGTCATTGGGTCTGTGTTATGACTTATTCAGAAATATCTTTATTGAAGTTTAGAGTCAACCTACTTTCTATCTAGCAATCTAAATGATAATAAACAACTATTGCCAACCATCAAGTCTACGGGTTTGTTTATTTTAAACAAAATTGCTTTTAAGAGAATAACCCATTTCCCTTAGCCATTTTTCAAGTTTTTTTTTAATTTATTCTTTTACATCCAGTTGCTTATAAGAGCTTTCCAACAATAAAGCCACTATGTCTTTCTAATTCAGTTGGGATTTATGAGGCTCACTAATGCACAAAGTCTCAGATGCAACAATAGGTATGTACAAATTACTCAGCTTTTAGACTGGGACAGCAAGGTACATATCTCAGATGCAACAATATGTTTGTACAAACTACTCAGCCTTAAAATGGGGCAGCGAGGTAAATAAAAACACACAAAGTGGCACAAATTCTGTAATGAAAAAAAAATACTGGTGCCATAGAAATCCCTGAAATCAAGTTTCCTTTTGGTGTAACTAAAATGATTCTGACACCACCACATCAGATGTGTCCTTCTATTTTCCATCTTTAAAACCTATCCCCAAATCTGAGGATCCATTTTACCTTTTATGGACTATTCAGATGACTTTGCTTGGAGGAAAAGTTTTCTTCATGTTGTAGCCCTTTGCCTGATAGCATCAGTTATTGTAGCAAGATTTCTTGTAGGGCTATCTTTGGAACACCAGCCCACAAATAACAATAAAGAAACTTATTATTAATTATGAAACCTTGGTCTTTAGATTAATCTTGTCTCAACTAACTCTTATAATCTAACTTAAACAATTTATATTAATCTATGTTCTGTCATGTGGTATTACCTCTTTTCTATATTGCACCTCCTGTTACTCTCCATGTCTCCTGTCATATCCTATGCACCTAAATTATCTTCTCCTTCCTCTTTCTGTCCTGAATTCCCACCTATACCTCCTGCCTATCTATTGGTCATTCAACTCTTTTTTAAACCAGTCACATCAATATAGCTCTGAACAGCATGCTATAACGCACATTTCCCCCTATTTGTCTAAATAAAAAGGAAAGAGTTTAACACTAGCACAGTAAAACTACGTACAATAAGAACAATGAGAAGGTAACAATTACATTTACAATGTAAAGTTCATTCGCACTTGGAAAATTCAGAGAAAATAATCCATTATTGATCCTATCTTGGTGAGTCCAAAGTTTTGCATTAATATATATGGAATGTGCAGTCAGTCAAAGGTGATTTTTTGTTTTATGTTTGAGTCAATAAAAGTCACTTATTAACTTTATGTTTCTTTGCGTCATATAACTAATCTTCTATCCATGCCATATGAAAGGATGTGATGTAATAATCAGCCATAAGGACTCTGTGGTCAACAAGATTTATCACGCCTCAAACAGTTTCAGAGCTGCTTCTTTGTCAAGGAATCAGCATATACAGCATCTGTCCTCTGGTATTTCTTAGTTTCTTTCTTCATGTTTATTACCAAGATTTTCAAAAAGTCTCCCCAATCAAATCTGATCTTCATTAATTTAGCAGAGAATCAAAGCTTTTTGTTTCTTATTGAACAACGTAACATATTTTCTGACTTCCATGCTGAAGTTAAGACATTTAAAAAAATAGATTGGTTTAATTTAGCAGTTTCCATAACCTAATGTCTCTCAGCAGCTATTGTCATTGTACACTAGCATTTAAAAATTAAAAGTCAGCAAAACACCACACAGAATCCAGACCCTGCTTATTTTGCATCTTTATGTAGCTTATTATTTTTAATATTACTTTAGCCTAGCCTATATTTAAAAATTTTTAAACTATTATTATTATTATCATACTATTTTTTCTATGACTATCTACACCATTTATTTATTTATTTATTTATTTATTTATTTATTTATTTATTTATTTGCTACATCTGTTTAAATGTTTTCTCAGTCCGGTTCACTTTACTGTGTTCCTGCAGCACTCTATGACAATAATACAAACCTTACACTGTCATGCCAGCTACCACATGGCTCAGCTTAGTGAATGGTTCTGGTACATGGTGTTGGCAGCTGACTCCAACCCACAAGCAGTGGCCAGGAGGTGTGACTCTACACTGCCATAAAACCCTGGCATACCTTAAAGATTGTAGAACTCAGAATCCACATGTGGCTCTTTGTCCAGAACTCTTTTTTAGCTTTCTCAAATCCTGTATTTGGATATTTGATCCTCCATTTTGGAGACCCCATGGAGCAAGCTTTCTTGTCAGACTATATTTGAACTTTTAGCTCAAAAGTATTGACGTGGAAATTTATTATTGATTATTGAAGCTTAGCCTTTAGCTTAGGCTTGTCTCAACTAGCTCTTATAATTTAAATTAATCCATTAATATTAATTTGCATTCTGCCATGTGGTTTTACCTCTCTTCCTTCTTGCACTTCCTTTTTCCTCGCCATGTCTACTGTCATTCCCTGAACACCTGGATTATCTCTTCTTTCCTCTGTCTACCTGGAAGTCTCACCTATACCTCCTGCTTGCTATTGGCCATTCAGTTTGTTATTAAATGAATCACAGCAATGTATCTTCACACAGTGTACAAATATGCCAAAACAGTTATTGTGTGCCCTTATCCTTTAGTTCCTTGGGTAATGATATTCCTGATATGGAACTGGATCTAGTAGTTATTGGTTTTGAGAGCTCCCTTGCAATACAAGGTATGACCTTTCATTTATTCATCTGTCTTAGAAGATTCAGAAATTCAGCCTCACTTGTACATCAGAAACAATTTCCATAATTATAGCTCTTATAATTAGAAATAGTTACATATTGTACTCACTCCTTCAGGCATTTTCTTAAAACAATAAGTCCTAAGTGTGAGGTGAAGGAGGACATAAATCAACTTCCCTTTGTTCATATCTACAATCTGCCTCTACATCATTGTTTGTCTAAACAGTGCTAAGCATTTCTCAGCATTATAGGAATGGGAAGGAATAAAATTTTCACCTAACTTTTATCACCAAATTCACAGATTGCAAATCACATCAGCTTCTTTCTAATGCTTACTAAATATATGAATTCATTTGCATCACCACCTTTCTCTTTGGGAGCTGGAACACAGATCTTCCTGATTTGAGGTGAGTAGTCACTTGCTAGATAGAACCACCACCACCCCATGTGCCACCTTGCTCTTCACATTCCTCAAGGCTACCCCTTATCAGGAGCTGTTTCCTAATCTCGGACTTGATTATCCCTTGGCTTTCTTTTCTTATATAGTGTTAGACTACAATATTGAGTATTCATGCTTATCCTGCACAGGTATAAAAGGAATGTTAAAATCTGCTCTAAGGTAATTTTGTGCATATTAGGCAATTATCAGTTTTAATTTTTGTGCATTATTTCTTTTTCCCACACAGCTCCTCATGTAACACTGACATAGAACATTGAGAAGCTGTACAAGGTACAGAGCTATATGAGATCTAAGAAGAAAACTATCAGATAAAATTTTTAAAAGTATTTTATTTCTAAAGGAAAATATTGTGAGCCCAATGGAAATAATTTAATTAACATAATGTGTGTTTCAACATATTTATACAAATAAATAAAATGTCTATTTTTGGTTTAAAACTTTTATTTAAAATAATGAAATTAAGTATATTGAGATGATGCTTTTTAAAGCAAAGTTGTACAAATGTCGCTGGCATTTTCATCTTTCAGCTTTAGAACCTAATTTAGCCATCCCATGAGCTGCCCTGCAGGCTCTTCCCACATAGTTGATAACACCATATTTGCAAAATCTATTTTTTAAAAGTTTTCAAAACAACAGTACTGACTGTATTCTTCCAAAGAAAATTACATTTCTTCTATTTTGTCCCTCCCATATCATTTGGCCTCTGATGTTCTAAAATTGTTTCCTCTGTAATTTTGCCATTGTTTTTGCTTGTAGTTCCTAATTTTTAGTTTCTGGATGTTTCTTATTCACAAAATTATATATTCATGATTAGAAGAGACTTTTGAGTTTGTGGTCAACTGTAGAACGAAATAAAATCCATCAAATTCTCACGCTTTAGCTACATCAAGTTGCGGAGCATCGAGAGTTAATAGATTCTGCATCCCAAAGATGAGATTAATGCCAACCTGTAGAATAGAAAAGATTAAAGATAATATCTGTGAAGGAACTAAAAGAGTGCTGGCTGTACAATAAGCCATGTCTAACTACTACCTGAAAGATCTTTATCTCAGCAGTGTATGTGAATGACATTTAATGGTGTACAATTCTGGAATAATTGGTCTTTTGCATTTTTATATACCATTGAAGAAATGGGGAGTTGGGAGGATGATTGTAACTTCATGCCAAAGAAGTGACAATAAAGATAATGCGTGAGAATATTCAAAAGTGTGGCTTAAATGCTCATAACCCAGTGGGCAAGGCTGAATAATAATTACAACTGATCTATATCTTGCATTTTGAAAATGAAAGAAACAGTTCTTTCTGAGATCTGCTAAGATCTGATGTTGGAATGCAAATTCACATGTAAAATGTACTTATTAATGTGGTAGCAGATGCTAATTAATACAGAAACTTACATTGCTTTCATTACAAGGTGATTACTGATGCTGCCCAAACCTTTAAAAGTATAGTAATAAAGAAATAAGTAACCTAATTTGAGGCAAAAACAAAAAGAGAAACTTTTGCATAAAAAAGTACAAAACAGATCAAAGTTTAATAGTACCACTCCTTTGGATTAGGGATAAAATTCTTTCATGGAAAATCCACACACACAAAAAAGACATTTGCAATAATAAGGTCTGAAAATACGCTTCAAAGATATCCAACACAGACAGAAGGAAGAGACTGCAGAAAGTGCTCATGAAATGATGTTTTAAAACTTTTAATGATGTTAACATTTCATGGTTAAATAAGTTAAATAGTCATAAATATAAAATTGAAAAGTCTGAGAAAGGAAGTGTCCCGGATGATATGTCTTTCGAGATGAATGCATTTTTCCTCTTTGTGAGGACACACAACTGTAGAAATGCATCTCTCTATATATCAATGAGCTGCTTCTAAAAATGCTAATGGAAATGGCTACAATAGAGAAGCAGACTTTGTGTTTTAATTAGTAATAATTATCAGTGTGAGAGGAAATTAAAGGAGAGATTAAAGATAACAAGAAAGCACTTCATTGATCATCCTAAATTATAGATTGTCAGGAGCACTTCAGATTGAGAATATGACATGGATCCATATGACTCAGAGATACAGAGAGCGTATACGTATTACTGTTATTTTTTTAAATCTCTTTATTTCTTTAATGAATCGAAGCTGATGAAAGTGGAGGCGAACTAAAATGAAACAAAAATCCTTTTACTTTTATTATTATTATTATTATGAAGGTTTTTGCTCACAGTAAAATAAGACAGCATAAAAGAGTAAAAATCCTGCATCTGTAAAGAAGAAAAGTATTACAATTTTAAAAGATAGAGCACCTTGTCTGAATGGTTGTGCCTAGGAAAATTTTACATTTAAGAATGCTAAAGGTTTTATTTTCTTTAAATACACACAAGTTGAAAATACCTGTTATAAAGACAATAGTCTGTAATATAAATTCTTTAAGTTATATTCTATATGTATATACATATGCCTATGAATGTGTGTCTGGCCATGTTTGTGTACATAGAAAAAGATACAATATGCATTTGAATTAAGGATAGAAAATAGCTTTGACCACAAAGCAGTAGCCCATAGTTGTGCACATTTATCATCAGACAAGAAATCTAAGTTTGCCAAAGTGTTGCCCTTAGACACAGACCTTTGTTGAGATAGAAACAGAATGAATTTTTAAAGCAGAGTGAACAACCCTATTTTCTCTCCCCCTCCATGTACAATCATCCTGAAAGCGACCTCCATCTGTAATGTCTGTTCCTCAAGGCCAATCAGCAGCAAGGCTGTGCCAATACTTGTGTGATAATTTAGTCCAGCATCTCAGCATATATCAGCCCCAGAGAGAATGGGGCTCACTGTGCATCTTCCTGGACCAGAAATGAAGGCAAGGCTCCTCAAGTCTCTCTCATACATCATCTCTTCCAGTATCTTTCCAGTCTTCCCACACGTATTCACTTTCTGTCCTTCTCAGCACAGTAATATCCCCTCAGGAAGGCCTAACAGAATTTGGGGTTCTGTTGATGATTACAGAAATAATTTATTTCCAAATGGAAGTTAATCTGATAGAAGTAGTCAAATTTTCCCTGAGCTCAGGCAGAAACAAACTTCTTCATTGCTAGTGTACTGATTCCTTCCACTATTATAGTGATGGGGAAGACAAATTATCCAATTACTAGACCCGCTGCTCTAGGCTATACAAAATAACATCCTGATTAATCTAACTACGTCAGAGAAACACTCCTGTTTAGAACAAGTCCCCTAAAACAAACAGTATTGGATTACAAATAAAGATGAGTCATATTTGTTTGTTAGTGCTTATGGGTATTTCAATCCTGAATAAAGAGTCTAGTTAAGGTGAAAAATATTTGTCTAAATGCCTTTAATGTGTTATGTACTTAAAATTGTATTCAATAGTAAAAGTGATAACATTCATAAAAACACTGATAAAATAAGTCAGGAATTTTATTCTGATTCATTTTTGTTTAACTAGAAACAAATATCACAACTTTGAATTTTGTACTATATATTTAAAATAAAATATATATGTACATAGTTATATTTATAAGTGGTTATAGCCAGTACCTTATTTTTGTTAAACTACTCACTTATGACTTCACTATCTTTCTATCTCCTTCAGACCTAACATTTCAATCCGTTTTTTTTTCCTTTTTGCTGATTGTTGGGGTTGAATAATTAACTCAGTTATACAACAGAATGGCCCTTTTATCCACTTTCCCTGGAAGCAAACAACTTCACCTTTAAAATAATTTTTAAATAAAAGAATCATGTTTAAAAACTGCAACAAACACAGATTGAAAATATAAATCAAAACGATACAATGTACTCCTTGAAAGGAAGTTAAAGAACCCTTCTCTAGGATGTCAGCATCTTTACATTGATGTGTTATGTAAAAAGAACATGGATGCTATTCTCCCTGGATAATAGGGATAGATAATAGGGGGAAATTGCACCATTTTTTCTTTTTCTTTTTTTTTTTTAGTACTTTAAGAATAATACCAATCAAAATTCCCATTTCTTCCCTTCCTCCAGCTTCCCTCCCCTCCCCCCATATACTCTCCCTCTCCACCCCCTCCAGTCCTAAGAGAGAGCAAGACACCTTTCCCTGTGGGAAGTTCAAGCCCCTGCCCACTACATCCAGGAGTAGGAAGGTATGCATCCAAATATACTAGGATCCCAAAAAGCCAATACATGCAGTAGAGACAAATCTCAGTGCCATTGTCATTTGCTCCTCAGTCGGCCCCAAGTGTCAGCCACATTCAGAGGGACCAGTTTGATCCCATGTTCTTTCGTTCCCAGTCCAGCTGAGTTGGTGAGCTCCCACTATCTCAGGTATACTGTTTTAGTGGGCAAACCCCTCATGGTCCAGACTTCCTTACTCATATTCTCCCTCCTTCTACTCTTCAACTGGACCTTGGGATCTCAGTCCAGTGCTCCGATGTGGGTCTCTGTCTCTGTCTCCATCTATCACCAGAAGAAGGTTCTATGGTGATATTCAAGATAGTTATCAGTCTGACTATAGGACAAGGCCAGTTCAGGCACCCTCTCCTCCACTGCCCAGGGTCCTAGCTGGGGTCATCCCTGTGGACTCCTGGGAACCCCTCCAGAGCTAAACCTCTTGCCAACCCCAAAATGGCTCCTTCAATTAATATATCTCCTTCCCTGCTCCCATATCCATCCTTCCTCCATCTCAACCATCCCACTCCCCCAAGCTCTCCCCAACCCTCCCCTTCTCCCCTCACTCTCTCCCTCCCCCATTCCCTCTAAGCCCCTCCTCCCCCATGCTCCCAATTTTTGCCAGGTGTCTGTGTCCAGTTTCCAGGTGGATCTATGTATGTTTTTCTTTGGGTTCACCTTATTACTTAGCTTCTCTAGGATCATGAACTTTAGGCTCAATGTCCTTTGTTTGTGGCTAGAATCCACTAATGAGTGAGTACATACCATATTCACATTTTTGGATCTGGGTTACCTCACTCAGTATAGTGTTTTCTACTTCCATCCATTTGCATGCAAAATTCAAGATGCCATTGTTTTTTTACCGCTGAGTAGTACCCTAATATGTATATATTCCACACTTTCTTTATCCATTCTTCCATTGAGGAACATTTAGGTTGTTTCCAGGTTCTGGCTATTACAAATAATGCTGCTATGAACACAGTTGAACAAATGCTTTTGTAGTATGATTGAGTATCTCTTGGGTTTATTCCCAAGAGTGATATTGCTGGATCCTGAGTTAGGTTGACTCCCAATTTTCTGAGAAACCACCACATTGATTTCCCAAGTGGTTGCACAAGTTTGCACTCCCACCAGCAATGGATGAGTGTTCACCTTACTCTACATCCTCTCCAGCATAAGCTGTCATTGGTGCTTTTGATTTTAGCCATTCTGACAGGTGTAAGATGGTATCTAAAAGTTGTTTTGATTTGGATTTCCCTGATCACTAAGGAAGTTGAACATGTCCTTAAGTATCTTTTGGCCATTTGAAATTCTTCTGTTGAGAATTCTCTGTTCAGTTCAGTACCCCATTATTTAATTGGGTTATTTAGAATTTTAATGTCTAGTTTATTGAGTTCTTTATATATTTTGGAGATCAGACCTTTGTCTGATGCAAGGTTGGTGAAGATCTTGTCCCACTCAGTATGTTGCCTTTTTGGCTTATTGACTGTGTCCTTTTCTTTACAGAAGCTTCTCAGTTTCAGGAGGTCCCATTTATTTATTGTTGCTCTTATGGTCTGTGCTACTGGAGTTATAAATTCTCAATGGCACCCTTCTTAAGTCAGCCGTGCAATCTTAATCAACACAGACTGTTAGCTGGCCTGAGAGCATTGGAGCCAAGTCATCCTAGAAAAATAGGACTCGCCAATGTTTTTAGTTCTGTAGGTCTGAAGTTTCATTAATAAAATGAATCCTAGGCATAAGTGTCCTTAAATTACTCTTTTCATTTAACTTAATTATGGAAAATTCTTTTCTGGCCTGGCAGTGGTTGCCTATGCCTTTAATCCTAGCCCTCTGTAGGCAGAGGCGTGTGAATCAGTGAGGTCCAGGCCAGCTGGTGATACACAGAAACACTGCCTCTATTCTTCCATCAAATAGGAGACATTGATCAGTTATTAAACCTGTCAAGCTCCAAAATATATCACAAAATTGATGGTAAGCTCTAACCATTTATCTCCTGTAAATAAAATTAAATAACAATATTTGATACCTAACATGCTTAGGAGTAGATTTTTAATCATAAATATAATAGGATATTCCAATTAATACAATAACAATTACCAACTACTAAGGTAAATTCCATTAGGAAAGATTCTCCTTGTCATAGACCTCAGTTGCAGGAAATTTAATTTATTTGGGCCATGTAGATTAAAGGTGGTTCATATATGGTGTTCTTTTAATCTCCATTCCTTTACCAACAACTCTTCTAAATGACAGAAATTACTGACTATGACCCTGAGAACAGAAGAAAAAAAATTATTAATGTCTCAATTGTTACTGAAATAAAAGGTAATGGTCTTAGACAGGAAACTGCTACTGATTTGGGGAAATTTTAATATTGAGAACAGTATTTAAAGGGTGAAAGGTCTTGTTTTATACAACTGACAGGGGGAAAGGGGACCTAGCTGTTAGCAAAGTGTCAGCCTGGAGCAAGGAACAAAAACCAGTGTAGAAAAACTCCAGGCACAAGGCAAGCTACCAATGTCTGTATGTGACAGCCAGCAGGTACTGACGGTTAGAAGACCCAGTGATTGTGGATCTTTTATTCGAGCTGCATGGGCAGTAGCAGGAAAAAGTGTACTGGAAAATGACTAGAACTGTAAACTATTTCAAGCATCCTTCTCTGAGCAGAATGTCTGCTGATGTCTTCTGTGTCTGAGTGCCTCAACCCGCAACCTACCACTGCTGAGGTGGGATGGGACAGCACAGCCATGGGAAAGCTTCTGCAGGGCGACCTTTCTTACTCTCTCCCTCAGTTTTGACAGACTTCTCCTGATGGGTCTTTATCTTATGATCCTTTCCCATTCACGTGCTCTGTCACTTGAACAATCAGTCAGAGGCCACTTGAACAATCTATATAAATCCATGCACATCGCACGTTCACCAGTTTGGCTAACAGCATGCTGAGTCTAGGAGCCAAGCTCTGAGGTGCCCTTCAGAAGACTTAAGTCTTCAGATTCATCTCAGATTGCTCTTCAGTGAGAGAAGAGAAGGGAAACTCCTTTAGCTTTAAAAGCTGCCAGAGACAGACTATGCCGAGATGCAGAAACTTGCTGCTTCAGGTGTGAGGAGGACTCACTCCAAACTATGAGTCCTGTAGCTTTAACTGAAGTGAGGTTGGAGTGGAAGTACTCACCAATATTCAAAATCTTCCAGAAGGGAGTGATGTGCCATTCCTGCTACACTCCCTGCAGGATGTCTCTACCTGTGGCTTCCATGAGCTGGCACTGAGAAACCCCGCAAGGAATTTAGAGAGCTGGATCATGTGCAGGTATTCTTCCCACCACAGTGCAAGCCTAATAAATCACACAGAGCTTCAGCAGTCACAACCTCCCTTCCTTGGCCTCCTGTTGCTACCAGACGTCTCAGAAACCCCATTTTTCTGTTTATGTTCCCATTCTATTGTTTAAATCATCCCTACCTCATAAATAAAATGTCATTTGTTTCCTTTTCTTTAAACCCATTCAGTTCTTCAAGAGAAGAAAGGACAGGAATCTGACTGGAGAGTCAACTGTCTCACAAGAGCAACCCCTAGCGATCTATGCAGAGAAACCATCATTTCTTTGTTTCATTTCTACTATTATTTCTGGGCCATCCACATAATGTGTTTTATAAAAATAATAATACACTTCAAAATGTGCCCCTTCTTGGAACATTCTCTCCTGAGACCCACTTCATGCTGTAGGACACAGGGTCTCCTCATGGAGACATGGATAAAATGTCATGTGCTAGAGAATTGACACCCCCTGCTCCCTACACGACCGTTTCACAAGTGACCCTGTCATCCTGCCTCCTGATGTGGAAAGAGACATACCACCCTGTTGGTTCTCAGTGTTAAGATAAAGAGTCAAGGCTGATTTAAGCTGCTGGCATATGGGTCAGTTTGTTTTAGGTAATTGATAGAATCAAACTGAAATGTCATGTTTTAGATGACTTGAAAAGATATCATTGTCAAACCCTTTGATCCTTTGCCTTTCTCAAAGTGTACAGTTTCCTTCTTCAGTACCTACATTCTTTATGTACAGACAACTTGTGAATGGGGCTGACTTTACAAATCAGTAGAACTCAAAAGCGAAAGGAGAATGACCTGATTTAAATGAGATGACATAGGAGAGGAGAAGAGCGTGCCAGAGGCAAACACTTCTTACAAACCTAGCAAGCAGGGCTCCCTGTGTCACTAAACAAGCTTTGGATATAATACAAAACCTATCTTAAAATGTCATGCACAGTAAATTATATTAATTGGCTTTCGTAATAAAGAAGTCCAATGTAAGTGAGTTCAATAAAGCCTCTGGCAGTAGTGTGTATTGGGAAAAGGTTTCCAAGTTCTTGGTAACTCATTAAGAACAGAGTAAAGATGCAAGTGGGATGTAAAAAGAATGGGAAGAATTAAAAACCCAAAGGAGAGGCAGCATTGGAAATGCCCTGTAGGGCAATGGAAGACCACTGAATAAGAAATTAGTCAAGAATCCAGTTATTGTTTGGGACTTCATTTTATGGGGTACAAGAAGAGATGGAGTTTGGGAACTAAGGTGTGAAACATGAATAGATCTATATTTTTCTTGGCAGATTTTGAATGTGTGAACTTTTTCATGATGTTCATAAACCCTTCATTAATGCTTCTAATTTTGATCATATGTATGTTTAATTATGCATGAACCTGATTTGGTTAATAGAATTTTGTTTTGTTTTGTGTTTCCCTAAAAGGTTTGTTCAGGTGACAGAGTTTACGTTACTACATAAGTGCTTAAAAATAGTCTAAGCCAGATTGACCTTCTACCTTCTATATATAGATATATTCTGAGGAAATTTTGATGATAAACTTTCTATGAAAGATAAGATATTCAGGATTGTTAAAAGAAAAAATAATTTGGTTGTTTCTTTTGGATGTAGGTATAGTTTGATAAATATGGAGGTTACATGATGCTAAATTCATTGCTAGAACACAAGAGGTACATTTGTCCAAGCCAAATGTAGTCTCAGGTTGCTAAGATATTCCATATGCATCCCAAAGCATCTTTATTTTTCTTTTTGGTCATTGTTTTAGTCAGTGTTCTAGTCCCATGAAGGGGCACCATAAACAAAGGAATGATTACAAAAGAAAACATCTAATTGTGGGTTTTCTTGCAATTTCGTAGGTTTCTTTTATGATCATGGTAAGGGAGCATGGGTTGCATTCACAGTACTGGAACAGTAGTCGAGGCTTACATCATTATCCATAGGCAAACAGGGAGGGAGGAGTGGAAAGACAGAACAAAGAGAGAAAGACAGAATCTAAGAGAAGGAGACACTGAAGCAGAGACAGAGAGAGAGACAGTGCCTGCCTGACTTGGGCTTTTGAAACTTCCAAGCCCAAACACAGTGACATACCTCATTCAACAAAGCCACATCAACTCCAACTAGTACTAGAACTAATTATTCTAAGCTTTTCAGTTTGACTTCCTGATGATTAAAATTTTAAATATAAGAGCAAATGGGGGGGGGCAATTTTATTCAAATCATCACAGTATTTTTTTTTTAATTTTACTTTTCCAATTGTGACTTCATCCCCACAAAGATTTTGCTACTGAAGCAAAGGAACAGTCACTTATATAACATCTTAAGGACTTCTTCCTAGTTCTTTATTTTTCCTGATTCTGCATCAGTCATCAAATCAAAGAAAATCTAGGGTACTTAGGAGTTAAATACATGACCAAAATGATCATAGAGGCAAAAGAAATGGCATTATTTCAATTGGATGAAAGTCACTAACAAATATTGTCAGATTCCCAGTCCAAAATAAATAGGTCCTCAGGGCCTTAATTTATCTCTTTTCTCCTCAACTAACTCAATACATAACAGTCAGTCTATTGTTTCTGACCATACTTTCCTGACAATAAAATTGATGTGCTGGGTAGGATGATTTTAGCTGCAAGTAACAGAATCATCAACTCAAACTCACTTAGACAAAAAAGAGACTGTATTGCCTTTAGAATTTGGGAAATCTAGGACTCCAGAAGACTTCAGGCACTGTTCAATTTCAAGTCAGCTTCTGTTTATATTAGTTGCCTCATCCTGCCTCTGTCTACATGGATAGAAGACAGTCAACATCTGCAAAACAAAAAAAATGAAACTGTATATTGATTATGAGTATAGTCCTATTTACTGTTTTATTGACATCATAATTCATTTCACCCTTTGATTATACACATAACCTGGATCACTTATTTAACCTCTGTGCATGAAGAGTACATTATATTGAATACCTAAATAATTATAAGAATCTTTTTAATAAAATTGGGTTGAGTTAGGTAAGCTAAATCATATACTATATTAAGAAAGCTAAACACTTGTCCTATATTAATGCTATCAGTAACCCTTTGTTGGTGATAAAATTCCTGAAGATAAAATTCCTGACCAAAGCAACAAGATTTGTTGTTCCTTATATTACCAGAGGGAAAGATTACATTATTCAAGGCAGCAGTCAAGAAATGCATAGTGGTAGGAACATTTTTATCTGCATATACCCAGGAAGAAGAGAAAGGGAACAAGGGGTAGTATGAGGCTCTAAAAACTCCAAACAGTTCACAAATGGTGTATCTCATTAGCAAGTACCAACCACCTAAACCTCCAATAAACTCTCCAAACAGACTGTAAACTGAAGACCAAGTAAGTAAGAGCTTCATACTCTGTCACTGGGATTATCATATTCTCCTGCATTTCTCATAACTTAAAAATATAAATCAGGAGCTGGAAAGCCGCTTAGCAATTAAGAACACAGAATGCTCTTTCAGAGACCCAGATTCAATTTCTAGCAGTCATGTGATGGGTCACTATTACCTGTAACTCAGGTTCCCTTCCTCTGACTTTCAGGGGCACCAGGCACACACATAGTGCCCAGTTATATATGAAAGCAACACACTTATGAATATAAAATGAAATATTGAATGGAAAGAGAATATAAAGCATACACTTGCCCATATCACATTCTAATCAAAAACTATAGAATGAAAAGAAGATCCGGGTTACCTTTGCTGAGTTAGACCTCTTGTAGACCATGCTTTCACATGATACCTAAAATCTTGCTATATAATTTAAGTAACAATAAGGCTTCATAGCACTTGTAACATGAGAAAGATAGGTGAGTTAAAGTGACCCCTAAGTCACTTATTCTGGAAACAACATGTTTAGTATTTGATACATAACCCAAAATAAAAATATAGATTGCATATGCCCTTTTGCTCATAAACTTGGGGACTATGTAAATATTGTTGTCCACAGCAGTGAGTACAGCTTTATAGTCACATGCCATGAGAAGTTTGCTCAGGATTATTGAAAAGTAAATGAAAAAAAAATAGCAATGATAAAATCAAAGGACTTTTCATGGGCATATTTAATGAGATATGCCAATAAGAAGGCAATTGCTAACAATTTAAATACACAATAGGAAGTCTAAGAGCAAATAAAATATTTAGGGATATAAAAATATTAAAAATAAAGAGGACATAAAGGGTAGGAGCTGTTGAGATAGGTGGTCCTATCTTGTCATTGATGCTGAAAGCAAGGCCATTGAAAAGCCTTAAAGGGAGCATTCTCTTGAGAGTATGACTGGCAAGACTCTTGCTAGATTATGTAGAATAATAGCATTGGCTACAAACTTCATCAGCCAGCATTGAATGTCTCACTGACACAGATGAAATGACTTGCGGTATATATTGGTGCAACTTACCAAAACCTTAGGAACACATGTTACCTACTTTGTGTGTCTTTATTGACTGATAGCTTTTCTGTTTAGTTTTTTATTTATTTTCAATGAAAACAGTATAGATCCATCTTTTAGGAAATAATCTGATGCTTGTACTAAAACATTGTGCAACTGGATTATTGTTGATGCTGCCATTTAGATATAATATCACAACTGGCATTAAAATCAAGCAAGTGTAGGTATTCCATTGTCTGTATGATGTCAAGTAAATACACAGCAGAATGTTTCTTATTAACAATTCTTTATCTTTTAGAAAAAAGAAAACCTCTGGGCATTGGACATTTAACTCTATCACTAATAATGGATGTTTGAAACACTAAATCTCATTTTTACTTCATAAACATTCATAGTGAATCTAGTCTACCAAATTATCTGAAGTCTGACAATACATAATTAGTTTTCTTTCTTTATGCAAATAGTAGCAAGATATCCCTATACCTGGTACAGGAATTATTACTTCCTGGAATCTTGTTTCCCCAGATGAATGTGTACAATATTTTGTACATCCTTAACAAAATAAGAACAACAACAGACAGTGATGTATTCTGTTGCAAACTAGAAAATAAAGCAAAAAAATGGAGTTTATGTATGAATAATGAAAATATTTAGAATATCCAATAAAACAAGAGATTAACAAAGACTGAACTTAAACTCTACATTTGGTTTTAGTCATTTAAAACACGGTTCAACACAGTATTATCTTCTATATAGTGTATTTTCTCGGAAGAAGCGAAATGGCCTTCAGTGTAGCAAAGCTAAACAACTACATTCCAAATGAAGCACTAGCACACACATTGTCTTCATGTTGGCTAACTCTGATATTTTTAGTTTTCATAGTCACTCTATTATTTGCAATGTTTTTCTTCTCAGGAAAGAAAAGTGGAGGCTCTAAAGCCGGTCTGAGTTTTCATCCTGACAGAATTAGAAAATGGTTTTTGCTATTTATCTTTTAACTTCCATCAAGTCTTAAAACACTGTTTTTATCTTTTTTTTTCCTTATGAAATATAGTAGTAGCAAATCCCACAATCCTGGTCCATAGGCATATAACAAATGTAAGCGCGAACCTGATAGAATAGAACACTACTGGTTATTACCATGTGAATGAGCGACTATCTCAACATGTTACTATATTATTCTTATTTCTTTGCTGTTAGCAGGTCAAACTATACATTCTCAGGAGGGATAGTTCCTTTATTAGATTTTTAAAATTAATTATAGTACTTTTGATAGTTGTACGTGTGTATGTCTGCTTAGTCGTTGGATGACATCCTCCAATTTCACTATCTTACCTTTATTATTTTCCAGTCTTCAAGCCTCCCTTTTGAATATATTCTCGTGTCTGTAATATCCTACATCCTGTGTTGATGGCAGATATTTCAAAGCAGGGAGATCTTAGGTTAAGTGCTAGGGCATCAGACCCAGTTTATCCTCTTTGGCATAATGAATGTTCTTGCCAAACCATCCTACACTTCTCTCTTGCAGTGTGGATGTTTTCCTATCTATCTATCTATCTATCTATCTATCTATCTATCTATCTATCTATCTATCTATCTATCT
>JABTXL010006712.1:25681753-25728309 GCA_025134845.1 Neodon shergylaensis | reverse complement strand
TCTATCTATCTATCTATCTATCTATCTATCTATCTATCTATCTATCTCTTTATTTCTGTGTGTGTTAGAATGTATCTATTTATTTTTAAAAATGGATAAATGTTATATATAGCTTCACTATCCATTGCTTCTAATAATAAACATGATACACATTGTCTCTGTTCATCATCTCTTTAAACTCTACACTAATCCTATTTTGGTAACTGTAACTACAATTGGTAGAAATCAAGTTAGATTCAGACGAGCTGGGAAATCTCTCTCACAGGGGACTTTTTTTTTTATTAATTTTTTATTGAGAAAAAAAAAAAAACAACGTTTCCCCGGCCTCCCCGCCTCCCATTTCCCTCCCCCTCCTTCCACCCTTCTCCCCCTCCCCCCACTCCTCTCCCCCTCCCTCTCCAGTCCAAGGAGCAGTCAGGGTTCCCTGCCCTGTGGAAAGTCCAAGGTGCTCCCCCCTTTTTAAGTATGCTCAAACCAATAGTCTTATGAATTAATCCCAAGAGAAAATATCAAACAAGATTTTAAAATAGACTAAACAATGGGACACCGCCTATTAATTTTTGAGAAGTAACTTACCTCAAATGGGTAGATATATAGAATTAATTTGTTTATGTAATTTAATGTTTTTATAAATTAATATAATTATGTAATAAATTATTATTATGCATCTTTTACATGTATTGCCAGTATTCACTAGGTTTGCTAAAATAACATATTTAAATTTTCATTACCAATTATGAGATTCTAAAAAGTCTTTCCACCACATGGATAATGCTTTCTTGCTTAAGCATCAACAATAAAAAAAGTAACAAAACAATTAGACATAATGCAAGAATGGATGATTGGTATCTTGATAATACAGGTTTAGGCACTGTGTTTAAAATACTTAAACACAAAAGTTTTATAGGGTGTTATTTATCAAAATGAACTTTACAAAATATCCAGCATGAGACTATCACCAAGAATGTCTGGAAGCTTTGAAAAATCAATAAAGTATATTATTATTCTGTCCTAGGGAAAAATGAGATTTGATCAAGGGTTTGTGTCAACACTACATATCCCGTGTCCTATACCACTCAATGAAACACAGATACTGTATATTTTCTCATTAAATGGAATATTTCCTAAAATGTTTTGAAAACTTCCTGAATATGAAAGTTACCCAGTATCCTGTATATGGTGACCAAATTTGATGAAATATCAAAATATAAACTCTATCACATAAGATACATCAGAGAATATGCAGAAGCAACAGATTAAATAATATCATCTCCATTATATATGGAACTGAGATTTGAAATTGTGAACTCTCGCTTAATTCTCACTTACCTATTGAATATTATGCTTTTATATTTACATGCACTGTCCTCAAACATCCATGTGTTTTAAAACAGGTGATTCTGCTAGTGGTAAGTCAATCCAATGACAAGATCAGGATTACTTTAAACTGTCATTTCCCATGCAATTAAAAGACCTGTGTTGAAGTTCCTGCCTCTAACATCCTGTCTTGGCTTCCTTCTCTGACCTCTCTCAGTGGTAAAGTGTTACCTAAAATTGGTAAAATTAAATAAACCCTTTCCTCTCCAAGTTGTTTTTGGCCATGGTGTTTCATAACAACAAAAAACTAAGATATCAGGTATGCACCAAAACAAATATATGTGGCAACACCTAACTCCTCTTAGTGTATACATTTTTAGGATATAAGAAATGCTAAAGGAATTAGGTATAAACACAGTTTACATTCCTTAAAAATGATTATAATAGCACATATTGAATTATCTAATTGAATTTTCTAATTTTTCAAAACTGTGTTGTGAAACCATAGTTAAAAATATAGCACTTACTTATAATAAATATTAATTAAACATAAATATATAAATATTGATATGTTGAAGAATTGAATACATTTATCTCAGTAGTTAAATTATTCTCCTCTGGATTGTGTGTCTGCATTTCCACACAGGGTAAATAAAGAATGCTCGTTCATTTCCTGGCCATCTGGAAACAAACAATACACAGAAACTATATTAATTGCAACATTTTTTGACCTAAAAGCTTAGGATTCTTATTAACTAATTCTGAGATCTTAAATTAACCCATTTCTATCATTCTGTGTAACACCATGAAGCTGTGGCTACTTAGATAAGGTTCCTGCTCCTGTCTCCTTCTGCTGTCTCTCTGACTCTACCTATTCTCTCTATATATCTCTGTTTGGATTTCCTGCCTGGCTTTATTCTATTAAGCCACTGGCCAAAACAGCTTTATTAATCAACCAATAAAAGCAACATATATACAGAGAACATCTCACATCATCTTCCCTTTTCTGTCTAAATAAAAAGTAAGGTTTAACTTTAACAATGTAAAATTGCATATAAAAACAGTTATCGAGCAAGAATTAGAGTTACAATATTTAGTCCATTTACATTTGGCAAATTAAGGAAAATACGCTATCATCTATCCTATCTTTGTGAGTCTAAAATTTTATATCCAATTTATCTTTTATCACAACTAAAAAAATTTATAACTATATGTCTTCAACTATTCAAAAACCCAAGAAGGATATAATATTACTTAAGTAAACAGGAAGTGCATTTTACGCCACTTCCAAAACTTTCGAACTGACAGAGACACCTCTCTGTCTTAATAGTTGCCCAAAGTTCTTCTATAATATTAGGGCACCCGTTTTCAGCCTACAGGCCCATAGTATCTAGCAGACTTTTCTATGAAGCAGAATATATGAAGACCTGTTTTGCCTTTTAATGGCAACGTTCATCAGTTAATTTCTTCTGTGTCCTGTAGAATGTCTGGCATTTTCTTCTGCAAAACAAAAACCCTGAAGGACCAGCCATCATTTAGAACATTAGAATATTCCTTTTCTGTGGGTCCTGCATGTCCAGTTCATACAGCATACCATAAAGCAGTCCAGGCAAGAGCAGTTTCCTGCCCATTGGCTAGCCTTGTCACATTGAAGACACATTTCATCACAGGTTTCTTTAATGCCTATCATCCTCTCTGAAGTAATTATTTTTACCGGTCACACTGTTGCTTTCTTTTTTAATTGTTAAGTGGGTGTGGCTAAGACCAACTCCATGACCCTGCCCAGTCTAACATGGTGGATACATAACATGTTCATCACTTCTGCAAGCCTAGCTCACCACCCAAGCTTCAGGTATGCAGGGGTTCTATGTTGTCATTAAGCAATTTATAACACACTGCTCACAGACAGCATTTAAGTACAAGACATCTCAAAAAAGCCAGAGTTCATTCTGTCACCATAAACCAGGAAGCTGTCTCTTAAAGAAGCCACTAACACTGACTCAGGAAGACTTCTCTTAAAGGAGCCATTCCTATCTGAAAAAAAAAATACTGCTACTAAGAAGCTCTGCTTAACTCTGTTCTTTTGTGTCTAGAATTCCTTCTGCAGATCTCTTAGTATTTATGTGAATGAAATTGCCCCATACTGGCACCATTTGTAAACAAAGTCTGCTTGTTCATTTTCGGGCCACCTAGACCCAAATAATCACACAGAAATTATATTAATTACAACACTGTTTGGTCTATTAGCTCAGGCTTCTTACTAACTAACTGTTACATCTTAAATTAACCTATTTTTATTAACCTGTGTATCGCCATGAGGCTGTGGCCTACAGGATAAGGTTCTGGTTCTGTCTCTGGTGTGGGAGGACCTTCTGTCTATGTGTTGCTTTTATTGGTTAATGAATAAAGGAACTGCTTTGGACCTATAGCAGAGCTATAGGGGAACAGAGCTAAGTGAGGAAAGCTAAACTGTATGCTGAAAAAATAGAGGTGGCATCAGAGAGATGCCAAGGAGCTTCAAGGGCCAGACATGCCGAAACTTTGCTGGTAAGCCATTGCCATGTTGTGATACACAGATTAATAGAGATGGGTTAAATTAATATGTAAAAGTTAGCCGATAAGAAACTAGAGCTAATGGGTCAGTGATTTAATTAATACAGTTTTTGTGTGATTAATTTGGGTCTAAGCTAGCCATGAGGCCAGGAACAAACAAGCAGCTTCCTCCTCTAACAGGTCTCCTTGCACTACATGGTGTCGTATTTTCCACCTGGATTTATTCTGCTAATCCATTGGTCAAAACAGCTTTATTCATAAACCGATAAAAGCAGCATCTGTACAGAAGGACATCCCAATCAACAAAGCAATCACTGGAGTGTACACTGTCCCAAAATCTATTAACATTTCAAATACTTTGCCAGCCTTCAAATTCTCCATCTTTATTCTATACACAACTAACACACATCCCATCAGAGATTCTGAATACCCTACATGATGACGTGGTTCAGCGTTTCCATACAGCTGTCCAGTGGAGTCACAAATGTTGTGAGTAGCAACAGAGAAGAGTGGAAGAACATCTAACTCAAATTAAAATCTTCAGTTACAAGGTTTACTCAAAGATCAATTCACATCACTTTCAAAACCTTTGTTTATGTATATTAGGTATTTGTAATAACTGAATTAGGACAACTGTCCTTGAAACCTTGACAAATTAAGTTGATGTGAAGAATTCACAATTATTTATATTTTTGTTATATATATATATATATATATATACACACACGATACTATCTAAACACTGAAAATAATATTTTTAATAGCAGCAGACTTCCATTATCTTTGATTTATAAGATTATGGAAATATATCCAAACAATGAAAGAAAACAAGATAAACCACACATATGCTTTATATTAAGCTAACCTTCATAAAAATTTAAGTAAACAATATGAAATAAAAGTTGTATTGCCTTTTTCCACAGTATGGAATTTTGCACATTGTTGCAAACTGACTTTTAAAATGTCTATTGTAAACTATTAAAAATATTTTTGATATATTTTTCCCAAAAAGGAGAGAACAGATTTGTATAAACAACTGTATTTTATTTCATATAACTCTAAAGGTGTTTATTTGAGTTGGTAATATTGTGTTTCGAGTTAATCACCAAAATATCATTATTAGTAACAAGAGGTTAAGACACATAAAAATATAGGGCTGTAAGGCAGTATTTTACAGATGCTCATTAAAAATAAAACCAGAGGATAGAAAAGTATTTAAGGGAGAAAGTCAAAGTTAGTTGTCTAGAGTACTGTGAAATACACTGTAAAATGTAATTGCTACTCTGAAAATTGAGCTCTCATTAAGCAAAATATAAGACTTGCCAACTTAAGGCTATGATTTAATGGCTCAAACTAGAAAGCCATCCTATGTGAGCTGATAAAATCCATGAGCACAGATAAAAACAAGTGGTTATGTCAATGCAAACCACATGGTTCCCACACAGAAAGGAATATGAGAAGTCTGGAGCCAAATTTGAGTAATATAGTTTAGGAACACATATTTAAGTCACCCCAGGTAATTCCATATTACAACATGAGAAGAGCTGGCTAAAGTTTCCATTAGTAACTTATCAAAGAAAGCCATACATCAGGATACAATAAATATGTTAGTGAAATCACAGAGAGGTGTTTATAGAACATGGAATCTCCTCTATGGGTCTCAGATTCTATCTAGTGACATTCTTAGCTTTAGAATGGGTAGAAAATGTGGGCAACTAAATTAATAGATTTCTAGATATTCTCCTCTGTTAGTCACAGGAAACCATTACCGACACGGTGGATGGCAAGGAATGGTCATTTGGGGAGAGAAAGCTAGCCCACGATAAGGAAAGTAGCCCCCAGTCTTGCAGTATCCCCACCTCTCCACATCACCGCAGTTCCAGGAAACCTTTGCAGACACTGCTTCCCCCCACCTTCTTGTCCTCCCCCTTCCCCCCAGACACAGCTTTTCCTAGTAATTCTTGTAGTTACTAAGGATTAAGAGGCAAACAGCAGGATGACTGTAGAGAAGTAAATGCCAATAGCAGAAACGATTACAAGTGATTGTGGCTATTGTGGGATAATGTTTCTGTATTTTATTGTTTTGATATTGTATGGGTCATTAGAACTGGCTTTAAGCTAGTTTTTATTGCACTGATTTTGTCAAGTATTAATTGACTTTCCAATTATTCCCCATTCCTAAATAAATGCTTAAAGCACATCTTTATTTTATTAAAACTTCCCCTTTTTTTGAGATCAGAAATTTTGTGGCCAAAAGAGAAATACATAGCATGTGAACTGGAAAACAGGGCCATATTTTTGGTTTGATATTTGAAAGAGGTGGTCAAGGACAAACCTAGAGTTCCATGGGATCTGTCACAAGAGTTTCTTCGTCCTTATTCCAAGGACCGACTTCAGTGGAGGCGAATGAATTTCATACTGAGGAGAATTCTCTTTCCACAAGCAATGCTTCTGATACACCTTCAATGTCTCCAGGTCTGTCCATTTTGAGTACAATCAAGATTGTCACAATGGCCTTTTCAAACTCTAACCTTCAGTGCCTCTGCTTACAAAGTGTGCTTAAAACAACAAAGACAACAAATCAATCAAACAACTAAGCAATCACCAAACAAACAAACAAACAAACAAACAAAGAAACAAAAAACCACACCTACTTCACATATGTCTACAAAACCAGCATTTCTTACATTTTACAACTGCCTACCATGTGTTCTACCAGTAGTCAGGTCCCATTGACTAAAAAGGCTACATTGTCCTCTGCCGACCTGAGCAGTTGAACAGGAGAAAATCTATCCCATGGAGCCCCTGAGCTGAAAGAATACCCCACAGCTCTTTTCTCAAAGCAGTCCTTCAAATAAGTTTAAACACTGATGCCAGCAGCCTCTGAAGGGAGAATTTAGGCCAACTGAGAACCTCCCAAGCTCTCTTCCCATTATCCCTGAGCAAAGTGGTGCAGGGTATCCACCAGAGAAGACTACTGGAACATGAATTTAAGGTTACACAAAGTCTTCATTAGTCAGCCGGCAATTAGATAGGGTGTCCTGAATCCCACTGTGTCCTGAATCCCACTGCAGTCCTTAGCGATTCTCACGATGAACTTTTAAGTACAAAACAGCCAGAAGCAGAACCACAGAAACAAACAAACAAACAAAAAAAAACCAAGGTTAGAATATTTAGAGACTTTACTTGAAATATGGATTGATAGTTAAGGTCTTTTCTTTCAGTTTGGAAGGTGATGCTGTCTTTATGCTGAGTTATGCCTAGAACCATACTTCCACCATGGCAGCAGAAAACGCTGTGGTCTGAGAATTTGGTTTGCCTTCAATAGTACTAGCACTTTATTTGATGGAAACTTCTGGGCCTTCAACTGTATCATACTTCAAAATTCATTTTAAATCCAAATTTCAAATTATTAAACTTTCCCTTCTCTTTTTAACCTCTGGATTTCTAAAATCTGCCCAAATATAGCAAACACCACCTTTACCACATTCCAAAGATGAGCGTCCTTAGACATCCTTCTCTTGGATTTCAGTTTCCTATGAAGTTTCTTACAGCAGACTAAATTTACCACAATGTAATCTAATAACTTCCAGGCCAATCCCCAATAGAGTGCTCATTCTTATATAGAATATCTTAAAAGACGATATTTAATGTCTCCAAATTCTTACTGTCACTTTGTCCATTAAACTATCTTTCTAAGCATCCTATGGGATCCTATAGCATCCTATGGTGTGTCGAGCCATCTTCTCCTAGCTTTGCCAAATTCCTTCTAAAGACTTCTGAACTACATGGCCATGATATTATAAGACATAACTCCACCTCTTTACACCAATTTTCTGTGTTATATTTTTGCTGGATTTGAAGATTTGACATAATGACTTAAGATATCAAAGGTTTACATGGACTCACAGTTTCAGAGGGTTCAGTCTATGTTCAAATGATTCAACAATGCTGAGACAAGGCACCTGCAGTGGTGACCATGATATTCAGGCAGGGCTGAACACTATAGTGCAGGACATAAACAAAGAAATCTGATTACATCATGAAAGCAAATCACATAAGTAAACTTGAATTGGCACCACTGGCTTTCAGGTAGGGGTGGCGATATTTCATTTGCATTTTAATAAATAAAGCTAGCCTGATGATCAGAGAGTAAAACAAGCACCCTGGTCAACAATACAGACCAGGCAGTGGTTTTACACACCTTTAATCCCTGTAGTCACATTAGTTTGCCATAGATGCCGGGTGGTAGTGGTGTATGCCTTTAATGCCAGCACTAGACCAGAACATAAGAAAGGAGGAGACAGGTTTTGGCTCAGTTTCATTCTGAGGATTCATGGAGGCAGGATTGTCTTTTCAGGCTAGGTTTCTGATCTTCAGGTTGAACCACAGTATCTGTTTCTATGTTTTATTATTCATGCAACAAGTAGGAAAGAAAGAAACAAAACAAAACAAACAAAAACAAAAGGCAAAGCAATAGTGTGCATTCAAACTACCCACAATGCCCTGATTTCAGCCAGTAAACAAGTTGAGCTCTCTTTAATGACAGAATAGAAAGAAACACTTAAAAATTTTATCCTGAATAGCTAAGTACAGAGATCCATGACTATTTATTACATGATACTCCAGAATTGGAGGTGGGAAAATACATATCATTTTATTGATCATTAATCCAGAAAATCTACTTAGAGTCTAAGCAAAAGGAAACAGTACTTTAGTTTCTTAAATTATTTAAATGTGTAGTTTATTGATTAATTGTGTGATTTATACATTCAGTCAACAAAACTATCTTATGATCCTATCTAGTTCATACTTGTTAATATCCTATGAGTGAAAGAGACATATTAATGTGGGATTGTCCGTATATCAATACAATGGCCATAGTTACTTTAAGATACATAAAATATAAATATTTCAATAATACAAAACAATGACATAAACCCTATCTAAATCAAGCACTATGAAGAAAATTGAACATTTCTGCCTTAGTTTTAATTACAAAATATATATAGTATAGATACAGAATCAAAGTCAAAGGTTTCAGGGTACTGTTTGTTGAACATATACCCTTGGACATCATGACAGAGATTTCAGTTTATTCATTTATTTTCAATCCTGGAATATTATTACATTATTTAGTCAATAACTAATTTTAGATTAAATCAAGTAAACACTCATAGCTGAAGAAAAAGTATAAATGAATGAAATAATAATACATTTTGAATACTGTTATGAATTGGCCAAAAGCTAATCTATGATATACTTTCCTTTATTTCAATTACAAATTTGTGTGTGTTCATACACATATTTATTAACTCTTACTTTGAGTTATATTTGAGGATTTAATTTTATCCCACTAAGTATGTTTTTTTCAAATGTTCATTCATTCCGGCTTACCCATAAGGGTAGTTCTGCCTGAAAATTCAGTGATACTTGACTTTTAAACATGTGCTTCTGGCATCATACATGTCTGTAAAGACCCTCTGATCTTGTAGAGAGAGGAGTCATTCATTACCTTAGGGACCACATTAGAGGTGCATATATAAAGCCACTGAAAAGTAAAATAAATCTGATCAGACGATCAGAATACAGAGATTAATTTAAAGATGCGGTATTTGTACTTATGTTCTGGCATCAGTGTCTACCCAGTCCCCTTTGAAATGCAGCAAAACAGAATCACACACAGTTTTTATAATATACAGAATCACTAACTCATGGAGCTGTAGCTAGATTACTAGTAAAGTTATATGACTGTTATCTATTATGAAATACGAAAATGAACACAAAGTAAACTTGTATGCCTGTCATTCAGAGACCCTGAGATTGTTATATATGTGTGCTTTCGCAGTGAGTATTTTAATACAATGTTATAGATTACTTGAAACATTATAATTTTTATAGATTTTATATTAAATAATGAAGTCAGCTCACTCATGGAAACACAGTGTACTCTAGTTTCCTTCCCTATCATTATTCAAGCAGAGTTTGTAGCTTAGCAGTCTTGTATTGTATGTGTGTGTTAGAGAGGACAGGTTTGCAATCGAAGCTGAGTGTTTGTCCAAACACCATCTGGTCTACCCATTTATAATATGTCAAATGAGACTGCCCAAAGTGTGAGAAAAATCTTAATTTCACATTTATTCAGGTCATATTAGTTGAGGAGTCTCAGACCACAGCTCAAACTGCACCATTACAATGTTTATGTTTTTATCATAGCTCATACAGTTTGTAAAAAAAAAAAAATTTGGATGCTTTCTAATTTTCACTCTTTTCTTTTAATTATTTTTAACACCTAACATGAAAGTCACAACATTAAGCATGCTGTTACAGTATATTCTGTTTTATACTTAGTAATCTAACTGATTAAATAGTTTAGAAGTCAAATATACTTGGATAGGAATATTTTAAGTAATTATTGTCATTCTAATGAAGTTATATAACCATATGTTAATACATAATACCATCTTTTTAAAAAAAAATACACTATTGTCTCTCATATAGAAAATATTCTTTCTTAATAATGGCATTTTTAAATATAGACTATTAACAGACAACCACATATGCACAAACTTGAGGTTTCACTTGAAAACTCAGGATATTCTAAATCATTGACTACAGAGGATAGCAGTGATCAATATTAGTGATTTTTAATCTGACCTCCACGTGTGCACTGGGGCACATGTGTCTACCTTCACATTCATCAAGACACAAACAGAGAAATAATGAATAATTACTGATTAAATGTTGAAATAAAGTACCTTGCATTAAGTATTTCTAGTAAATGTATTCTGATTTAGTCAAAGACAGATTTATTTTGACATTTTCAAACATATTTTTCAATAATACATACAGGCAATAGAAGCCTCACACTTATAACAGGGTTATAAGAGAGAAAGATATTTTACAGCTCATTCCTTTATCACACATTTCTATTTGCTTTGACTTTTGACTATGGCATAGTTTAGTTCAGTAGGGTCTCAGTAGATCAGATTGGCCTGGAACTCATTGTCTCATGATTGGGTCCAGCTGGTGGCTATCCTCCTGTCTCAATCTAAGTACCTTAATCACAGGTGTGAGCCATGACACCTAGTTTCAAAACTGTTTTTAATCCTGTGGTATTTACTGTGTATGTACCATCCTATACACTGGCTGTCTCCTGTGGGAGAATGAACAGAACTGCTTGTGTATCTTGGGTTTTCCTCTCAGTTTTGAAAGCTATTTTAGAAATGCTCACTAAAGATCATAATTCCCAAGCCCTATTTTGACAGACGCTGTTTCTAATGCAGAAATTCCTAATTGGGCCGGGCGGTGGTGGCGCACGCCTGTAATCCCAGCACTCGGGAGGCAGAGGCAGGCGGATCTCTGTGAGTTAGAGACCAGCCTGGTCTACAGAGCTAGTTCCAGGACAGGCTCCAAAGCCACAGAGAAACCCTGTCTCAAAAAACAAAACAAAACAAAACAAAAAAAATAAATAAAAATAAAAATAAATAAATAAATAACCCTTTTTATTAATCATATCTCCAAATTGGTTTGGGATTGTTTAGTGACTTACTCCATTAGATGGGTGTTGGGCATCAAGGCTGAGCTGACCCTTAGGTGACTGATTTCTAGCAGATCTAGATGACTGATGGATGAGGGAGAATCTCTTTCCTTTGTGGCGTGGCCACTGGTAGGTTGTACCTGCCCTTAGTGGGTGATTCCTACCCACAGATTTATGAGCAGCATTCATCAAACTCAGTGCTTCCAAAACAGCAACAACAATAATATTTTGATAAATCTCCATTCAGTTGGACAGTTTACTGGTTTTGTTTGGGTATTTGTGTTGGGAGGGAGCTGATTTGTGTTTCTAGCCTAAGCCCGGAGTTACAATTTTTCTTCCTTTAGTCTCATAACGAACACAGTCTTCCATCTCCATACAGTCTGTGAACTGCTTCACAGAACAAAGCTGTCATCGTTTCATGTCACACTCATCCAATGGTAACACAAAGGGCTGTAATTGATGTGGCTGAGAGACCAACATCCAAGCAATAAAAATAAATTCCGTAAAAAAAAAAAAGAAAATTTCATACATGCATATGATGCATCATGATCACACATACTCATCCCTACTAACTTCTCTTGTCCCCTTCCAAAGTCGTAAGTTCCTTTTTTCTCCCAAACAAATGCCCCTCTTACGATCATGACCTATGTTTATGACTCACTGAGTTTAATTATGGCTTCTGTTACGAGCATGAATATGGAGTTATTTCCTGGAGGACGATCACATAGCATTGGGTAAACCACCAAAAGAAGGATGAACCCTCTGTCCTCTAGGACCCATTAAATGCTAATAGTTCCTCAGACTGATTTGGGGCTTTCTGGATTCCTCTGCCATCTCTGCTGGAAAGTTGGCAGGCTTGGTCTTGTGTTGATTTGGTGCAGGGAAACACAGTTGCTAATAATGCAAACATTAATGCAGCAATGGTCACCTCATGTGCAGACACAAACAAGTAACAACATTCATCCTTATCCTACAGAACTGACTTATTTTTCCTCCCAGTCTTTATCAATATTTCCAAAGCCTTGTATATATCGGGCTCACATTTAGAGGTAAGGACTCAACAGTAATTTTTCTCAGAGAACTGGCCAGTTTTGAACTGCTGCTCACTGAAAAGAGGAGGCTTTCTGACAAAGTTGAAAGAGCAGTGGCGTAAGTTAGAAATACTACATAGCCGTCAGTTTGACACGGCTGTGTAGCAAAACTTTAGTAGCGTGTTCGCCACTGAAGCTCACGATGGCCCCTGCAATTCTTATTGATCACGTTTACCCTCTCAGACATGGATAATCTCCAGTGGAAGTGGCGTCAAATACAATCAGAAATCTTTTGTTATCTGAATTAAATCTGTTGTCACCATCGATCCAGCGGGCGTACTTTGACAGGCAGAGCAGGACTATAATATTCAGGGTTCACCACTGAGGAAAACTATTGATGACTTTTCTTCCCCAGCAGTGTGCATAGCAACTTGGGTGATAATGAAAAAGCTAACCAGCAGGGAGGTTTATTTTTCGATGTTCTGGAAATAAAAGAGTGTGGAGTCTTCACAAATAGTGTTTTATCATGTTTGTGGAAGGAAGGCAGAGAGAAAAAAGATTTGTATCAGGCCTAACTGTGGGGTTTTCATTTGATAAAAATATTTTCTTTAATATGCTAGGTATTTTAAATTACCTTAAACGTTATATGAAGGTGCAAACTTACTGTAATAAAAGAATAAATGTAATTCAGAGGTATATTATTCTTTGAATGTTTTCCCCACAATTACAGAAAAATGATTCCTCAATCAATTGAAAATTAGATTATCAGAGCCAAAGGGGATCAAGGTCATGACAGAGGAACCCACAGAGACAGCTGACCTGAACTCATGGACTCTGTCCCGACCAACCGCTAGAAAGCCTGCTTAGTTTGTTTGTGGGACTCCTATCAGGAGGATCAGGACCTGTTCCTTTCTCTTGGGCTGGCTTCTTGGAACTTCTTCCCTATGCTGGGTTGCCTCTCCCAGCCTTGATGCAGGAAGTGGGAGAAATTTGGTACTGCCTCAACTTGATGTGCTATGCTTTGTTGACTCCCATTGAAAGCCTTCCCCTTTCTGAACTGTGATGAGGAGAAATGGATGGGGGGTGGGAAGATGGGATGTGAGGGGAAGGAATTATCAGGACAGTAGGAAGGGGAAACTTTGTCCACTATGCAACAATTTAACAAAAAATTATTTTAAAACTTCCATCAAAGAAGATAATAAAATATATATGTATAATTTTGATGAAACTATAATGGTATTATAAAGATACTTGATATATATATATATATTTAAAAACTTAAGTAATTAAGTATTACATGGAATTGATCATTTCCTTTAATTTCACAATCAAATAGTTAATGGAAATGTTATATTTTTAAATACCATATTTAAAGATGATTTCATAATTGAATATCTTATTCATATTGCATTGAAATAAATGTAATTGGCAATTATAAATTATCAATTTACTCAAGATATTAGATATTTTATGAAAGGCCTGACTTAAACATCACACAAAGAAAACCTCAATTTTTATTTTCCTACAATCCTTAGTTAAGAAAATTCTGTCATTAGAATCCGTTTCTATAAGGCATTGCTTTAGAAAGACGATATTTTCTTTTTTAAAAAAATATTTATTTATTTATTTATTTATTTATTTATTTATTTATTTATTTATTTATTATGTGTACAGCATTCCTTCCATGTGTGCCCACAAGGCAGAAGGGGGCACCAGGTCTCATTATAGATGGCTGTGAGCCACCATGTGGTTGCTGGGAATTGAACTCAGGACCTCTGGAAGAGCAGTCAGTACTCTTAACCACTGAGCCATCTCTCCAGCCCCAAGAAGATTATTTTCTTACATGTGCTTACCATTGCTTTTCCTTGATAAGTGAATAAAATTATAAAGGTACAATGCACATTGGACACTATTATACTTGGAGTTTTGCTTATTTAAAGGATTTTTAAATGAAAATCAGCTCCATGTTTTCTTTACTGATAGACTATTTTAAAGGAAAATAAGGAGCTGGGGAGATCGCTCAGTGGTTAGGAGCACTTTAGACTCTTAGAGAGGACTGAGGCCATTCACAGTGTATAGATGACTCACAACTACCTGTAAGTCAAGTTCCAGGGATCCCACAACCTCTTCTTCTCTCCTCAGGCTCCTGCATACATGTGGTGCATATGGAGCAATGCAGTCCTACAGACAGACACATACATAAATAAATAATAAACAAAACAAAAAACAAAAACAGGTAAACGAATCCAAGCAATAAATTATAATCTGACATAATCAAAATTGAAAGGAAATGATAAAATTGTAGAAATTTAGCTTCCTTCCTTCCTCTATGCAATCACAAAGATGTGTAGATAATACAGAGATAGGAGAAAATTGTAATACGATTAGAAAAAAAGTACAGTGTAGCCTGAGGCAACTAGCTCTTCTTTCAGCAGATATAAGTAAGTTCTATCTAGGATCATAATGTTGTTTTACATTTTCAGTGGCTGTGCAAGAGTTAAGAAAATTATGAGGTCATAAATTTCTTGGTAAGTTGACATTGCAGTTCTCCTGAGTGATTTGTTTATATGCTTGAATTACACGTGGAAGCTCCTGCCTCAAGTGCTTTTCTAGAGCCAGAAAAGGGATACATAAAGTACCAATGCCAGAGTTATCAATCAGGAAAGGTTGGGGAAATAGACAAGATGAGTAAAATCAACATGGCCACATGAATAATGTAGATACATTAATTGGTAAACTTTTATTTCAACTACTGTATTTAAATTTCTATATCTATGGTCTTCATTGCTGTTAAAGTATTTCTTAACGTTATTTTATCATAGTTTATTCTTGCTGACGTAGTCATTCCACTGTGTTTTACAGCACCAAACTGTGGAGAAGGCTCTTGTCCCCTAATGACACCCCTCTGCTAGCCATTTGAAATGCAGCCTGTTTCACCATTTAGAAATACACTAAGTAGAATTACTTAGAAGTTGCTTTTCAGGGACGAAGACAAGGGAAAGAAAAAGAATTCCAAATGAATAATAACATTGCCTCTAATGGAGCCTGGGTTTTCTGTTCGAACCTAGCTTGACCTGCCTGGAAGAACTCCTGTGGTGGAGGTTTGATCTCCACCTAGCAGGGATAGCAGGCCCCTGGCAGTGCTCTCAGAGAAGTGTGTGGGGAGAGCAGCTGGAAGCCAAGTGAAGAGTCCAAAAACAACAAGGTTTTGCCTAGTGAAAAAGAACTCAATCAAAGGAAAGGCACTTTTCCCCAATACTGTTTAGCCTATGGGGCAGGCAGGCTGAGAGAAGAATGCAATTCCTGGGAGCTATACACTGAGTGTATGTGAAGAACTCTAAAAGGGTTTGAGGAGAGAGTCTCTAATGATTTTAATGCCATATTTAGAAGAAGAAGACGACACAAATAAAAATTCATTTAGGAAAACACAAGCAAGTATTTACTAGAACACATTTTTAGTAATTTAGTTATTTTTACTTGCGTTGTTGAAGAAGGCAAAATAGAGGGGCTCTTTATCTCATGGCTATATTAGGAAATAAAATTTCCTAGTTGCTAATGACCACCTGCTTAGAGGGATTAAAGTATTTACAATCACTACAGCCAATTATAGGTAAAGCATATACTTAACAGTTATTTTGACACGCTCTTAATCTAATAGTTGAGTTATATAAATTACCTATAAAATCAATCCATAAAACAATAGGTTTTCTGTTTAACAAGAAGTTATATATCTTATTATAATGGTAAAATGTGTCTCATAATTATAAAATATGTTAAGCATTCGATTTGTCATAATAATGATGTAAAATAGAGGAAAATGTTTCTTTCAATAAGGCTGAAGTGTTATTTGTATCCCCCGTTTTTCCTCTGGTGCTGAAGACCAACCCTGTACTGAGATTGTGTCCTCTAGCCCATGACCTGGCCTGTTGAAGAAGCTGCTGGCCTCTTTCCACAGCCCAGTTCCCAGCCGCCTGGCTAGTTTATGCCCCGAAATAACAACACACAAATTGTATTCTTTTAAACATTGCTTGGCCCATCATATCTAGCCTCTTCTCGGCTAACTCTCGCACCTGGACTAGCCCATTTCTAATAATGTGTGTAGCACCCCAAGGTGCGCTTACCGGGAAGATTCTAGCTTATGTCCATCCTGGGTCAGAGCTTCATCGTGTCTGCCCTGGAGAAGAGCTAAGGTGTATCAGCTCACTTCCTCTTCCTCCCAGCATTCTGTTCCGTTTATTCCACCCACCTATGTTCTAACCTATGAGGCCAAGCAGTTTCTTTATTAATTAACCAATGACCTTCCTCCATCACTGGCCAGTGACTTAACTCAGGTGAAGAGAAGAGGCAGTTACTTTATTCAACTGTAAGAACAATCTTTTATAATAAATGCCCCATTTTTCAGTTTTCTTGGTGGCTACCTTTCCCTTCCTATATCTCCCTCTAAAATCTTTAAACTAAGATATCCCTAAGCAAAGAAGTCTTTTTTACTCAAAGTCAATTATGCTATTATGCAAGATTTCTGGAAATCTAAAATGTCTTTTATATTGATTATAATCATGAAAGTCAGTTTAGAAATCACAAAGTTATGTAATGTCAAAGATACTTTATTCCCTTAAACAAAAGTAATATATAAAGGATTCTTTTATAACATTTATTTAAAATCATACAGAAGAAATGGAGACTACACATGTAAATTACAGTACTACATATGGATATTGATGCACTATTTCAATAAGAATGCATGATAAATTGACAATTTTTGTATCTGTGCACTGAAAGTGATAAGTGAACAAAACACTACATATCCTACTACGTATCCAGAAAAAGAATACAATCTTTTTTCTTTTTTATTTCCTTTTACTGAAAATGGAGTTTTTGTTCCATAATATATCCTGTTTGTTTTTTCCTCCCACTACTCCTCCCTGTTCCTCGTTACTTCCCATCCCATCCAAATACACCCCCTTTCTGTCTCTCATTAGCAACTAACAGGCTTCTCAGAGATAATAGTATGATATTATAATATAATGATAAAATCAAAAATAACATATTGAAATTGGACAAAATAAGCAAACAGAAGAAAAAGTTCTCAAGAGAAGGAACAATAAACATAGTTTGTTTTCTTGACATCTAGTATTTTGACTTCTTTATAAATTTTAGATATTTGACTCTGATTGAATATTCAGTGGTAAAAATTTTTCCCATTTTGTACAAATGACAGTGTCCTTTGTCATACAGAAGCTTTTCAGTTTCCCAAGGTCCCATTTATTAATTGTAGATCTTATTGCCTGTACTAATAGTGTTAATTTTTCCCTTTCTACCATGGCCTCCAAGGCTATTCCCCACTTCTAGCAGGTTCATTGTATATGGTTTTATGTTAAGTTCTTTAATTCATTTGGAGTTAACTTTTATGTAGGTTGAAAAGTATGGATCTATTTGGATATTTTTACATGCAGACATTCAGTTTGATCAACATGGGTTGTTGAAGATGCTCTGTTTCTGGTTCAGTGTGTGTTTCTGGCATATATGTGTGTGTGTCATGCATATTGTGGCACACACTTACACATACATATATATAATGTATGTATAATATGTTATAGCTTTAATATATAATATAAACTTTTATGAATATTATATTATCAGGTATTGTTATGTGTGAGGACTTATTTTTTGGTTTTCATTTTGATTATATCGATCAAGGTGTCTGTTTTGGTGCCAATATCAAACATTTTACTAATATTAAGGATGGTGATGCATCCACACTAGCTTTATTCTTCAGGATTGCTTTATGTATCCTGGTTTTATTGTGTTTTCATGTAAAGGTAAAAATTATTCTTTCAATATCTATGAAAAATTTTGTTGTAATTTTGATTGGGACTACATTGAATATGTAGATTGCTTTTGGTAGGTTGTCCATTTTTACTGCATTAATCTTACTTATCCATGCGCATGGGAGATCTTTCTGCATTCTGATATCTTCCTCAATTTCTTTCCTAAATGTCTTGAAGTTTTTATCATATGAATCTTTCACTTGCTTGGTTAGAGTTACCCCAAGATATTTGAGCCTATTGTGGACTACGCTATTTCCCTGATTTCTTTCCCAATCATTTTGTCATTTGTGTAAAGGAGAGCTACTGGTTTTCATGAGTGAATTTTGTTTCTATCTATGTCTGTGGCTAGAATGTTGATCGGCAGCAGGAGTTTTTTTGGGTGGAATTTTTGGGTCACTTATGTAAACTATCATATCACCTGCAAATAACAGTACTTTTATATCTTCCTTCCCAGTTATCTTATTGTGTTATCCAAGATTTCAAGAACTTTATTGGACAGGTGAGAAAAGACTAGCCAACTTTGCATTGCTGATGCTCTCAAAAGACCAACTCTTTATTTAACGAATTCTGTGTATAGGTTCTGTTTGTTGTTTCTATTTGATTGATTTCAGTCCTTAGTTCCATCATTTCTTGCGGTCTACTCCTTTGTAGTGTGACTTCTTCATTTATTTCTACATCTTTCCTGTGTGCTGTTGTTACTTATCTGTGACCTCTAATTTTTTGTTTGTTTTGATTTTTAGTGTTTTATTGAGCTATACATTTTTGTTCACTATCCTCCCTTTCCTCCCCCTCTCTTTCTACCCTTTCCCATGACCCCTATACTCACAATTTACTCAGGAGATCTTGTCCTTTTCTCATTCCCATGTAGATTCATGTATGTCTATTTTTAAAGGTCTTCTTTGTTGTTTAGTTTCTCTGAGGTTGTGGAGTGTAGAATGCTTTTTCTTTACTTATGTCTAAAAGATAGTTATGAGTAAGTTCATATTATATTTGTCTCTCTGGGTCCAAGTTAACTCCCTCAGTATGATTTTTTTTTCTAGATTCATCCATTAGCCTACAAATTTCAAGATGTCTTTTTTACCACCGAGTAGTACTCCATTGCGTAAGTGTACCATGATTTCTTTATCCATTCTTCGGCTGTATGAGGGGCATCTAGGTTGTTTCCAGATACTGACTATTATGAACAATGCTGTTAATAACATAGATGAGCACATGTCCTTAATGTAGGAACTTAGTTATAAGAATCAACATCATTGAGTTACATAAGTTTAGATATTTTGTATATTCATTGTCATTTCATTCTAGGAAGTCTCTAATTTCTTTCTCAATTTATGTATTCATTTAGTGGTGAGCTATTCCTTTTCTGATTCTGATCTCTTGTAAGTTGTGTACGAGTTTGCTTTCTTTTAGAAAAGAAAAGAAAACACAGCTAAATCTAACAGTGCCAAGAATAACTCTAGAATCATTATGGCGACTTCCAGCATAATGAACACAGTGAATATTTCCACACTGGGAAACATCTTGTAAAATGAAGGAATTAATGACTAATCAGTCCAGAGCAGTACAGTGTGATGAGTACATCCAAAGCAAGATGGATGAGTATGGAATTTGGTGCATTATGAAAAGATCAACATCACTCAGTCTCTGTAATAGAGCTTGATGTCAGGCATGGTTATGCATCTGAAAGTTCCTTCGTTGTACAGAATTGTTTTGGATATCCTTTTTTTTGTTTTTTTTTTTTTTGTTTTTGTTTTTTGTTTTTCCCATATAAAGTTGAGTATAGTTCTTCCAAGGTCTGTGCAGAATTGTGTAGACATTTTGATGGGGATTGCTTTGAATCTATAGATTGCTTTTGGTAGGATTGCCATTTTCATTAGGCTGAACCTACCTATCCAAGAGCATGGGAGATCTTTTCATTTTCTGGTATCTTCTTTAAATTCATTCTTCAAAGACTTAATGTTCTCTCAAACAGGTCTTTCACTTTTTTGGTTAGTGTTATCCCAAGATATTTTATGTTATTTGTGGCTAACATGAAAGATGAAGTATCTCTGATTTCTTTCTCAGCAACTTTATCATTTGTATATAGGAGGGCTACTAATTTTTCGAGTTGTTCTTGCATCCTGTCACATTACTGAAGGTATTTATCAGCTGTGGGAGTTCCCTGGTAAAGTTTTTTTTTTGGTCTCTTATGTATACTATTATATCATCTGCAAATAACAAAAGTTTGATTTCTTCATTTCCATTTGAATCCCATGATCCTCTTTTGTTGTCTTATTGCTCTAGCCAGAACTTCAAGAACTATGTTTAATAGATATGGAAAGAGTGGACAGCCTTGCCTTGCTCCTGATTTTAGTAGTATTATTTTTAGTTTCTCTCCATTTAATTTGCTGTTGGCTGTTGTTTTGCTGTATAATGCTTCTATTATGTTTAGATATGTTCTTTGTATCGCTGATCTCTCAAAAACCTTTATTATAAAAAGGTGTTGGATTTTGTCAAATGCTTTTTCAGCATCTAATGAGATGATCAAGTTTTTTTTTTCTTTCAGTTTATTTGTATGGCAGATTACATTGATAGATTCTTATGTTGAACCATCCCTACATCTCTGGGATGAAGCAAACTTGGTCATAGTGGATAATTTTTCCCACATTTTATTGAGTTTTTTTTTTTTTGAGACAGGGTTTCTCTTTATTTTTTTATTTTTATTTTTTTTTTATTTTTGGAGCCTGTCCTGGAACTAGCTCTTATAGACCAGGCTGGCCTGAACTCACAGAGATCCGCCTGCCTCTGCCTCCCCAGTGCTGGGATTAAAGGTGTGCACCACCACCGCCCAGCTCAAGTATTTTTTATCTATGTTCATGGTCTGTAATTCTCTTTCTTGGTTCAGTCCTTGGGTAGTTTTGGTATCAGGGTAACTTTCACCTCATAAAAATGTTTGGCAAGGTTCCTTCTGTTTCTATTATGTAAAACAGCTGAGGAGTCTAGATATTAACTCTGCTTTGAAGTTCTGGTAGAATTTTGCACTGAAAATATCTGGTCCTGGGCTGTTTTTGGTTGGGAGGCTTTTGATGACAGCTTTCATTTTCTTGCACATTATAGGTCTATTTAAATTCCCCACCTGGTTTTGATTTAATTTAGGTATGTGGTCCCTACCCAGAAAGTTGTCCATTTCTTTTACATTTTCTAATTTCGTGGAGTACAGGTTTTTGTAGAATGATCTAATGATTCTCTGGATTTCAGCAGTGTCTGTTTTTATGTCCCTCTTTCTATTTCTGATTTTCTTAATTTGCCTTTTGATTAGTTTAGATAAAGTTTGTCTATCTTGTTTATTTTTCTCAAAGTTCTTTGTTCCATTGATTTGTATTACTTACTTTGTTTCTATTTTGTTGATTTCAGCCCTCAATTTGATTATTTCCTATCTTCTACTCCACCTTGCTGAGTCTACTTCTTTTTGTTCAAGAGCTTTCAGGTATACTGTTAAGTCACTAGTGTGAGCTTTCTTTATATAGTCACTTAGTGCTATGAACTTTCCTCTTAGCACTGCTTTCATAGTGTCCCATACGAGTGGGTACTTTGTGCCTTCGTTTTTGTTGAACTTTAGGAAATCTTCAATTTGTTTCTTTACTTCTTCCTTGACCCAGCGATGGTTCAATATAGCATTGTTTAATTTCCATGTGTTTGTAGGCTTTTTGAAATTAGTGTTGCTTTTCAATTCTAATTTTAAATCGTAGTGATCCGATAAGATACAGGGGGTTACTCCAAATTTTTTGTATCTGTTGAGGTTTGCTTTGTTACCGAGTATGTGGTCAATTTTAGAGAAAGTTCCATGAGGTGTTGAGAAGAAGGTACATTCTTTTGTGTGGCTGCAATGTTTTGTAGATGTCTGTTAATTTCATTGGAGCGGGGAGGAGAATGTGAGGGAACGGGATAGTCGAGATGATGGAAGGAAAGAAATGAGAGCAAGAAAAGAGATTTTTTGATTGAGGGAACTATTATGGGCTAGCAAGAAACCTGACACTAGAGAAATTCCAAGGAATGCACAAGCTAAGACCCTAAGCAATAGAGGAGGGGGTGCCTGAATGGATCTTTTTCTGTAGTCAGACTGATGAATATCTTAAATATCACCATAAAACCTTCATTCAGCAACTGATAGAAACAGAGACAGAAACCTGCATCATAGCAGTAGACCTAGCTCCCAGAGTCCTGTTGAAGACTGGGAGGAGTGATAATATGAGCAAAGAGGTCAAGACTATGATGAGTACAGCCACTGAAACAGTCTACCTGCGTTAATGGGAGCTCACCAACTCCAGTCAGACAGGGAAGGAAACAGCATAGGTCAAAAACTAGTCCCTCTAAACGTGGGTGTCAGTTGTATGACTGGGGCAAACTATTGGGCCATTGACAGTGACACCAGGATTTATCCCATTGTTTGTACTGGCTTTTTGTGAACCTACTCTCTTTGGATGGATACCTTGCTCAGCCTGGTTATAGTAGGGAAATCCTTGGACCATCCCCAAAGCAATGTGCCTCACCTTCTCTGAAGAGTGGATGGAGAGTGTGTGGGGGCTTAGGTGGAGAAGAAGAGGGAGTGGTAACTGGGATTGGTATGTAAAATGAAAAAAAGATAGTTTGTTTTCTTTTTTAAAAAGTTTTAAAAAAGAAAAAAATGACAAGATGGACAATATTCACCTCTTTCACTAAAAAAAAAGCCAAATACTTTAAAGTATACACATTCACCTGTGTTTATAAATTAAAGTAGGCAGTGGTTTGTATTTATGTTAACTTTGAAATTCTGTATGGATAAAGAATATTTGAAGAAAATGAACATAGGTTTTCTCATAAATCAGATCTCTAGTCTCTCTATATAGCTTTCAAATAATTTTCTGAGTATTGTCATTGAATTCCCAGGGAAATAAAGACTTGGGTTCAAAGAAAAATCTGTATACAAATGTTTATGTTAATTTATTCATTTATCCACAATTATGAGGTACACAGACATGCTTAAATGAACATGATTAAACAAAGTGTATTCAAACCTTAGCACCACCTACTATTCAGGTGATTAAAATAGAAATTAATTATTGATATGTACAACAGCCTGCATGAATTTATAGAGAATTCCACTTTACGGGGGAAAAAAATCAATCCTAAAAGGTACATACTTTGTGATTTCACATACACAATATTATTTTCATGACAGAATAAATAGAAAATAAGTTAGTGGTTGATAAAGTTAAGAATGGGTAGTGGCATGAATTATATGATGATAAAGAACCAACCAAAGATTGAGCATGCCTTCTAAACCACCATGAGCACGCTGTTCTCTCGAGGTCATGACAGACTTACTTGGTAATAAAGATTTTACAGATGCAATTAAATAGCTCCTAATGAAGTCATAATATATTATCATGGTGGACCCCCAAATCTCTAGGTGTCCTTGTGACAGGAGGAAGGGATTACTAAAATGAAAACATATGCACAAAGTAGTCTTCACATTCCTAACCCGGATCCATCAGAAGCTAAAATAGACAAAGGAGGATTTCCGTCTAGAGACTGCATGGTGATAGTGAAAATCACCATAATGCCTTGATTTCTGACCTCTGGCATCCAGAATCATAAGAACATGGATTTCCATATATCAGGTCCTGTTAAAAATGTTAGTAAAATCCTAAAAAAAAAAAATAGTGACGCAATGAATTTTTATTGTTGAAAACTCTTCAGGTTGGTGATATTGCATCACGTTTCTGTAGCATATAAACATGGGGAAAACTTGGCAAAGGGAAGAGTGAATATTTGCATATCATTTTACATAATAATGTGTGAATCCATATTAATCCATGTTAAACTTTGATGATAAATAATGTGCTCTCTTGATGGCACTTGAAAAGTATGAAATTTATCTTACACCTTTGTTCTAACATTTGCTGCAGTTGAACAACAAATCACATTATATTTTCAAAATTGTCCTGCTTTATTAATTGGGAGTATGTATGCTATAGTAAAACACTGATATATATATATATATATATATATATATATATATATATATTGAAGCTAAAAAGAGAATGATCAACTATAGTCCCTCATTTAGAGTCTTTAGAGTACACTGTACAATTATAAGTGTGCATTGTTCATAAATAAGAGAATGTGCAACAGTTTATAAAGCATAAACATAAAATACAATGAAAATGGGAGTAGAAAAATTAGGGTAGAGAAATGACCGAAAGTAAAGTAGAAACTAACATATAATATGTCAGAGTGTAGGCAAAGTTAGATCAATTTGGAAAGCTCTTTTCTCCAGAAGATGAATTTATAGACAAGTAACAGTATTTAGCCTGCAATAAATTAGCCAATATTCTTTTCTCAAAACCTAAAAATTGAAAGTAAGTAGCTCAACTAAATATCAAAATTAGTCACAGTTTAAAATATTCCGTATAAAATACGCTTTCAGCAGTAATTATTTCTCTTCAAAATAGAAAGGTCTGTTAATTTTAAATGCCAAATACATCAATGATAGTTGCTGTTCATATTTTTCAGACCTTTGTCCCTAAATAAAGTAAAAATCTGTGCACATTTAATATGTAATATTTTATATCAGGCTTAAGAATATGGACAGTTGAAAGGCATAATCAGGGACAGAAAATGTATGTTTAAAATTACCCCAGGACAAAAAAAATCCTCATTTTAACTTAAAATGCTTCATTTAAAGCCACATAAAAAAGGAAAGAGACGGTCCTATCCATTTTTATTAAGATATGTAAAATAAAACTCATTCAATTTGCATATTTGTCACTGCTACAGAAACAGAGTCAATGAATTCTATCTTTAAAGATGCCAAATTTTCTATAGAAGTTCAGTTGCTAGTTCTACTCATTCTGAACAGCATTTTGGAACTTTCTGTCAAGAACACCCATAAGCATCAATTAGTCATAAGGGTTTTTGTAATATTAGCATTAGTAAAAAAATACATAACATCACTTTATTTGCATGAGATCAAAGATGAGAAACTAATTAAGCTACATGCATGTATTAAAATTTCCCAAATCACTAGAAAAACAAATTAGCACCTACTCTCTAATTTTGAAACAAAATAGTATGAATTCAAAGGAGTATTTCTACTTCTTACTCTAGTTTGTATACTCTTTCGCTCTCTCTCTCTCTCTCTCTCTCTCTCTGTGTGTGTGTGTGTGTGTATTTGTGTTTATACATGTGAATATAACTCAGAGCCTTGGATATACTAAAGACATTGTTCACTACTAAGCTCCATCCATAGCTTCCACATCCTCAATCACATTTTGTATCTTTTGCTGGGAGACTGAGAAAATTCTTCATTTAAGAGAATGGTTTCAGGCTAAATAAAACATATATAGATATAGATATGTGAGGCCAAAGGTGACGACAGTATTATTTGATTAGTGTTCTGAAGGTTCAAGAGCTCCAGCCCAAGTTACTAATGGGTGAGAACTTTCTTGCTGAGTCAAAACACAGCAGCAAAATGGACACAGTGAGGATGCGTGAGAGGGGACACAAAGGCGTCCTAAAGTGAAAGCAGAGGAGATGGAGTCAGAAAGACCACAATAGAGTGAGGACAAGAGAGACAGCGTGACAGATGGAGCTCACTGGGGTCATGGCAGGTGAAGAAACACAAACAGGGAGCCCAAGAGTTGGAGCAAAGACAAGACAAGCTGGAAGCATGGGAGACAGACAGCCTGCTTTCATGAAAAACGTCCTTCTGCGATAATAACTTTAATTCATTCACAAGACATTCTCCTCTTCCAGTCATCTTTCAAAATTCAAAACTGTCGTTCTTAAGCCTGTTGCTTAGGGATTAAGTTTCTACCACATGAATTCCACATCGATCTCCATGTGTTCTTCCAATTATGCATTGTTGAAATGACCATTTGATTGAGGGCTGACCATAAGTTTGTCAAAGCAAATCATTGTTTCCCCATCCAGGACATCCACCATTTCCCGTCCTTTATCCACTGACTGATTGTACAGGCCCTTCAGAATGTGCAGCGATGGCAGAGAAAAATCACATCCTTGAATGGCAATGTGTTATATAAAGAATTATTTCGGTATAAAGAAAATTAGGAAGCTGTGGAGTTGACTCACTGGTCACATCACTTGTCACAGAAGCACGGAAGACAAGAGTTAGTCAGAAGCTTTGAAAATGTGAGGTGGGCGTGTCAGTCCATGAGTAATTCCAGCTGTGGACTGCAAAAATGGAGGATCCTCACAGCAGACTGTGCTGCTAGCCAAATGGGCCAACTATGGGTTTGATTGAGAGTTCTAGTATGAGCGAATAAGATGAAAATAAGATAAAAGAGCCATAGAGGATGATTCCTGTCCATTTCTGAACTGCACATGGTCAACACACAATAACATGCTCATAGACATAGGCTGAACACACACACACACACACACACACACATACACACACACACACTGGAGAGAGAAAGAAAGAGACAGACAGACACAAAGACAGAATGAATCGTAAAAAGAGAGAAAAACAAATTGCATTTTGTTGAACTGTAGAAAGTTGTGGTGGATGATATTCATAGAAATACTATTCAAACAATTTATCCACATAGCAAACTACAAGAAATATGCTTATGAGGGAGCGCGGGCACCTTCAGCTTGTGCTCCAGGGTCTCCTGTGCTCTACTGGACCCCGCCTGCCACGTTCTTCCTTTTGTCCCCGGCTCATTGGGCTACCAGCCGTCCCTGTTTAGGTGCTGAGGAGCTCAATCTGAACGGAACCTTCATCTAGCGATGGATCGAGATAGAGACAGAGACCCAAATTGGAGCACCGGACTAAGCTCTTAAGACCCAAATGAGGAGCAGAAGGAGGGAGAACATGAACAAGGAAGTCAGGTCCACGACGGGTGCACCCACCCACTGAGACAGTGGATCTGATCTATTGGGAGCTCATCAAGGCCAGCGGGACTGGGACTGAATAAGCATGGGATGAAACGGGACTCCCTGAACGTGGCGGACAATGAAGGCTGATGAGAAGCCAAAGACAATGGCACTAGGTTTCGATCCTAATACATGAACTGGCTGTGTGGGAGCCTAGCCTGTTTGGATTCTCACCTTCCTGGTCCTGGATAGAAGTGGGAGGACCTTGGACTTCCTGCAGGGCAGGGAACCTGGACTGCTCATCATTCTCAAGAGGGAGGGGAAATGGAGTGGGGTGGGGAGGGGGAGAGGGGTAGGGGAGTGTGAGGAGGGGGAGATGTGTGGGAGGAGGGGGAGGGAAATGGGAAACGGGGAGGAGGCGGTAATTTTTCAAACAAAATCGTAAGTTAAAAATCATTTGTTAAAAATTTAAAAAGACAATGATTTTACTCATAATATGGCTCAATTACAAACTCAAATCTCAACTATGAGCAAGACACATGATGGGTCTATTAATCTAAAAGATTTGGCTCAGTCTATTAATTCTGGTTTGCGGTCTTTAAACCCAATAAGTTGGTTACATTAAATTATTGTTGTCGCCGTAGCTGCAAAAATAATGTTTCTTCTCCTTATTCTTCCACTCATTCTCAGACTAGTCTTCTTTTTCATTTCCACTGCCAAAAGAGATATTTACAAACTTCAATTAAAAATAAAAAAGTAAAAGATACAAGATACCACACCAATTCCAGTAGATTCTGTATGACAAGTTCCACAGACTGAAGCATTAGACTCCAAAGGGACGAGGTCTCCTAGAACCGGTTGTGGAACTCTCTAGCCAGAGAGAAATTATTGAGCCATAGTTCTCATGGCAGTTTGTCTGCTTTATCTTCTTCTATTCCTTTCTATCTTTACGAGAAGTTCCTGATAGCCTGGGTCAAGATTTTAAGTGAGAAATTTGAATAATAAGCCACCCCTTGAAATGGGGTCACTGGCCATGACCTCCTCTCTGCTTCATAATCATTTACATAATTAGAAAATAATACTTTGATAAAACATCCTCCCAACAATATATAAATTTGTATGGCTGTGCATGTGTAGATGAGGTTGCCTCTGACCTTGTGATATAAAAAGCATTGTTTAAGTATAGTTTTAAATTGAACTTTGATGATTTATAATAAGACAAAAACTAGATGTTAGGTAAGGATTACTCATAGAAATTTATTAACTTGATCAGGACCTAGGGGTTATAACCAAGTGCCCTTGAAGACTTTGAATTCTCTTCTAAAAGTTTGCCATTAACTATAAGTGAATTTTGTATTTTGTTCTATTTAGTGATTATGATGTTATCTGTTCCCTTTGTAATTGATTCTTTGAACTCACTATTTAGGAAATGTAATATATGATTGATTTTGTGATTTTTTTGTGCCAAATGATCGTGATAATTATTTTTGTGACTGCTTTACTGGACACATCTTTTAGAATTGTAATACCTGTTTGTCTTTTATAAAAACCCTGCTTGAGAGCTACAAAATACACTCAGTTTAAAAAAAAAAAGAAATATGCTTATACAAGTAATGCCAAATAAAACTTTTCTCGATGTTTCTATAAAAACATCATCAAAATATCAAACATCTAATAAAATTCATTATAAAAAATCTCTGTTAATTTAAACATCAATATCAAACAATAGAATCAAAAACAATTAATCTCTATTATATTAACTAAAGCATGCTAAACATGTCTTGATTTGGTATGGTTTTCAGATACTCACATTCCAGGAGATTGAGTCTTAAAAATGGCATTGTCTTTTTAGTGTGCATTCTCAGCAAAACCATATTTCATCCTTTACTTTCTGGTGTACAGTAGCAATATGTAATAGTAGTATTAATGAATATTATCTGAGTATCCCTAATACCAATAGCTAGGTACACTTATATTTCATTATAATATTTCTGTCTTTTTTTCAAGGTTTTGACAAGCAACAGTTACTTCTTTTCTAAGACTCTTAAAGTCACTGTTTTACCAAGTTCTCAATGCAACACTATCTATACTTACATGCATTTTACATATGAAAATCTACAACATAGAATTACACAGATGTACACAAACAACTCACATGCATAAGCATACGTGCACACACACTTGTACACAAATATGCTCCTTATAGTAATCCTATGCCATAGGATTCCTTTTGGCTGTCTTGAGTCTTTCCCTTTAGACAAGGATGGTCTCAGAGTTGGAGAACCACCTGCTTACGCCTCGTGAGTGCTGGGATTAAATGTGTGTGCCACTACCACCCCAAAATATGTTATTCTTAAAATTGTATTTTATTTACATCAAACAATGCTTAAATTTTCAATTTTAATTGCTTAGCTACCCGGTGAGAAGGATTTTCTAGGAAGCAATTACAAAGCATTCAAAGTAGTAATGACAGACATCGATTTTCCTTGTAACATTTTGTACCAGATTTCATACATCAGAGTCATGCCTGAATTCTATTCCTGAAATATGCACACTGTGCTCTTAGTTCAGAAGATAGATAGATACTACGAGGAGAATAAGTAGTTGTTGAAAAGTCAAAAGAGACAATAAATATTCGAGCCCTGCTCACAGTCTTCATTTTTTTTCTTTTCTATGTTCTGTTTCTATTGAATTCACAGTTCTACTTTTTAAAAATCATTACCAAGGTATACTTGACTCATTTTCATTTACTGCCATTTAATAATTTTTTTACTTTTATTTATTTATTTATTTATTTATTTATTTATTTTTATTAAAGATTTCTGTCTCTTCCCCACCGCCGCCTCCCCTTTCCCACTCCCCCAATCAAGTCCCCCTCCCTCGTCAGCCCAAAGAGCAATCTTTGAAGATACAGGTATGTGTCTTTTACACAAGGACTTGCAATCGGTTCTCAACGCCCAAATCAGGCAGCTAATAATAGCCAGAAACTCCAGGTGCAGGAGATCTGACATTTTTTTCCTGACCTCTGAAAATACTAAATCTCCAGAATCATACCATCACACACACACACACACACACACACACACACACACTCACACACAATTAAAAATAAATCCATAAAAATAATAGCAAGTGATGGATTTGTGTTATATGTGGCAGATGCCACACTGTGTAATGTGTTTATAAAGACAAATAGAAAACAATCAATTCAGTTGAAGTAAACTAATGATTACAATATGTTAGGATATGTCGCTAAAATAAAAGAAAATTCACAGAAGTCAGCAGAGAAGGGAATCATTATTTTAATATCTGGGGGATGCAAGGGATATTTCATGGTGAAAACACTATGAATAAAAACCACAGAGCAAGTGGGAATTCAGCTGAACAGCAAGTGAGATGTGTTATTGTCTAAGGTAGAGCAGAAAACTGAAACACACAAAAATAGTAATGTGATGTACCATGCCCAGAAATCTGCACTGTTAGAGCATTTAAGAAGGCAAATAATATGAGATTTAATTCAAACATTAGCTTGAAAAGGACTTTGATATAAGAAATATGTTAGAGATATGAAGGTCTATGAGAGTCCCTGTATGTTTCTATGCCTTCAATTTCTCTATTCTTTTTCTTTAATACAAAAGGCAAAATACCTCAAATACTACTTGGGACATTTAGATGAAGATAAACATTTCAAGTATATACAGAGAGAAGGAAATAAAGACCTGTCTGAAGGAGATGAAGCTCGCAGATGAAGATCTCTTAGAAGTGATTGAATGATTTGATACCAAAAAAAAAATAGATTAAAAAGTAAATGTGGGATTTACAGGTAAACATGGCAGCGTTTGAACAAAAGACAAGGTTCCTAACACCTGTAACTTAACTCCATAAAGAGAGGATTGCACAGAATCTGAACAAGGACACACGTGCAGTGGAGGAAGAAAGAGAAAGAGACAGACAGGCAGGCAGAAGGATGCTGGGCTGAGGAATCTTGCAGGAAATCAGGTATTTTGAGAAAAAAAAAAAATTGGACAAAACAACAGAGGGAGATTAAGGACACTGTATCTTGGTCCCAGAAAAGATGAGACAGAGTTGGTGAAGCATGGTACATGGCTGTGTCAGTGGCAGAAACTAGACTACAGGAGACTAATTAGGAGGTGGCAAGAACATACATGTAAACTACTGGTTTAGAACTGGTGGTGGGAAGGAAATCTAACAGGCTGTAGGTAGCTGTTTTCAGTTGATATTAAGTGTCTCTGCCAGAATAATTCATTGATTTCTTAATTTACTTATTTTGATGGGAATAGAGTAAGCAAGGATTGAGAAGTTGAAATTATTATGAAGTCAAGATAATTATTATCGAAGATATGCCTAGAGGAAAATAGTTGATGTATAGCAAAAAAAAAAAAAAAGACTTTATCCATGATGAGTAGTCCTCGTTTTCTGAGACTAGAATAAAAGGAGTAGAAATTGACAAAATAAGTATGTTGTAGAGAATGTGTGTGTGTCATACAGTAAAGGATAATTAAACTTTCAAATATCTTTTGATTCATTTCTGGGGCATTTCCTTGTACTTCATAACTGGGGACATAAAGTTCATATTATTATTTTTCTTTGATAATTGCTAAAATATTACTTTCCTTTAGCAAGTAACATATACATTCTGGATATAATATTTTGCTAAATGTCTTCATGATTATATGACTTTGATTTAGATAGATTTTAACTGATATAACTAAATTAGAACTCTGCTGCCAATTTTAAGAAAAATATCTTCGCATATTCACACTTAAAAAAGTATATAATTACATTGGCATTTAAAACATTTTAGGAAAACATTGACAAAGTTTTATTTAGATTTGAGGAAAATGTAATTTTATATTATTTTTAATTAATGAATCTTTCTAAAAATGTACTTACTTAATTGATACAAAAAATTACCTTGTTGGTATTTTGTAAAACCATTATTTTCAGAATATAAAAGAATCACATTTTTTATAAAAATAAGAACACTGTTGGATATTACAAAGTGTGGTATTTTTTCAAAATTCAATATCCAATGAAATAATCAAACTTCTCTTTAAAGTTTAGAATGTTTTAATTGAAGTAAAGACATGAGAATACAGAGTATAGAAATGGAATATTTTACACAAGCAGACAATTTTTTGGGACCCATTTCTTTATTCTATAGTACTTTCATCTTGCAAGGAAGCATTTTTTTCTTTATTTTTTATTGATTTTTATTGAGCTCTACATTTTTCTCTACTCCCCTTCCTGCCTCTCCCTTCCCCCTTCAACCCTCCTCCAAGATCCCCATGCTCCCAATTTACTCAGGAGATCATTTTAAGAATAAAATATGATTTTCTTTTGTTTTGTAGTATTTTACATTTTTCATATTTGACTATATAAAACCTGGGGGTCTCTTTAGCTTCAAGTAGATGCCTCAATTACACTAAACTTAAAGACGGACAATTTTTCACAATTGACATTCGAAACATCCATGTGCTGAAAGATATGATTTAAATCAATCAATGTTAAAATCCTCTTGAAACTCAGTATATGATAGTAATATATATATATTATATATATATGCACCCACCATTTATGTTTACATGTGAAGTAACCTGTCAATTTCTGAAAAGTTAATTCGTAAGATTTATTAATTACTTTTATTTTTTCAGGCGCTGTCAGATTAACTTCTTGAAAATCACCCCCTTGCTCAATATTGTCCTCTTTTCAGGAAAAAAGAGAGTTTGTGGTTCTTAAATATTCATGAGGCACAATAGTTTCACAACAAATCAAATTTAATTAAATGATGCATTCCCCCCACTTACAAAAGGTTTATTAAAGGTTTATTTGCTCATGCAAATTAAAGTGTTAGAGTCAAAATCCACATGAAACTTGGCACTAACAATTAAAAAAATATATTGAAAGATTTCTCGCCTCACTGCAATACCTTGCTATGTTTAAACTGCTCAGCTTGTCATTGGGAATCTTTAATGAAACCGGGGAGGAGGCTATTTATTTGCATAATAGGACATAATTTGCTGTGGTGAGGTTTTAATTATTTATGGGCTGTCTGAAACATTTAAAATGGCATCACTAAGGAGCATGAAGTGTTGGATAATGCTTTCATTTCAGGTTTCCTGCCGTTTCTTTTATGGGTCAAGCGATTTATTTCTAATTAGCATACCAGGCTAGTGGCTTTACAAACATAAGGAAAACAAATTGGTGCCCGTCTGTTTGCAGTGAGAGTAGTTGGAGATGGACAAGGGTCACTGACAGACTGAGAGGAGGTAAGGGTCGGAGCCAGAAGTCATCCAAGCACACAAAAATCACTGACTCAACAAAGCCATGCATGCATTGGTGAACACGTTTGACTGTATGTATTACTTTCTCATTGGGAGAGAATGGGCTAGAGCTAATGGATTGTATGTTAATTGTCCCCTAAAATATTTCCCAACATTATCATATCTCTTACTAGAAATGATATTTGAGCAACAGGAAACATTCCATTTCCTTTGATAAAAGATTTAACAATTAATTTGGACATAGGGAAAAATGTAAAATTCTCAGGGTCATATGTACATTTAAGTATATAAGTATATAGACAATGCAATCTTATTTATATAAGAAGAGCCTGTAATTAAACAGAATCATGTTCACATTTTAATAAACCATGCAGAAACCTAGATATTTTATGAGAAATTCGGAATTAGATATCACTAGATACACAATTTATAAGATGCCGAATTATCACTAGATAATGAATTTATAAGGCATGTTTTTGTAGAGTGTTGTACTAGAGAACAAATTATCAAAATCCTAGAATGGCATTGTAAATAAGATCTCCACTGTTGTAAAAAAAATGGACTTTCATGCTGCCTATGTTCCCTCTCAAATATAATTTTCTTCAAAATTTTTAAAATTTGTCATGTTTAAACCACATTGTGTGGTACAGAGAAACAAATCTGGGACCAGGTCTTAGTTCCTGGGTGTCTCCAACATCATGCGTACATGCTGAATGGTGAGGTGATGTACCGTTGTCAAACATTCTCTCATCTGTCACCCTCTGGCCTCTGAACATGCCTGGGGAGATAGCCGCCAGATGTCAAGAAAGAACCTTTGGGTATTGCAGAGAATGTTCCCAGTGCCCTGTCAAGTAGCAGACAGATGTTCTGTTCAGAGAGAGTTTTATGATTATCATTTGAGAGGTCCAGGTGATGGTCAAGAGCATAAATACACCTAAAAACTCAGAGAGAAACCCTGAGCCACATTATCCTTAAAAAACAAATTGCTTGTCTTGTGTTATATTAGAGTTCCTGAAGGTACCACCATCAGGAAATAAAGAAAATATTTGTTTATATATGTACACGACTCAGAATGACAGACAAGCAATGATGGACTCATCACCCCTTCCTCCCCACACAAGGGCTTCTAATTTAGCTCATGAGAAACTGAACAGTGAGCGATATGAAAGAATTCAGCTATTTATGTTCTTCAGTATATATTAAATTTCAATTGATTTTTCTCATGTATTGATGAGATTTTAAGATGAAATAATCCAAATCAAGAGCAAGGTTAAGCGTGATTGGGAACTAAAAGACACTTTAAGGAAAAATGGAATTCATACAATAGTTTAAAATGTATTTAAAATTGAATTGATGTACTTGCCTGAATGACTCTTGTTTAAGCTTTTTTTAAAATCTCTAATGTGAATTAGCAAATTGCACTTTTCGAGGCTTACATACAGCTGGTTTCATCTAACTTCAACTAGCCAATCATCAAAACCTGAACCTTGATATTTGCAAGTCTGGACAAAACCAACAGTTGTCTTAATTGTTATGAGCACTACTATAAGTAAAATAATTGTGACACAGAACTTTAAAAGTTAGTGTACTTTGCTGTTCTCGATTTTCTTTTGTGGAACTTTGTATCAAACCTAGGACTTTCATGCAGGCTACGTATATGCTCTCCTACAGGGCTATGCCCCAGTAAATTCTTTGTTTAATAGACTTAGCCTTAAGATTTCTTTTATGGAATTCAACACAGACCATGGCTACTGTAGGACCAGGGACCCTTACATGGTTCTTGTAGTTAGGAACAGTGGGTGGGCTGCGTTCTGCCTCTCACCTTCCGGCCACCGGCTAGCTTTATACCCGAAATAATTACATGGAAACTGTATTCTTTTAAACACTGCCTGGCCTGTTAGTTCTTGCCTTTTACTGGCTAACTCTTACATCTTGCTTAACCCATTTCTGTTAATGTGTGTAGCACCATGAGGTCGTGGCTTACCAGGAAGGATTCTAGCCTGCTTCTATCTCGGAGAGGAGAGCTATGGCAACTGCCTGGAGTGGAGAGGCATGGTGTCTGCCTCACTGCCTTCTTCCCTGCATTCTGTTCTGTCTACTCTGCCTACCTAATTTTCTTTCCTATCAAAGGCAAAGGCAGTTTCTTTATTAACCAATGAAAGTAGCACAAAGACTTCATTTCCCTCTTCCATCAGGTTCTTGGCAGTAGCCTGACCTGGTCATAATCATCATGTCCGCAGGTGGCAAGCAGACCTGTTCCTCAGTCTGCTTCTCCCTGCCATCACGGTGGATGCAGGTGGCAAGCAGGCTTCCAACATCTGAGGAATCCTCACTATATTCATTATTCTTTTCTGCATCTTTTCATTTCTCTATTCCTTTTAATTTGTGCCAATATATTTCCTATTTTAATAAGGCACTCATGACCAGCTGTCAGACATTCAATTTTCTGGATATGCCAGCTTTTTCATCTATATATCTGCTGAAAGTGTATAACTTTCAAGTTTTGTGACAAAAAAAAATAAGCTTTAATATAAATCCATGCACAAGTTTCTGTGTGGACATAGGACGTCAATGATTCTGCATGAATAAAAAGGAGGCTGGCTGCTAAATCTCATGGCAAGACATTGGTCATTATACTAAATTTAGGAAAACCTGCCAGAATCATCCAATATCCTTGTCCCATTTGCATCACCATATGTAATCCCTGGATGGGGTGGCTTCACTTCCCTTCATGCAATAGATGTTATCAGTGGTTTAGATATCTACCACTGTAATCTGTGTGCATGTGTATTACATTGTTCTTCTAGATATTATTCTCCTATTAGCCTGTGCTACTCAACATCTTAGCATGTTCTTCACTTGCATATGTATATTTTTCTCTGATGATGTATTTCTTTAAATCTTTTGTGGACCTTGACATCACGTTTTTCGTTGTTCTTTTGGTTGAGTTTTGACTGCTTATTGTATATTTTGCTTGAGAAGAATCTTCTCTGTACATTTCTTAAACATTTGTTATGTTTATAATATGATATTAATTTATTGGCATTTTGATTCTGTTTTCTTAAGCCAGGGTTCCATGTCGCTCAAGCTGGCCTGAAACACTGAACAACTAATAATAATCTTAAATTTTTGGCACTCCTGATTTTTCCCTCCTAACTGTTGCATCTACAGGCATATACCAAGTTTTGTGTTTTAGGTGAGGGTATACTGGGGATTGATTATACATGCCAATCAAGTACTTTACCAACAAAACTTTGCTCTCATCCATTCGCTGCATATCATATTTCAGTTGTAATAAAAACTCTAGGATCTCACAGAAAGGAAACTCTGTCAAGAAAGCTTGAGAAGAAAAAAAAGTGAATTATTACCATTGATAGTTCACTTGTTTTTCATGTGAATAAATGTATTAATTTATTCTAGGGATTATTGATAGATAATAAATAATTCTGGCAAAGAAACATCAAATTAAAACTTAGAATTACGGGATTTGACTGGAGTTTGTCTGATCATTTAGAATTAAGTTCAGCCAGCAGTTGTCAGACAGCTTGTCTGAATTGGCAAAGTGCCCACATACCCAGGAGACCCAGAAGCAAAGGATGTACTCAAGCCTGCTGTACTCCCAGACACATGGCCCTGGAGCAAACTTTCAAAAACAAACAGTAGCATGCCCTGTTTCCAAAAAAAAAATTATGCTGTTTTCCATATTTGAATATTATGTGTTTCTTACATAAGAATGGGAATAAGACATTGCCAAGTCCTTGTGACAGTAACTACCAATGGAAACATATAAAACTGTGGCACAGTGGGCACTTGTGCTTGCATATCTTGGCATTTAATCAGCCCCTGGTTAAGGCAAGGTTCAAAGTCTCAATATTTCATACAAACTTCATTCACATTCAGAGATGGTATAAAAGAGTATTCATGTAACTAGTTAAATTTATTGACCTTAAAACCAAAGCCTAAATGTTTTATCATTCTTGCTTATGTACACAAGACTCATATGTAGATGGAGACTGCCCATTCATTCCTGCCAACCATATCCAAAATAATCACACAGAAACTGTATTATTTAGGACTACAAGAACTAGTTCCAGAACAAGCTCCAAAACTACAGAGAAACTTTGTCTGGAAAACATAAACAAAAACAAACAAACAACAACAATTAAACACTCCTCAGCTATTAGCTCAGGCTTCCTATTAACTAACTCTTACATATTGAATTAAACTTTTCCATTATTTTGCATTTTAATACAAGGCTTGTGATTTACCAGTAAGGTTCCCAGGGCATCTGTCTCCTCAGTAGCTACCTGGGGGTCTCTCTGACTCCTCCTTCTTTTCTCTTCTATCTCTGCTTGGAATTCCCACCTTGCTCTATTCTGAGCTGCAATAGGCACAAAACAAGTTCTTTATTATCCAATGGTAATAAAACATATTCGAAGCATACAGAAGGGAATCCCACATTACTCATATTTCATAAATCCCAGACACCTCTTTTTCCAAATTCCTTGTTCTAGATAATGTATTTCAAGTGTGGTTAAATGTACAGATGTTTTTATACACTCATGTTTCAGGGATTAATACATAGAATATTAACAAAGTTATCACTATGTAAAATAAAAATATTGGTGCATATTAATAAATATAAAGAAAGTATATTTGCTTTGTACAGCAAGTAAACAGAGAAAGTCATATTGTTATATGTAACACAATATTTCTCCATAACTTTTTACAGGTAACTGCTTGAAAAGTTCAGAGGAAATCAGATTAATAAATTTTTCATTAAGTGATGTTATTTTTAATGATTTTTCAGTAAATTTCATGCATCAATATTGCCTTTCCATTACTTGCAAGCTTTCCTTCTCTTCCTCTAACTCCTCCCACACCTTCAAAATTCTTATCTTCATAATTATTATTGTTACATGCATATAACTATGTACACATACGCACATGTTTATATAGCCTGTTGAGTCATTTTAACTTTTGTTTATGATTTCTGAACATTGTGTTCTTTAATTTTGACAAGTCTTGTATATTTGTCTGTAATTCTTCCAATCTCTTTTAATCACTTATTAATATGTGTACACTAGGTGTTAGTATTTTCAAACAGAGGTCTTGTAACAAGTTTACAAGCCATAGGTTCACAGTATATATAATTTTATTTGATGCTATCTAGAAGCTTTTACATGAATACCAGGGACTTTTCAACCATGCTCTCATGGTCACATAGCAATAGCTTCCTTACGGAATGTTGTTAGTACTGTGACAGTATGCAGAAATTTGAATATAATCCACATGGAGGTTTACACAGCTTTTTTTTTTCTTCCATGCAATCATTTACCTCTTTTTATTACACTCTTTCTGTCCCCTCTTCCACGATAGGAATTTATTTATTTATTTATTTATTTATTAAAGATTTCTGTCTCTTCCCCACCCCACCTCCCATTTTCCTCCCCTTCCCCCAATCAAGTCCCCCTCCCTCATCAGCCCAAAGAGCAATCAGGGTTCCCTGCCCTGTGGGAAGTCCAAGGACCACCCACCTCCATCCAGGTCTAGTAAGGTGAGCATCCAAACTGCCTAGGCTCCCACAAAGCCAATACATGCAGTAGGATCAAAAACCCATTGACATTGTTCTTGAGTTCTCAGTAGTCCTCATTGTCCACTATGTTCAGCAAGACCGGTTTTATCCCAGGCTTTTTCAGACCCAGGCCAGCTGGCCTTGGTGAGTTCCCGATAGAACATCCCCATTGTCTCAGTGTGGGGGTGCACCCCTCGCGGTCATTATTCGCAGGTTTACACAGCTTTAACTTCATTTTTTATAACATTTTAGTCAGAAAAAATTGACACCTTACTTTTATATATTAAAATTATCTACTTTTAATTGTTTGCACATGAATAACCAGGTAGATAATCAGTTTTATAAACATTAGAGTTTCCAAAGAAAGTAAATTCAAGTTTTGTCATGGAGTACATTTATCATGATCTTTCCCTCATATATTCTGTTTGTTTCCTTGGTATTTTAAAGCATTTTATGCATATTGCGTTAATTACTGTAGCTTTGAATATTATCAGGATCTTGGTTATTAAAATCTACCTACACATAAAGCCTCATTTGCCTTTATAGTTTTCTCTTTATGTTGGATTATTAATAAAAAATCTTTAAGGGTTTTTGTGTAATTTATGTAAACAAATAATAAAGAAATCTGTTCTGATCATAGCACAAAATGTATCATATTAATATTGTGGATAGAGTTGAACCAGTTTCTATTTGTTAATCATCTATTATTGCTATGATTCTGAATTTTGTATTTGGTATATTGACCTATGATGTCAAAACTATGAGAATTCTATGCTAAATTTTCAAATTTAAATAGAAATCAGTGTGGATCACAGATTCAATCTGTCAGCCTTCTGTCTTTTCTGGTATGAAATATGTAGGAAACAAGTAGGAAACACATCTCTTAAAGCTAATTCCATCGCTCCTGAAAATAATACCATTATTAATTAGTGCACATTTAATTTCCTTCCTGGTTTTTTGTTCTGGAAACAGCTACTCATGTGATCTCATTCTTTTATTATCAGAAATGCAAACAGAAATTACAGATTTTTTCAAAATTTTTAAATATCTTTGTACTCATGTGCATATAATAGTTTTCCTATTTTATAATACCATCTTTGTTTGTACTTAATTACCTGCTTCTATCCTTCTGTGTTGGCTGATTCCTTCCTTTTTGTTTGTACCCATCAAATTTGTAAACATTTAATTTTCAAAGCATATCTAAATTTTATATATATTTCCTCTAATGTCCTTTTCCTACTTCGATTGAATTTAACCTTACTGATTTTATCACAGAATTTATTTTGTTAATCTGTTGTCCTTTGTCTCACTGGGACTATTAGTAAGGAGTCATGTTTTCCTGTCATTCTTCTTTACTAGAGAAAACACTCAGACCACCATTATCTCCCCATAAAGGCTCATTCAGGATCAACAGTCATGGTGGAAGTGTCCTCCTCTCCATTATTTATGGCTAATGATTTTCTTTTGATCTAAGGCAACACAATTTCATTTTTTTATTCCTTAGTAAAGATATAGATTTGTATATAAACTACATTTAAAAAAAACTGTAATCATGACACAAGGACATGTGTTCAGCTATGTTCATAGCAGCATTGTTTGTCATAGCCAGAACCCGGAAACAACCTAAATGTCCCTCAAATGAGGAATGGATAAGAAAACTGTGGTACATTTACACAATGGAGTACTACACAGCAGATAAAAATAATGACATCTTGAAATTTGTAGGCAAATGCATGTATCTAGAAAACATCATAGTGAGTGAGGTAACCCAGACCCAGAGAGACAAATATCATATATACTTACTCAAAAGTTGATTTTATACATAAAACAAGGAAAACCATCCTACAATTTACAAACCCAAAGCAACCTAGACAACAAAGAAGACCCTAAGAGAGACATACATGGATCTAATCTACATGGGAGGTAGAAAAAGACAAGATCTCCTGAGTAAATTTGGAGCATGAGAACTTTGGGGGAGTGCTGAAAGGGAGAAAAGAAGCAGGGAGGGGAGCAAAGAAAAATGTAGAGCTCAATAAAACTCAATAAAAAATAGCATAAGGAAAAAACTGTTAACTGTGGTTCTGATCAACTATTTATAGAACTGTAAACCATACCATAGAAACAAAATGTAACACACACACACACAAACACACACGTGCTTACATGTACAAAGGCTGAGAAGTTCTAGATTCATATATGAAATCACACATTTGGAGAGTAATGGCTCAGTCATTTTTCTTTTATATTTTAATGACATCAAATCCAAATATTTTTCCTAATTATGCTTTATCTCTCTTGTGCCAACATATGCAGAACTCAATGCACTTTGTGAATGCAAACATTTCACTGTAAAATCAATCAATTTTTTCTAAAAATATCATTTTTATTCTTTCGGTATCCTTCATCTTTATAGGCATCTTATGTGTGATCTTCATATTGTGAACTTTGAATTATCACCTAATCTTTTATTACGTTTGAAAACACAGATAAATATTCATGTGGGAGGGATAAATTCAAAGGACTCCATCCTTTATCATAATAAAGTGATGTTCGAATAGTGAAGAAGGCTTGTCTAAAAACACGCTTGTCAAATGACAGTATGTAGAAGCATAAAACTGAATCACATCAAGCATGGAGAGGTATCACTTAAATACTTAATAATGAAGAATTGGAGAAGTATTCAGAGCCAAAATAACAGATCCTGACTTTTTTCTTACTGTTTTATAACTCCACATTTAAACTTCGTATCTATCAAAAACATTTAAAAGTAATCAATATTGATTACATGAAGAAATAAGTCAAATATATATATATATATATATATATATATATATGGGAGATTCATTGAAAATCACCTTTTTTAAAATTAAGAAAATAATAACTGTTTAGTTGAATAATATTTTATAGTTAGTAGGAGTTCTGATTATTTATGCAGATATAAACAATAGTTCTAAACTATAGTGAAACCCTAGAAGAAGCATATATATATGCTGTGTGTTCTCCTTTTTAATATAAGAATTTACATATGCATATATGTATATGTAAACACATGAATATGTATGTGTTTATATGTGTATGTGTATATGTATGTATGTGTGTATAAATATATGCATGTGTGTGTCACACTCTGTGTTTGTATGTACATATGAGAGAAAGAAGGAAGCCTAAGGAGAAAAATTGTTCATCTGATATGAGAGATGAGAGATAAACATTATTTATTTTTAATTCTTTGAAATGAGTATAATATATCTTAGTTATATCTAACCCTACTTCCTCCCTCCCTTCCACATTCGTCACTCTTTCCACCTGTCCCACACCTCCGTCATGACTTCTCAGGTAGACTCTACACACAAAGTGTTTAAAATCACAAATTCTATTATTAGCAATTTAAGAACAATATTAAGATATGTTGGGGAACTGTAATAACTGGTTCTTGTTCTGGAGACATGGATCAGGAGTTAAGAGTCTTTCCTGCTTTTAGAGGACCTAAGTTTGGCTTTTAGCACTCTTATCAGGGGGCTCACTCTGGACTGCATCTTCAGTTCCTGGTTAGCCTAAACACTCTCTCATGGTCCTGGATATCTGCACTCATGCCCTTAAAGTATGCATTATACCAATACACAGTTAAATATAAAACAAATATGAAAACAAAATAATGAAACTATAAGAATAAACTTATGTTGAAACAATCACTGAGTTATGCAGGTTAAATGGCCTATCAAGCTACATATTCATTTTGTAACTTGTATAATGCCAGAAAAAAGTAAATGTTTCCATTAATGACAGAATATACCTAGATGTTAGTTTGAAGCTATTTTTAAAATATCTTATTTTATAACAAACACTTTATAATCCTATTTATATCTAATAAAAAGAATTGAAAGCATTCAAATTTATTATAATATTGTGTAGTTTTTAATGCTTACCACAAATACATTTTGTAGATTATATCAACTTATATTTGTATTTGTGGCACAGAAACAATGAAATGAAAGCATCCTCTAGCTGTAGTTTATAGGAGGCCTTTTTTTTCCACCTCTGTTTATCTATCCAGATGTGTAGGTGTAGTTTTATAAAGCACTGGATTCATTCAAATTTTCTACTGCATTCCTGTCCCTTTGAGATCTTAAATAATGAGTACAAAACTGATGTAAATATCAAACTGTGCTGTATAGGGTGCACATAGGAGATAATTACACCATAATAAGTTTATGTTGTAGCATGTTGGCATACTGGTAAGGTGCACAAAGGAGATAGCTATACCACAGTAAATATATGTTATAGCATGTTGTCACTCTGGCAAGGAGACAAAGGAGATAACTATACCATGGTAGGTGTGTGTTATAGCATGCTGGCATACTGGCAGCTTCAACACTGGAGAGGCAGAGGAAATGCTGGGCAGCACAGGAGCTGTGCTATTGTGGAACATACTGCCCACACATGGGCTCCTCAGACTAATCTCAAATGGCTATAGTTGGGCCAGGCACTGTGCCTCTCACATTATGATTATTCTGATGTGAGCCTATCAAGCATGTTATTGCTTTTTATTATCACTTTGTTTTTGATTAGAGAAAACTTGCTTTAGAATAATTTTTTCCTTCGGAATTTAGGGTACCTTTAAGTTTGGGCCATGTAAGCAGATGCATGAAGATGTTTAATATTAACCTCCCCTCAGTGTGAGTGTGTGTGTATGTCTGTCTGTCTGTCTGTCTCTATTTCTCTGTATCTCTCTGTCTCTATATGTATGTCTCACTCTATTTCTGTCTCTGTCTCCTCCTCCAAGGTATTAGTAAATAGCTATGGAGTATTAGTGCATCATGGGATTGGCTGCAGAAAGTTGAAGTACAAGTTATTACAACAGTAGTAGAAATCCTTGCCCAAAACAAAATCTAATGGAAATTCAAGTGATAATAAAACAACAGTGTTACTATAAGATCAGAATCTAAGATGCTAATTCTAAGTAAGATAATTCCTTCCTAGCATACCAAGCCCTAAAGTTCCACAAAGGTGTCATTAAGAGGTATTTCTGAAAGTTTCTCTTTTTATCATTTTACCACATTATCTATTCTTAATGTTAATACAGAGGGAATATGATACAAACTATTAAACTTGCTCTATATGACAGAGCAAAAGAAATATGAATTGGCAAGCAAAGGGAACTTTTCTAAAATTCACAGAAACATGTGAATCATAAAGAAATGTGATGTTTTCATAATCTTTAAAGAGGTGAGTGGAAGGTGTTTTAATTGGTGATATAAGAAAAACAATTTCTTCTCATTAGCAATATCTATATTGTAAATAAATATTTTCTGTGATGTGACACATTTTCAGTAATTAAATTTAACAATAAAAAGGACTATTTGCTATTTCATTGCTACCAATGACAGGATATTTTTCTTATAAATGAGAAATCACCAATTGTTAAAAACAGGCTAGAACAAAACCAAAATATTTTCGCAGAAAGAGAGCTATAGCAGTACATAAATATCATTTACTGACATCTCTGTGCTTTGCATGATGGACTCTTAGTTTTCTCGAATTTTTTAAGTAGCTTTATAATTCATGCACAATATTTAAAGTTGCTTATTCATTAATTAATTCTGGATCATTTTGATAGTGTTAGACAAAATGTTGAAAGACCCTATGAAAACTCGTGTGTGTGTGTGTGTGTGAAACAATTAATTATTTAATTATGTAGCTATTCTCTAGAATATCATGTTAGCATTTTGTGTCAAAATACAGAGTCATTAAAGAACAATTATTGCCAACACAATTAAGATTTCGCTAATAGAATCATGTGTTTTTAGACTTGATGCTTTATCCTGGACAATGTGATTGTTGACTGAGTATAGGCACTAGGCCTAGTCTTGTTGACCTGAATTTGATAACCAGAATTTTACATAGTGCAACCAGAGAGATTACTTTTACAAGCTGCCACAACTTCCAGGTGTTCCATGGTGTGCATAAAGGAAAACACATACACAGAGAATTAATACATAATAAATTAGTGTAATGTCATGAAAAACTGAAAAGCAACTACTTACAGTCAACTTCAGAAGGCTACAACTGGCTTCTTAGGATAGACATGGATTATTGGTGTTCCTGTTTCTGTAGCATTATACTTCATGCATTAAATTGTTCTTATATTTTCAGGTTCTTTTGTTAGAGTGGTGCAATTGAGCAGGGAACCAAACTTGAACAGTTAGGTTCCAGTTAAAACAATTCTGGAGAGTAAATAAATTATCAGGTACTTAGATAAAAGAATGGATGAATGGGCAAGTTTCTCAAACTTTGAATAAATAGGTATGGTTTTCATGTACTAATAATACAATAATTTATACTTCATGTATACTTGAACTATAGTATATATGAATGTAGAACAGTTTAAACTTTGTAAATGAAGATTTAAACCTAAGTGTGTCTTAACCAATGATATGCTGATGAATGGCATTTTTCTCAACTAAAAGTCTTAAAAGTTAAGCACATTCTTGTTTTATATCATGAAAGTTTAATTGTGATTGAACAAAAGTCAAGAGACCACAAATTTTTGTTCATTTATCATTAAATAATTGGCCTATTAATAAATATGTTCTTAAAATATAAATCCTGATAAAAAGTATATTAAAATATTTTTGCATTAATGTATAAGTAATTCTATTGTTAAATATAAATGATTCTATAAACTACAAAATTTAATAAAATTATAACTTCTTTATGTAAAATCAAATACTGCTACGTTAAATAAGTTCCCTTTCCCTTATTTACTGTTCTTTTAATGTGATTTTTATGAAGGAGGAATGAAAACTCTGCACACCTAATTATTTTCAGGTAAAACCCCAGGTGACTTACATGTGGCTAATAAGGGAGATTTGGGGAATATGACAAATGCCTTTTTCAATGAATTCATTATCTTACTTGTTAAGAAACATAATAATTCTGACAAACTGTACACTTCTTACATGTCTTAGCTTAAATTAGAATATATAACTGTAATATATTTTTCACATTTTATGTAAAACTTTATATTGATTCTTCAAATTTAAAAAGGTCAGTGATTTTCCTTTCAAGTACAGTCTTCATTTCTTCTGATGCCAGAGTTACTTCTGTTCCATGATGTTTGGAAATACATTTCCATTTGTATCTGCACAAAACAATAGGGCAGCTTTTAATGAACAGGAAATAGCATCATTTTGAACACCTGCAGAGATCAGTCAAAAAATCTACTAGGTCTGTATCCTTTTAAGTGTGCCTTAAAATTGCCAATGCTCATTTATTTCCTTTCATTGTTTCCACATTGCAAATTGTATCACATCTAGTGAAGGTAGTCCTTCTCGAAAAAATGCACACACAAAATATCAATAGAATAACACTTGAAAGTGATCTCTGTCTACTTTCAGGTGTGGACCAGTTTGCTTGCACAAACAGTCATGTTTCTCTTTCCCCCAGCTTATTTTTCCTCCCTTTCCCATCTATCTATCTGTCTGTCTGTCTGTCTGTCTGTCTGCCTGCCTGCCTGCCTGCCTGCCTGCCTGCCTGCCTGCCTGCCTG
>JABTXL010006712.1:25653949-25681743 GCA_025134845.1 Neodon shergylaensis | reverse complement strand
ATCTATCTATCTATCTATCTATCTATCTATCTATCTATCTATCTATCATCTATTCATCCATACATCCGTCCATCCATCTATCTAATCTACCTACCTGTCTACCTAAATGTCTGTATGTCTGTCTATCATCTATCTCTCATCTTTCTATTTTTCCTACTCGAAGAACCTGTGTTACATGTATCCTTTCAGTTCTATTTATTACATGCTTCTTTTCACATTATGATTTACAAAAATCCATTGTTCTGACATAGCTTATCCATACTAGTATAAGTTGAACTATTTCCAAGGCTGTTCATGCAAACTTTCATTGATGCCTTAAATATAGTTTGTTTGTAGAAACATATGCCTTTTCTTATATTCTTTTTATGGTCCTTATTTGTTATTCTGATGTTTGCTTGGAGGTTAAATATATATTCTCATTCTCATTTTGAAACAATAAACTTTTTTTTTAACTCTACACATTGATGCAATGTACTTTTATTCTCCAGATGTCATATAGTCAATTTCTCATTTAGATATTTGTTAGTATAAAATTAATTGCCCTCTTTGGTCTCTATAGATATGCACTACTTCACCTTTGTTGTTATTTCAGGTTCCCAAACATGGCATAAGAATCATCAAAAATTATCAAAATTCCTTACTTATCCTTTTGATCCTTAGATTTTCTTGAACAAATCAGTCTTCATTTTACATTTTGAATCTGCCTTTTGATGAGAGATACTTCTACCTTGCCTCTATCGCTAACTAGTATGGCTAGCTCCTCACTCTGGTGTTCATGCAAGCTTCATTTCTTACAGTACCATCAAAATATCACCATATTCCTCCTACTGCTCCTACACACACTGCCACTAAGCAATATTTTCTGTCCTGGAGTGATGCAGATAAAAGTCCCTCACTGAGGAGAAATATAACAATCTGTGTAGTCTTGAACTTTCAGTTGCTGAACCCTGTTCTTAAAAAATGTTAATATTTTTAAAAGCTCTGAGAATTAAATATTTGGGTACTACCATATAAAATAATACTGTAAGACTAACATTAAGACTATATCTCTGCAAAATTTCTCAAAGACATATGAAAATCTGATAATTGGCAAACCAACACACTCATCACCATAGGGAATATTGCAGTATGTGTTGCTGAATATCATAGACTAGACTTTATTTTGAAAATAAATATTCTATTCCTTTTATTTTTTTAATAATTTTTAAATCAATCATTTTATCATTTTGCATTCCAATCCTAGTTTTTACTCTCTTCCCTTTTCCCTGTCTACTCACCTTATCTCCACCCCACCCCCCAAACACTCCCCAAGAAGGTAAGGCCTCCCTCCCACGGAGAGACAACTAAGTCATCATCACTTTGAAGCAGGACAAAAAAGGCAGACACAATACTTTAATACAGGACCAAAGCCCTCTCCCCACACCACGCATATCTCGGCTAAGAGAGGTATCCCTCCATAGAGAATGGGCTCCAAAAAGCCAGTTGGTGCACTAGGAATAAACCGTGATCCCATTGCTGGAGACCCCATAAGCTTCCCTAGCTACACAGCTTTTACCCACATTCAGAGGACCTATTTAGGTCCTATGTTGGTTCCTTCATTGTCAGTCTGGAGTCAGTGAGCTCCCACTAGCTCAGATCAACTGATTCTGTGGGTTTACCCATGACGGTCTTAACACCTTTGCTCATATTATCCCTATTCCCTCTTTTCATCTGGGCTCTGGGAGCTTGGCCCAATGCTTAGCTATGGATCTCTACACCTGATTCCATCAGTTCCTGGGTGAAGGTTCTATGATGACAATCAAGTTATCCAAAAATCTGATTATAGGGGTAAGTCAGTTCATGCACCCACTCCACTGTTGCTTAGGGTATTAACTGGGATCATCCTTGTGGATTCCTGAGAATTTCTATAGTGCCAAGTTTCTCTCTAACCCCATAATGGCTTCTACAACCAATATATCTCTTTCATTACTCCCCCTCTTTGTCCTTTCCCCTTCTGGACCATCCTGTTCCCTCATGTTCTCTCCCTCCTTTCCTTTTCCCCTTCCACCTCATTTTCTGCCCTCTTTTCTCCCCTCTCCCAATATCCCTAATCTTCTCAGATGATCGTGTGTATTTCTCCTTCACAGGGGAATCCAGGTGTATCTCTTAGTGTTCTTGTTAACTAGCTTCTCTGGGATTGTGGACTGTAGGCTATTTGTCCATTGCTTTACTAGACTGAGCCATCTTATCTCATGAAGATGGGTAAGATATTTTTAAGGTGAAAGTGAAGAATATTCATACAAATAGGTGATAAACTATAATTCTGCTGAGGACAGAAAATGTAAAGGTAAAAGAAAAACGGTGACAAGGTATGACTGGAGTGAAGATTAAGTTAGCGAAAGTTAAAGCTAGGACACGATTGGGGGAGACGTTTTTTCACTATTGATTGCATCCTCATATTAGTAATAATCAGATTTTAAACATTATGAGAATGTAATTATTTTAATTGTACATTTTGAAAATAAAAGATGCTTACCCATACTTATGCTAGAGTCCAAATAATGTTTTAGTCATATTTGTAGATCTTATAATATCCACAAATAAAATTGCTCTTGTGGTAAAATTGCTGTGCCAGTTGGGATAAATCACTAGCAAAATCACAAAATTCAGTTCACTTGCAATAAAAATAATTATGAAAAACTACTTTTATACATCACACAAGATATTTAAGTTTGGTGTTGAATTCTAATGTTTGACTGGTATTACTTTTTATTATGAATTTTTTATAATACAGTCTTTTCTCATTTTACATAGCTATGCCCGCTCCTACTCCCTCACCCTCCTCCCTCTTTCTCTACATATCCCCCAGCCTTTTCCCCATCCACTCCTCAGAAAGGATAAGACTTCCAAAGGGGAGTCAATAAAGCCTGACACTTAATTTTGAGGCAGGACCAAGGCCCTACCCCCTATATCTAGACTGAACAAGGTACCCCTTCAATGAGAGTGTGCTCCTAGATCTCAGTTCAAGTACTATGGACAAATCCTTGTACCACTGGCAGTGGCCCCACAGACTGCTCAAGCCTCACAACCGTCCCCACATTCAGTGGGCCTAATTTGGTCCTATACAGATTTGCTTGCTATTAGTCCAGAGTCAGTGAGTTCTCACTATCTCAGGTCAGCTGTTTCTGTGGGTATTACCATCATGGTCTTGGGTAATTATTGATTTTGTTTTTACAGGTGAGTAGTACCCCTTTGTCTGATTAGAGGGGAAGACCAATGTGGTACATTTATACAAAAGAGTACTACTCAGCTGTAAAAAAAAAAAATTAATGGCATCTTGAAATTTGCTTGCAAATGGATGGAACTAGAAAATCCATCCTAAGTGAAGTAACTCAAACCCAGATAAACAAATATCGTCTATACTCACTCAAAGTGTATATTAGACATAAAGCAAAGAATAACCAGCTTATAGTCTATGACCCCAGAGAAGCCAGGTAACAAGGAGAATGCTCAGAGAGACATACATGGATTCCCCCTGCAATGGGAAAACAGACAAGAGCTCCTGAGAAAATTAGGAGGTGGGTAGAAGAGAGGGTGGAAGGGGATGGGGAGGGGAGAATGGAAGCACTTGTGGGAATGAGATGCTCAAGAAAGGGGAAGGACAGTGAGGGAGAGAAAGGAAAGAGATATCTTGATTGAGGGAGCCATTAAGGGTTAGCAAGAAACACAGTACTAGGGAAATTCTCAGGAATCCTTAAGGATGATCCCAACTAAGACTCTAAGCAACAATGGAAAGAGCTGGTACTTTTCCTATTGATGACTGGTTTACATATCGCTCTTACTGGACATATTGCTGGATGTTTGCTTGTGCTGGATTTTTGCCCAGACCATCCTCAACAAGAGTGTAAGAGCATTCTTTTGCCTCTGTTGCTTCATTATTCAAGGTCATCCTTCAGCAGATCACCTTCCCATAAGAGTAAGACTTTGAGTAATACATGCACTTGACTTTTAAATTTCAAAATCGTATTATTAGTGTAATCAATACGTTATTTCTGATCTAGTAAAAATAGTAACTGCAATCATGCTTTATGATTATCAGGAATCATTTCAACAGAAAATAACTGCTCACAGTTGCAGACTCTTCATGATTACTTGAATTTCATTTTAACTGGATAAAATGTGATTATTAGACAATTTGTATGTGACAATCCTTCACTCACCTACTTTATACTGTTGAAAATTGATGCTTTACCTATACTTATACCCTCCTAAACATGTATCTCATATTGAACACAGTATATTATCTTTATCTGGCAAGTCTATCCTGGCTTACCCTCATTTTAACAGACAAGGCCAACATGATGTCATCCATTAATGTAAATTTGCTCTTTCTCTTTGGACTTAATCATATTTATAAAGTTGTGTTCGGAAACGCCTTCTATATCTGTTCTTTATGGTTTTATCTCAACTGACTGTTAAAAGATATGCACTTACATTGATTTTGGAAGGGATTAAAAAATTATGGGAGGAGATTGAACACTTGAAAGGAATAACATGATTTTTAGTGTTTTATAGTTGATTCTCTAGAAGTGGAATAACTTTTATTTGCAAAATCCAATTAGGGATCAGTGATCTGAAGAACTAATTACCAAGATCAATGCTGATTGTGTTCTAGAACTTTGTTTTGTATCAGTCTCAGAGGGCTTATGACATGTAATATTTTCTTTCTTCCTACCTAAAATATCAGTACTCTCATTAGATAAAGTTTATAAAACTCAAATGCCATCCAGTAATTTCAGAGTTGTCAAAAGCATTATAAAGCTGGAATTTATTTCAATTACAATTCTTTTCCCACATGTTAAAGCTATTTTAACCTTTAGCAGCATACAATTATTACAGAATAGATCATTTTTAATGATTCATTATGTATGAGGTCATTTGACAATGCAATTAGCTTTGTGATGAAAATTTCTATTCTTTTGATCATTCTGTACCTATAATGAATGAGGAGAGTTTTACATCTAATTTCCTGAAATTAGAAGATTAAAGATAGAAACAGACTCTTATATTTAAATGAGACACAGACTGACTAGATTGCATTAGTCCTTTAGCTGTGCAGCCTGGAACTGCAGATCTTTGGAGTGTTTCTCCTTTATTCATTATTCATACAACAGATCCATTGGTACTGTCTGTCAGTTTCCATTATCACCAAAATTCTCAAAGTATGCTTGCCACTGCTATCTACAGATTGACAAATAGGTCTTGCAAGGCCTCCGGAATGGCATGCTTCACTGTACTGCATACATGACTGAAAAATGAAGTCAAAAATTAGTAAGATAGAAGTTAGAAAACTCAGCGTAAATGTGCAAATGAAAATTGTATTGGTTCTGCCTTGGTGGTGGTGGTGGTTTTGTTTTTCCTTTTTGTCTTCTTTTTACATTTTTCTTTTGTGTTCACTGTTAACCAAATGATTATTATATATCTGAGTAAGACATACTGTGTTTCAAAATACTAGTTTTTACCTATATATTATTTCTGAAAATATTTTTTTCTTTTATTTAAACTGATTTCAGACAATATTTATTTCATAAACAGAGGAATCTTTATAGTGAATTAAATTTAAATAGGTTCCTATTCTGCATCTAGTTTAAAGATCAGGTTAAGGTCTGAAATATGCTGAGTCTTATGTCTTATGTCTTTGTAACTTAAGTAATCATGTTCAGTGCACATGCTGAAGTTAGATTGTTACAAGAATGCGATTTCATGATGGATTTAGAAGTGATTTATCCTTAAACAAAAGCTATAGGTAGGTAGGTTTGTGAAGTTTTTGATTATCAAATGGTTCAGTTTAGAACTCAACATCCCCAAACTCAAAGACAAATCTTTAATGTATTTGGTAAAATTTTGAAAGGCATAAGTAGATTAGTCTCTTGCTAGTTCAAGGCTAGTGAGTTTGAGAAGGATGCAATGTGAAATCTTGTCTCAAAAATTTGAAAGGAAGGAAGGGATGGGTGGAGGGAGAAAGGCAGAAATGAAGACGGGGCAGGGAAAGGGAGGATGGGTGAGTGAATTATGTTTTCCTTATGTAAAATATTTTGATGTTCTTTTTTTATAACAACTATTTAAGCCTTTTTTAATGCTAGTGATGAGTACTGAATTAGGCCCTTCCACATACTGGACAGAAACTCTACTATGGACCCATGTCCCCAAACGAAATATATCTATCAATAAGATTTATAAAACATATGTATATATATATATGTGTGTGTGTGTGTGTGTTTTATAATATATATATATATATATATAATGACCATATGAAATAATAGCCCATTTTGCAAGAACCTGAGTATTTAAATGAGTTTTTCATCAAAAAACTGTTTCATGCTAATTTTAAATGAACATATATTTTCTTCCTTCTATATATTTATATACACAGCACATGTACAAAAACCAGGAAAGACTCTTGCTCAAAATTTAAACAAGTTCAAATTTTATAGCTATTATATCTTGGCAACTTCAAAATTATGATGATTCATGATGAAAATTAAAAATGATAATGTGAACTTTCAGTGAATTATTTTTTCTAAAAGAAAATTTTTGTAATGTATAATAAATATTAGCTATTAATGATTTTCCCATCACTTACTTATTCACATATTATGTAATGAAACAGTTATTTCAGATTGCCCTGTGTGGATCCTCAGATACATGTCTATCCTTACCTACAGTTAAAACAATTTTTGAGTATCCTTGAATTGTGTTATGTAAAATAAAATAACATAAAATAAAGTATTACAAATAAGGCTGGTCCCAAGTGCCATGAGAATGAAGTCTCTTATCACCAAGATAAGGAAGGGTTTTTTTGTTTGTTTATTTGTTCTTGGGAAGCTTTCTGAATCTAGAATACATAGTAAACAAGGTCATGAGCTCCATAGCAATAGAAGCATGACTATTCTAACAGAGAGAACATAGCATTTTGAGAGCAAAGCTACTGACCTTATTTTTGCTTGATATGTTAGATGATTCCTAGTGACTCAGTTACGAAAGGGGTGAAGAGGACATGTTCCAAGTGAATTTATGGCTTACCTGAAATAGCAGGTATAATAAAACATTGATTAAAAAACCCTAGGCAATCCCTACTGCTTTGCCCCAAGACATTTTTAGTCTGAATACATGGACAGATACCTGCCTTGAACATCAGTTTTGTTAACTCCCATTTTTCTTCCCATTATCCATCATTGCAGATTAGCTTCTTATCTTATTTGTGAGAATAGAGTACAGAAAAAAATACAGCTTCATATTGCTCAATGGTCAATTGTCTGAAGAATATAAAACCTAAAAACAGAGAGATAAAAGGGAGAGGAAAAAAATCTAGATTATATTATGTTTACTCGTAAAGAAAATCTTTTACATCTTCAATAGAAAAGTGATTGAAAACCACAAGTGTTTAACACGAAGTGTAAGCCAGTTGCAAAAATAAAAGACAGAGTTGTAACACTGGGTAACACAAGATATTATCATAGGGCAATAGTTCTCATCCTGTGGGTCTTAATGTCTTTGGGGTCATATATCAAATTTCCTGCTTATGAAATTACTACATTATGATTCATAACAATAGTAAAATAACAGTTATGAAGTGACAATAAAATAATTTTGTGGTTGGGGGGTCAATACAACATGAGGAATTATAGAAAAGAGTTGTAGAATTTGAAAGTTTGAGAACCAATTTCCTGAAGGAAAATTTGGTTTATAACAAGACACCTTATATAGCTTTTCCAGCTACACTTTTCTTAATAATTATAGGTATATATCCAAATAGAACATGATGCAGGCATAGTTAACAGCAATGGAATAACTGAAATGTTTCCTAGAGTGGCTCACTTGCCCAAGATCTTATGAATAGTATCAGCATTGTATAGATGTCTGGTGACCCAGAATTGAGTCCAAATTCCTTGAATAAAGCACTTCTATAGATGTGATGCTCAACATCAAGGGAATGAAAGTCTCTCATCATGCACATTCTGTTAGTAGCAGAGAGGGAAATAAATACATGTGAGTTTGAGAAGACAGAAATTTCATGTACTAGAAATTTGTTAATTTACACATTGGCAGACTGCAAACATGGACAGGGAGATGAAAATGAGTCCTGCGGATATCTATGTATAAGTGCAAATAAAGCAAGTGCTACTAGTCCTGTCATGTAAGAGGAGGGAACATGAGGCATTCAGTTTCCACTACATAAAGAATAAGAAATTGTATAATTTTCTTCTGATACTAACTTTATTTAGTACCGTCTCTCTCCCTATCACTGTAACATAAACAGAAATGTAATTTTGGACATGGCTGCGTTCATTATTTTCAATTCAACTTCATGAGAAAACTTTTGCAAAGAGGTCCATCTTTAAAATTGATCAACATGTGCTTGTTTATTCAAAGAACACATTCTTTGAGAGTTGAGAATGCTTTTCCTTTGGGACAATATATGGCAGATCGAAAGTTGAGATACTCAGTATTTGTAATGAAAGGGTTCATAAAAATAAGAAAGATATAATGCCAACATTCTTGACAATTACTTTAGCTTGATATTAGAAGAAAAAATACAGGAAGAAGTCTAGAAAATTCTTGTTTTGTTTACTACTTCTTCTTTATTCATTTACTCAATTACATGACCAATTCTGCTGAGCGTTTGCCATGTGCGAAAGTACTAAAGGCTGATGATATAGGAGCAAACTAACAAGATTCATTGCGTTCTGTTTTAAGACACAGATGTTAAATGTCTCATTGCAAATTAAGTGATTTCAATCACTAGGCATGCTGTAAAAGAGAACCACAGAATAGATTATGTGAAAGAGTACATAAGCAAGCCACCTTTAAATATTTTGGGTATAGAGTAAAGAGAAAGACAAGTCTGGGGAAGGGGGTGAGGAGAGCTCTCCAGGTAAGGTAGGCATCATGGGAAGGGCTTCTTCTTAGGAAGAGGTGCAACTTTTCCAGCTGTACAGAAAGTAATGTGCAACCAGGAGGCTGTATACTGTGGGAGTGGTCCCCAGAATAACATACATCTGATAAATAGGCTTGCAACTTCTATCTCTGGTTTGTATAAACAGGAACCAGTGCACACTATTCACCTGACCAGAAACAATAGAATTAAAGATGAAAAGTGTAAGGCTATAGGAAACAGCTTCACAAAGGTGCCCAGTTGTGAAATATATGTTATTGTTTGTTTCTCTTAAAGGTGAGTGTTGAAGGTGGGAACGTGTTTCCTAAGTTTCAGAAACTATTCAGGGAAAACATACTTCCATAAGCTGAGTTGCCAGTCTTCTCTCCCACATAGTTAAGTTAAATAAGTAAGAAACAGACAGCATTTTATTATGAAAAGACTCTCCTAATAATTGCCAGAGATTGTTGAGTCACAAAAAATGAAATTACCAAAGAATATTTTATATTACGAGAGATATTTTTAAACTGTTCCTATTCTCAATATTTTCATCAAGCCACTAATGGCTAAAACTAATGGCTAAAATGCAGAGAGCAACTGACTGCGAGTTGCCCAAGTACAGTTAATTTGTCTAAAATACAATCCATCCATCTAAGGCTTGTTTAATATTCTAGAACAAGATCAATGATATTTTTAATATTGGTGGACTGGGATATTTACTTTAACTAGCATATATATATATATATATATATATATATATATATATATATTACAGAAAAGTTGCACTCATGAAATGCCAACAACAGAGTCTGAACAAGACATGAAAAATAACACCACCAAGCAACATGCCAAGATGGATAATGGAGACCTCATTAGGGGTACCTAAATGAATAGCTACAGACAATTCATGGTGACTGTGAAGGGAGACTTGGTCTTCTCTAATGACAACACCCTTCTATAAGCACAAACAGTGAAGTATCTAGTTCCAAACTCTCAATCCTAAACTCATATACATATGAACAACACTAAATGAATTAAGCGGATTGTGTTTCAAAGTTTATAATGATTGTGTGCATGCATGGATACATATATATGTATGTAAGATGAGAAGTCAATATGGAGAAAAATTTTTATAATGAAATCTGAATTTTATAAAAATTTCCCAAATTATGCTTCTATATATCAAATGCCTGTATTAAAGCAATTCAAATAGAGACAGAGAATATTTTAGTCACAGAAGAAAAAATATAGACTTAGGAGTTGTATTGTGTCTTAATTGAGGGAGCTGACTTGAAGTTAGTGTTTCTCAACCACTGGGTCATGACCCTTGTACCTTTACACAAGTGTCACCTAAGACCACTGTCAATCACAGATATTTATATTGTGATTTATAACAGTAACAAAATAATAGTTAGAAATAGTAACAAAATAATCTTATGACTGGGGGTCACCACCACATGAGGAACTGGATTAAAGGGTAGAATCATTAGAAAGATTGAAAAGCACTGTTCTCAATCTTTGACTTACTAAATTTAAAATGTACCTCCCAGGGCCAGTAACCTTCCCAGTATTGGGCATTTACCCAGATACTGGTCATGTGCTCGCTCTAATGGTAAGAATTTCAAATCCAATCAGAAATTAGCCGGTTAACCCATAAAAGTCATAGTATGATTGTACCAGTAATAACCTCTTGCCCTGCAAGTTTGGATTGTGACACGGAAGGTTTAAATCTGGCCAAGACTGTGATTGCTGACTCTGCCTCAACAGCTACTGACATAACAGCTTCTTGTCCTATAAAGGATAGTCAAGCAAGTAGGAGGAAGGTCCCAGCTCTGTGCCAGCATAGTAGCATTGTAATCTGACATCAAAGTGTATAATCCCTTCAGCAATAGGATTTTATAATCCATAAATCCTGGCCTTGTGATCTTAGCAAAGCTATCCTAGCTTCCCATTTGAGAATACATGGCATATTACAGAAAATGTATATTTTAAAATGATTGAAAAATTAAAGGAATCAATGAAAAAATGATTAGTATAGTTTTTAATTTGTTCTTGGGACCCATGATTATAAACCTTTACTCTTTAATAACATTTTTAAATCTTGAACCTGTCACATTACTTGGTTGTTGAAAAATAAACATTTTGCAATCACTGATCTAGAGAAAAATATAATTCCTTTAGCTAAGGTTATGATTAGTTTATCATACACAATTTTATTACTGTAAAGTAAATATAGATTCAGACATTGTTATTCACCCTACAAAATATACATATACAGAATGTAAAAAAATCTTCATTTTAACTAGAGAAAAATACACACAACAATACTCATACATATTGTCTATGTGTGTGTTTGTGTGTGTGTGTATTTATGTTGCTTTCTATCTTTTGAACACCACTTATAACTACACTTCTCTGTCTTTGTGGAAAATACCAGAGAATTGCAAAATTTGGGTAGTAGAGATGCTCATACATCTTGTAAAAGCAAATTTTGATCATTGTCTTTGTCTGCTAGTTGATATAATTAGGTAATTACAAACCATGCTCTCAGACATATCCATATGCTTGGATCATCAATGACAGGATCTTGTTCCTTTATGAGACACTCTGTTTTGCCAAGCAAATATTTTCTTCTTTTAATTTAAAGGGGTTTTATTGAGAATGCCATGCAACATATTGTATTGCATCCTTTCTAATTCTCATGCCCTCTCTCAGCTTTTAAAATAAATAATTACACACACACACACACACACACACACACACAATGATAAGATCATTGCTGTTGTTCATATGTATATTGCTTAGGGCAGTTCAACTGAGATTGGATAAACTATCAAGGTGTCTTTTTTTTTGAAAAGTAAAATTAAGTTATATTTTTATTATAGAATATTCAACTCAAGAATTATTAACAGAAAGCTACAGATACAGATTTTAATTTTTAATTTTTTTTTCATTTTACATACCAACTGCAGTTGCCCCTCCTCCCCTTCCCACACCCACCCACTACCTCCTCCTGAACCCATCCCCCATCCACTCCTCTGAAAGGGTAAGGCCCCCATGGGGAGTCAACAAAGCCTGGCACATTAAATTGAGGAAGGACTAAGCCCCTCCCCACTGCTGAGCAAGGCATCCCACCATAGGGAATGGGCTGTCTTATTCATTGGAAGAATAATTTTCCCTTTCTCAGAAGAATAATTGTCTGTAATACTTCATCTAGGGATGGGACCTTGCAAAAATTTCCCATCCACATTGGCTTGTCCACATTAACACATTATGCTAATCTTGACTAGCAAACTCTATGCCATATTCTAGACTACAGACTATACTGTTGAATTTTCATTTGCGCATCTTTTCTGCCATACACATAATACACTCTCTCACACCTGATGTTCTGGTCCTCTGGCTCTTATAATCTCCCAATCATGATGCTTTCTCATCTCCTGAGTCTTAGGTACAGGAGTTGTGTTGTAGAAGTGTCAGGCGGAACTGACTACTGCATAGTAAGCTGTTTGATCAGTTACAGACTACTGGATTGGTCTCTGCTTGCAGCAAAAATTGAACTTATTGGATGAGGATTGAGAGTTACACTTATCTGCGTGTATAAGAATAAGTATTGAGCCGGGCAGTGATGGCACACGCCTTTAATCCCAGCACTCGGGAGGCAGAGGCAGGCAGATCTCTGTGAGTTCGAGGCCAGCCTGGTCTAGAAGAGCTAGTTCCAGGACAGGAACCAAAATCCACGGAGAAACCCTGTCTCGAAAAATCCAAAAAAAAAAAAAAAAAAAGAATAACTATTGAGAATGCAGTTAGTAATTTTACTGTTTTAAGAACATGACACTAGTAAGTATTCTTCCAAGACCCATGACGTTATCAGCCATTAGGTAGTAGCTAGGTTTTAGGCATGAATTCCCTCCTCTTGAGTAAACCTTATTCCAAATAAGATGGCTGTTTCTTAACCCAAGATAGAAGTATCATGATTGGACCCTTGGGGAAATGTTGCTGTACTGATCATTGTTATAATTTTTAGGCTTTACAGCTGGGTAGGACTTCTGATTGCTTTTCTTCCCTGGAAGCTTGTGTAGTACTTTTGGAGAGTTCAGGCTTAATCCCTTACAGGTTTCTGTGCCATGTCTGTGGTATTCAGCAATAAGTTTTACCTTCAATCTCAGAGATGCAAAGAAAGATAACGGGGACAGCTTTTATTTTTTAGAAGCCATTTGTTCCCCCTCAGTCAGTAAACTCAAAGGAGGTTGCCATTGCTATCACTGGAATTCATTGCTGTTGTTGATTGTTTATGATTATGCGGAAATGAAACTGCAACAACAAATAATTTACTAGATCTTACCTATGCCATTGGTGCAAGGGTAGCTCTTAGAATCATTGAAGGGGAGCATTTGCAAGATTGTTCCCAAGCCTGCTCTCCCTTACAATTTACATGAAATCACAGCTAGTGAAAGAAAGCTCTGTGATTTTCATCATTCATCAGTTGCTTTTACATTGCTTTTATATAAGCAAAACCTATGTCAAAGGCAGTGAAGCACATTACTACTTCAGTAAAATTTCCCTACATTTTTGTTAAAGGCTAGAGATAACCCAGTGATTAAGACTGTTCTTCCAGGGGACCCAGGTTTGATTCTCAGATCCAATATAGTTGCTAACAACCAATTCTAACTATAGTTCCTTGGGCGCTGACATCTTCTGGCCTCTACCCATACTGCATGTACATGATTCACACACATACATGCAGGCAAAAACACTCATATTCATAAATTTAAACATAAACAAGCTTATTTGAAGTTTTATTTTTCATATATCTGTTTCCAAAAGAGATATACATCTGACATCTGTACTTGTCTTGCCCCTCTATCACATATATAAACCTTACCATATATTTTTGGCACCTGCTTATTTTCTGCTAAAAGTTATTCTGCTGTCAAAACACACATATTAACTGTAGTCTGATTTTTTTTAGAGATATGTCTTCTAACTTCTCCAGTGTCAAGGAAGTCAATAAGCCAATGTCTCATGGGTCACTTGTGTAACTTTCCTAAATTGACAATGCAGCCACTTATATTTCTCTGAATTCTTAGTAATTCTTAAAAGTTATTTAGTTTACTTTGAGGATTAAATATTGGAAGATTATATTTTGTAAATATCTAATTGATTTTCATGTCAGTATTTGTTCATCCTTCCTACTCCAAAATCTGCTGAAAGTGAACCTGACTCTGAAATCTGGCAATTGTACATAGTTTCTTGTTTATACTATCCTTCTTTGTATACCTGTTGGTAACTCTTATACAAAGTAGATAAAAAAGGGACAGTAGCTATTATATATGCATACCATTCAGCTATGTGACCAGAAAGCTATGTTTATAAAACCCTAAAAGAGATTTTCCCCATTTTTCATATTTAAAGTGCATGAAGTCAGGAAATTCACAAGTAAACATAGAGCTTGTTCTTTTGAGAGCAGCATCTCGGGGTTTAGTCTACCAAATCATACTACATATGCAAATGTTGTTTGAATGCAATTGAACTGCATGCTAAGCAGTACAGAAATCTCAAGGGTCAAAGATTTGAAAATGTCTGCAGCATGGAAATCATGCAGGCAAATGTTTGATGTACAGATGGGCGTACGAAAATAGGTCATGGTTAGATAGATTCATCTATTTTATTCAATGCCTTATTTGGAATTGTTTATTAGGATTTTTTAGTGTGTGTGATTTCAGTTTTACTCCTACAGTGAACTCCAAATATCTCAGAGTCAATATTAGTCCAAAATACAGAGTATGTTTACTTTGTGGATGGTGGGGGATTTATAGAATTCTCTAGGAACACTGTAAGAAACTTAATTTCAACAAAGAGTAAAACTATCTACATTCCCCCTGCACAAGTTTCTTTCTCTCTGATTAAATATATGCCTGAACTCTAAGGTGCCTGCCATAATCAAGTTTCTCTGAGGTAATACTATATTTATTGTTCTGCTTTCAGAATATCCTTTGTTTCACTCCATCCCATGGTTTTGAATTATTTTAAGTTTGAATTTAGAAAAAGTAAGGCTTTTCACTAAAGTGTATTTCCTTGAATAAAGTATATTTCCATTTATAAAACATAACAAAGTAAAGAAAGACCAACATATTTAGGCATGTATTTTAAATTTAAGATTAAATACTTTCAAAGTACACATAATATAGTATCTTCAATAAGTTTATTCTATAAAATATAAAGGAAACGGCACTTAAAGCTTCAAATGTGTTGATTATAGAACTAATTGTTTTAGTCATTCACCAAGTATTTTGCAAAATCTTCATGTTATGGTAGGGATATAAAACTCAATCAGAGGAATTTGGGTTTTGCTCTCAATAATTAGGAGACTAGCCATTCAGTTTATACAATGAAAAAAAAAAGAAGGAAATGTGAAAGGTAACTCAGAAACTCGAACAAAAGTCAGTTTTTTTTTTTCGAGACAGGGTTTCTCTGTAGCTTTGGAGCCTTTCCTGGCACTAGCTCTTGTAGACCAGGCTTGCCTAGAACTCACACAGAGATCCGCCTGCCTCTCAAAAGTCAGTTTTGTAACTCATTGAATCTTCTCTGTGAGATGATAAAAGCATAGAGAATCTTCCTTGTATTTAACTTAGTTCCATGAAGTTCCTACTAAAGTTACTTCCTTAGACAACATTCTTCTGTTAGTATGTATTCAGCGACCACTCTCCAAGCTTGCAAACGTGCTTTTGGTCCAAATGCTCAAAAAGGTGATAAAAAGGTATTTATTGGTCTCTTTCCCAATGAAGTGTTGGAATCCCAAATATATTTGAATACACAGTTTAACTACCATGCACTACCTGATGTAACATCTTCTTTATTCATAACTATTTAAAATAACAATAAAATACCTCTTTAAGAGACAATGCTGACTTTTTAAGCAGTGGATGACATTTTACAAAATCAAGTTCATAAAAGTTATGTGTGGTTTACTAAGGGATTTCATGGAATTTTATTGATTATAAATATTAAAATAAGTGTATTTTCAAATATTTAGAATTAATGTCCATTTTAATCTATAAGGTCAGACGAGATTGGGCACATTCAGGGGTATGACCTTAGGTCATTGAGGTCTATCAGAACTTTTAAAATTGGTCATAGACTATATTTTGTCAATTCCATATCATGCATTTTCTCATGAATATAGATTATTAAATATGAATGGACCTATACACCACAACTGTATAATCTGTCTCTACAGCTTTTCTGATTTCTACATTACAAGTTGTTTTGAAGTAATTTCGTGTTTGGGTATAAGCGACATCATTTTACAAATTTGCAAAATCTTATATCAAGGGAAAAAACATAGCATCATAGAAATTTTATTGTGCTTTTAATAGATTATTTCCTTAAGAACTTAGAAAACAACTGTCTACCTCTGAACGTTCCCTTTCCTCATCTGCAAGTGGCAATTGTTTTTGGTCTGTCCTTGTTCATTTGTTGTACAGAAATACACACTATGGTCTCAGGCTTTGTTAGCACAGTCTAATGATATTAATCTAATGAGTGTCCAGATGTGTTAGCATCGCGGTACAGTGCTGTAGAATTGTGAATGGAAAGTGTTTCTGGACAACAGGCTGATAGCAAAAAACCCAGGCTCAAATTCACCTGGGTACTGAGTCCTTCCTAAACCATGCGGGGCAAAAAGGATTCCTGAATATATTAATATAGGCATTAGAGAGCTTTTAAAGAAACAAGCCTTTTTGAAACTTGAGCCAACACTTGCAGCTGCTCCTCATCTTTTGGCTCACGTGGTTTTTTCTTTCCACTTACTCAAGCTATCTGCAGTAGAACTGAGTAAATTAACAGATATTAACTGACTAAGGTAAAGCAGCTGGGCACTCCAAACCCTCCCTAGCAACGCTGTGTGGATCACAATCCTGAAATCGCAGGAGTATTATGATATTTGCTTCCGAGATTTTTCAACTCTGGATTATAGTTGCACTCAAAGGTTTCTTTGTGTAATTAAAAGATAATGCTCTTAAAAACTTTAGTAACCTGGGACTCTTCTTCATGGCTTCTGGTTCCTTCTTTGCCCAGCACACCAATGCACTCTATGCCTAGACAGACATCATTATAGAAAATATACTCACCATTGTTTGTGAGGTCCTGCGGAATCTATAAACATAGTTACTTTTCAAAAGAATATTGGAAAAAATAAAAAGGAAATTTTATTTTAATAAGTAGCTCCTTTAAACTTGTATTCATTTAACTGAATATTAGTTCATCAAGTCTGTGTTAAGCACAAGCATGTGGAATAGAAAACCCTAACTGAAGTTGCATTTCAGTAAGAAAACATAAAAGGTTATATAAACCAGATAATTAAAATAAGCAATAATAAGCAAGTTAGATATTGTGATTTATGTTTGTCAAAGTTAAAGCATACAGAAGAGTGATAGAAAAAAGATAATTTAAGAGTTCAATTTTATGGAAATACCAAATTTGAAAAATAGAGGCAAAGTCAAGAATAATGATGCTTTGCTCGGTAGCCAATATAAAGACTGCATACACCTGAACAACGGTAATGAGAATCAGTTAGTGGAGAGTGAGCCATGGGAGGAGGGAAGAGGAGTGGAGTGGAGAAGGTTACCCAAAGGCTAGAAGGAACTTCTGAGCACACACACCAAGCAATGGATTTCTAGAGGAAGAAAGCAATACAAAGTTAATTAATAAAACAATCCTGGTTTTAAATGATTTTCCTCAAAGGGGTACCTTTGTGTTATATGTAAAAAAGCTCAGGACTTCTAATGACTACTGCATGATTTGAATCTCTCTTTCTTATGGTTGTGTGGTCTTAACCCTTCAATTTAGATGTTTTAGATATTAGTAATAATGAGTGATACCAAGAAACACACGGGAGAGCCTGAGCAAATTAAAGGTGCAAAATAACTTAACGGTTCTTAAGCTTAATATCTTTTATTTTACATACTCTCTTTATTGGGCCCGATCACTTAAAAATATTAATAGAATCTTCTAAGAAATTGCTAAGTCATGCAGATACTGTGATTTATGTGGTGCCTTTTAGCTTATTTAAAAGAGCAAGGATTCCTTTGCTGTAGTATCAGGTGCATTGGTAGGTTGATGTCATCCATCAAATTCATTAAGTGACACTTTATAATATGCAACAAGGTTCCCTATTCCTTGTGTGTAAAAATCGATGACCCTGTCAATTGGCAGCCATGGGAAATCAGCCACAGCTACCGCTCCCTGGCTGAGCGGTCTCTTAAGTGAGAAAAGGGAAACCTGAACATAGTCAGGCCTAGAGTTTGCCTAGTCTACGACACACCTCTTTGTCTGCATTTAAATAACGTTCAGTTTGCCTAATAACTTTCAGATGCTTAATAGTATTGGTAATTTCAACTGTAAACATGCCGTCAAAGCTCATTGGTAATACAATATGAAAGGTGTAACGTTACATTATTCTAAATTTTTAGTTAATTGCCTTTGTCTAATCTTATATATTAATTGCTAATTATATTCATGTGTATTTATAGCTGCAGTTACTCTGTTTGCATCCTTTTTCATATTTTTTGAGGAGGCAATCAATTTCCCATTTTCTTCCAATTACATATTATTTGATTGAAGCTGAGTTTTCTTGTTGGAAAGTAAAATCAGGTATTCGCAGTTTGAAGACATGAACTGTTTGATATGAATTCCATTGATCCAACATGATTTAGTTAAAACATTAATGTTCTCTTTGCTCAACTTTGCTGTCAAGAACAGAAACAATAGAATTTGAAAAATGCTTTACAAGATTCTGAATTATGTGTTTTGAATTCTTGAGGAAGCAGACTTTTGTTATATGAGAAAGAGCAATATTTCACAGTTAAAAGAGAATGACTAATTCAGTTCCTGAAATCTTCTTTTTGTTTGTTCTTAATTTATTTTATTATTTCTTAGGAAGTTTTGTACAGCAGATTTTCATTATATTCACCCCCCACTCCTCGAGGATTCATCTCATATTCCATATACACACGCACTGTCCTTTTCTTTCTTTAAAAATTTTCAATTCATTTTTTCCTGTCTATGTCATCTTCCACAGAATCATAGTCCTCTTCTCAGAGACAATGTGCTTAAAGAAATCTGACTTTTTCAAAATATCAATTGCCAGTAGTCCCTCAATTTGGAGTGGGAAGTCATGTCTTCCTTACCTCTCCATGCTGCGATTTCATTTGCCTTCAACCTGTCTAGGTCTTGTACACTACCATATTGTCATTAGTTTCTATGTGTAACTGTCTTGCTGTGTCTGGAGAAGAATTTACTGAAGGTCATCTATCACCTCTGGCTCTAAAAATTTTGCCACCCCTCTTCCACAGTGATTGATCTGTCCATCACCCTCTAAAGCATAAAGAAATTTCTTGAAGATTCACTAATTTATGGGTGTCACTATCAGTGATTATAAGATCATGAATTCAGCAGAATGACAGTATGTGCTCTCATAGTGTTTATGAACTCTCCAGCCACAGATAATGATAGTACCAGCTGTGGGTTTCATCTTGTGGAGCATGCCTTAAATCCAGTCTGAAAGCTTTTGGGCATTATCCTCAGTTTCGCCCACTATTTCATCACCAGGCAGATGTAGCCAGCCAGGTTATTATTAGGGCTTGCGTAGGCCACAGATGGGTGAGACTGATGACGACTTTTCACTTCCGGTAGTATGCCCAGCACCATGCAATGCTGCGAGCCCAGCCAACTTTGATGGCACTCCGTATTCAGTACCAGCTTGCTTCCTCAGATTTGTGGTATCTTCATCCATAAGGCCTTACTGTCAAGTTCTGGAGAGCAACCAAAAATATCAGCAATAAATATAACATTTGGGTTTTTAAAAGACTTCAAAGGCCAACAATTCCAAAAGAGGTAAACCACTCTTGGCATGTGAGCTTTTTTTTTTTTTTTGTTAGCTAGTGGTGTCTAGCAAGGCTGTTGCTGTCCCATTATAGGATAACTTCAATATATTTACACAGACACAATTTGTTGGAAGCTTCTTAGTAGTATGTTTCCATATAACCTTTTAAAAGGTTTTTAATAATAGTTATCTAAGATATATATCTAAAATATTTCAGCATACCAAACATATAACTATTAGTTTCATATTATGTAGTAAATAGAAATCATGATATTATATTCTTTATTATAATTCATAATTTCCATATTAAATAGGCATCTCATTCTAAAATGAGCATGGATATATGAATTACATAAGTATAGTGTATTTCACTACTAGATCATAATTTCTATACATAGCAGATTTTACATATTTGCAAGGTCTAATAAAGTGAATGGAGCCATGTTCTCTACTCAGCAATTACACATGATAAACATTCTCACATGATAAAACTATATTATATCACAATTTTGATTATGACATAGAATCAAATTAGCAATATAATTTTAGATGCCCAGTTTTACACAAACACATCTGTCTATGTGTTTGTATGTGTAATAACTTCCATAGGATTTTATCTCATGGACTAGCTCATATAACTACCACTAGAGTCAAGATAATAAATAAAGCCCCATGTTTCCTAAGAATGTTGTTCACTATAAGAAATGCATCACTAATAAGAAATACAATACAGTACAAGAAATACAGATTAACTGGTAAGAGCGCCTGCTGCCAAGCCTGATGAGGAAATGAGATCAGTCCCTTAGACCACATGGTAAAGAGAAAGAAATGATCCTCATATGGTATCCTCTGTTCATTCCATGAGTGTAATAGCACGCACATTAGCAAGTGCTTGCACTCATGTGCACTCACACATGCACATAGACTTTCACACACATACATAAACATACATAATAAATTAAATAAGTCTAACTTAAATGTAATATATATATATATATATATATATATATATATATATATATAATTTTTCCTGCTGGTTTTCTGAGTTTGCTTTTATTTGTAGTATTTTACATGTATATTTACTGATATGGTAATGTATCATGGACATTTCTCTTTAGTAGTGGAAGCTTCCCAGTGTTGTGGGTACATATTTTCAACTTGTAAGAAGAGTGGTATAGTCTGTAAAAGCCATTCACTATAAACTTTCTTAAACTCTACTTTTTCTCACATAACATGGTTTCCTTTGCCCTTGTTTTTACCAATTCTCTGACGTTGCTTTTGTCTTTAGACCATCATTGATCAAAGCTTTTAGCTACCACATGACTGTAGGTCCATCAACAGAAAAGCCCAACACACTGTGGTTTTATATCCATTCTCATCCTGTTATGAGTCTCCCTTAAGCCTCACCAACCCCAATTAATCATTGGAAATATTTACCTGTTCCTTATTTCTAGAATCTTTTTTTTTGTTTTTTTTTTTTTTTTTTTTTAGTTGTTGAAAAAAAAATTTCTGCCTCCTCCCCATTTCCCATTTCCCTTCCCCTCCTCCCATACATTGCCCCTCCCCCTCCCCTCCCCCTCTCCCCCTCCCCTCACTCCATTCCCCCTCCCTCTCGAGAATGAAGAGCAGTCCAGATTCCCTGCCCTGCTGAAAATCCAAGGTCCTCCCACTTCTATCCAGGTCCAGGAGAATGAGCATCCAAACAGGCTAGGCTCCCACAAAGCCAGTTTATGTATTAGGATCGAAACCTAGTGCCATTGTCCTTGGCTTCTCATCAGCCTTCATTGTCCACCATGTTCAGAAAATTTGGTTTCATCCCATGCTTATTCAGTCCCAGTCCAGCTGGCCTTGGTGAGCTCCCAATAGATCAGCCCCACTGTCACAGTGGGTGGGTGCACCCCTCGTGGTCCTGACTTCCTTGCTCATGTTCTCCCTCCTTCTGCTTTTCATTTGGATCTTAAGAGCTCAGTCCGGTGCTCCTATTTGGGTCTCTGTCTCTCTATCTCCATCCATCGCCAGATGAAGGTTCTAAGGTGATATGCAAGATATTCATCAGTATGGCTATAGGATAGGGTCATTTCAGGTTCCCTCTTTTCAGTTGCCCAAGGTACTATCTGGGGACATCTCCCTGGACATCTGCGAGCCCCTCTAGAGTCAAGTCTCTTGCCAAACCTAAGGTGGCTCCCTTAATTAGGATATATATTTCTCTGCTCCCGTGTCCACCCTTCCTTTATCCCAACCATCCCAATCCCCCAAACTCCCCCAATCCTCTCCTTCTCACGTTTCTCACCCCAATTCCCCTTAGCCCCATGCCACCTCACCCCCAAGTTCCCAGTTTTTGCCCGGCAATCTTGTCTACTTCCCATATCCAGGCGGATGAGTATATGTTTTTCTTTGGGTTCACCTTCTTATCACAAATTGTATGCTCAATGTCCTTTATTTATGGCTAGAAACCAATTATGAGTGAGTACATCCCATGTTCATCTTTTTGGGTCTGGGTTACTTCACTCAGGATAGTGTTTTCTAATTCCATCCATTTGCATGCAAATTTCGCAAAGTCATTGTTTTTTATTGCTGAGTAGTACTCTAATTTGTATATATTCCACACTTTCTTCATCCATTCTTCCATTGAAGGACATCTAGGTTGTTTCCAGGTTCTGGCTATTACAAAAAATGCTGCTATGAACATAGTTGAACAAATGCTTTTGTCATATGATAGGGCATCTCTTGGGTATATTCCCAAGAGTGGTATCTTATTATTGGAAAGATGCCTAAATAGAAACATGCAACATTATTCAAACCTTTAGGATTCACTTTCCTTTTAAAATTCTGTTTTTCAGAAATTACATCATAGTGTTATATACAGAGCTCTGAGTCATGTCCTATGCTGTCCATATACCATTTACCTAATCATTATTCACCGGTTTCATAATATCTTTAATGTTTTCAGTTTTTATCTGATTTATTTGTTCTGTTTGAGAAAGTATCTGCTTTGTTTTATGATATCCTTAAACACCTATGCAGTCAGGCAAAGCCTTGAGCTTCTCATCCTCCTGCCTCCATCTTCCCAGTACTGAGATTATAGACAGGATCTCCTTGTTTGAATTATTCAACTTCTTAGTACATTAATGATGATGTTATGACTATTCCTAAGAAAGTTTAAGACTTATTACTTTTTCTTTTTATTTATGTGCACTTGTGTGACTTTGAGTGTGGTTTTTTTCATTTGGTTTATATGTATTTATTTCACATGATGCTGCATTTCATAAAGACAGTTTTCTTCAAGGGTATCTTGTACTTTCGCCATATCAAAGCCTTTCTTCCCGTCTAACCCTCTTACTAGTCTCTTGTCTCTGTTTGTACCTTCTGTACTCATGCCGTGTGTGTGTATTATGTTTTATTATGTATCTACATGAAACTTAAAATGTACCACTTAGAGGAAATATGTAATATTTTGTCTTTGTTTTGGCACATTTTTTCCTCAAGTGATGATTTCTACTTTATATATTTTCTAATAAAATCATAATTTTGGTTTTTTAACATATTAGAAAGATTATGTATATAAAATGTATTTTTGTCCAACAATTTCACTTTTAAAAATTTATCCAATTGGAAACCATATGTGACACTGGGGTCTCACCGATGGGATCTGATTAGTGGTAACAGACCAGTGGTAACTGAACATAACTTTTAAATGAACTTTTCTTTTATAAAGTTTATAATGTGCAACACTCTTTTTATAACAGTGTTGTGAACAAAACTATTTCTAGCATAACAATTCATCATACTAAAGTGAAACGTCTTACCCATCACAGATATGTTCACAGCTTACAATGTGTTTAATTGGATTTTAGTCAATCACTTGCTGGATTTTTTTGCTCTTTTTTTTTAGCTGTTTTTCATGGCTGGGGGTGAGAGCACTTTGTATACTCTATGTGCTAAAATACTGAATATTTGCTTGGCAAATATTTTCTTCCTTTCAGGGTTCTACACAAAACAAACACTTTTAAGTGCAGAGAGAAACAGCTCATTTATATCTTTTTCTTTTCTATGGTACACATTGGTGTCAAGTCTAAAAAAAAAAAGTTTGATAGCTCTAGAATCCCAAAGACTTTACACCTATTTTATTTTCACAAAATGTCATAAATTTATGTTTTATATTTACATCCATGAACACTATTTTGATATTCTTTCCTCCCCATTGTCCCTGAATGTGCAAGCACTCAACACTAGCTATTATAATGCTATTCACTTCCTTATTATGCCTCTGTACACTGCCCCAAATTAGTTGAGCGTCTCTTATAAATATGTGTACATTGGTTAAGTCAAGGTCTTTGGTTATATTTCACTGGTCTATGACTATTGCTTTGCCAATAGTATAATCTTAATATCTTACTGTAGAACATGCCTAATGTCTGGTAGAGCAATGGCTCTCACTTCACACTGCTTGTCAATATTATTACAGGTGAAGACTGCTATTTCAGAGACTGTAGCTTTCCATGTCAATTTTAGAAAGTATGTGCCTACATCTATGGAACCTCAGCAGACGTGTGATACAAATTTTATTAAATCAGTGAACACATTTAGGAATGCATGTTTACCACTGAATTAAAAATAAATAAATAAGGGCTGGAGAGATGGCTCAGCCGTTAAAGGCTAGGCTCACAACCATAAAAATAAATAAATAAATAATAAATAAATAAATAAATAAATAAATAAATAAATAAATAAATAGAATGGAAAGGGCATGACTGCTCCTAGATAGTGGAGGATAAAGTTTAATATAGACAAGAGGGCAAACATAAGAAGAGGGAGAGTCCAGAGTGGACAAGACCAGACTAAGCTGGGCTGTGTTGGGGGAGGAGAGGAAGGGAAGCAGAGAAAGGGAACCAGGTGCTGCACCAGTAGGTAAAAGGTACAAAAAGGGTCAGGTAACCAAATGTCTGAATTCTATAGGGAAGAGATCCGGGAGATGGGCATGCTGCCCCTGGGCTGGAGAGTTCAGAGCAGAAAGAGGATGGGGTATGCCCGTCATACCCTGTAACAGGTAAAGACTGAGGGATGCTAGGAGAACCTGGCAGCCTGGTCTGCTTTGATGTATTAAGTAGGCATCTCATCTTTGGTCCTGAGTTTGAAACTTAACAACCAAGTTGAGTTATTAACCTCACTGGGGAGGTAATGTGCTTTGTCACTTGTTTTACTATTGTTTTCTTCACTTGGTTTACCTTCCTAGGATTTCCAATATGCAGAACATGTATTCTGATGAAGTCTTACCACAAACCTTCTTAACTGTCCTCTTCATTCTCAATATCTCATCTCCTCAGTTTCTCAATTCAGTTGTCACTTATCTTTACACACTTTTCTTTATACTTTTCCCTCTTTCTAGTTTATAATCCAAATATTCTTGTCTCATTTCTGTTTTGTTTCATTTTTTGCATCCTGTGTAACATGTATTATACTTAAGATTTTTGCCTAAAACATACTTAATCTTCTTATAAAAGTACTTGACTTTTTGTAGAGTCCTGAACTATTTTCTCTCAATTATATTTTGGGAAGGGGGTATGGAACTATATTTCTGAAAATTAGATTTCAATTTTGTTTTGAAATTGTTTTTCAGGCTTATGTTAAATTAAATAAAACATGCACACTATGCTTGGGAAACATGAAGGAAAAGGAAAAGATTATAAGGGCCAACATTTTTGGAGAAGGGGTGAGGAAATCAGGATCTATCAACATTGTGAATAAGTGTACTTGGTTTATAAAGCAATAAGGCAATTAATATAGCCCGACAAGGTTGGGTCATAAAACAAAGGCAAGTTATAAATCTGAAAAAGGTAGAAGCAGTGAACACATAGGGTTGATAAGGATGGGAAAAATATAAGAAAAGGTGACAGAAGAAAATTATTTAAATACATTGTACATATTCACAGAACTGCCAAAGAACTAACTCAATTTTAAAAAGTTGAATTATTTCAATATTCAAATGACCATGCATTTGGTTCTAGAGATTTCTAGCTACTAATAAACTTTTAAACAATCATCTCTTAAACAATGTGCAAACCTGGTAACTTTGGGGTGAAGTTTACTCTTCTAATTCTGGGGCAGGAGTAACTGAAAGTACAGTAAGCAGTAGTGAAAAAATTAGATACAGCATTTTTTAATTGTATTGCCTAAATTTTATGTACTACTACACACAGGATAATTGTGTTAAAGCAAAAATCACTATGTGATGGACTGTTTGTGACTTTTGTTAATTTGAAGTATCCATCAGGTTATCTTTTTGAGATCAACAAATTTTATTGATGTCTTAATATTTTGTGTATTCATAGAGATATATAGCAAAATTATCATTTTATAGGTGTTTCGTTCTGTTGTTTTGTTTTTTCACATTTCTCTCTCTTCCTCCCCCCACCCCTTTTCTTTAAGACTAGGTAGCTTGTTACACAGGCTGACCTAGAACTTCCAGTCTAGCAATGGATGATTAAACCTGTTGATCCTCCTGCTTCCACTTCCAGAGTCCTAGGATCAAGGCCTGCACCAAGCAGGATTTACTAAGGCATTTTACACCTTTATAGGTCATAATTTCAGATGGAGTTTCACTAGGCTGAAACGATCTTTTCTGCATTTAGTTTCTATGTCATTAGGACATTTATATCTTTGCTGTTTCCAGCTTTTCTTCAATGTCATCCTTTTTGTGTTCCATGCTAGGAATGGTGCCTAAAATTATTTCAAGGGCCATAGTCAGATGCTGAGTCCCTGATTCCCTTTTGATTACATACATAGAAATAATCCAGGATAACTTGCCATTTTGCTTCATCTCTGTCACAGATACCTTGAATTAGGACTCAGACAGATTTTACGACCATATTCTGTCTTACACAAACTTTTTTTTTTTTTTTTTTTTTTTTTTTGGTTTTTCGAGACAGGGTTTCTCTGTGGCTTTGGAGCCTGTCCTGGAACTAGCTCCATAGACCAGGCTGGCCTTGAACTCACAATGATCCGCCTGCCTCTGCCTCCCGAGTGCTGGGATTAAAGGCGTGCGCCACCATCGCCCGGCTTATACACACTTTTGAAAAAGTTTTTCTTTTATTGAAAATAGCACATATCCATTCAATATATTGTGATTGCAGATTCACCTCATGTTGACCGAGATTTCTGTCCTGCCTGGTCCCACAGTCTTTCAGTTCCAAAGAAACACAGAAAGGAGTACATTAATTATAAACTGATTGTCCCAGTAACTCAGGCATCTTATTGATTAATTTTTATAAGATATATCAGCCCATAATTCTTGTCTGTGTTAGCCATGTGGCTTGGTCCTTTTTCAGCAAGGCAGTCATATCTTGCTTCCTCTGCATCTTGGTGAAGGCTGCAGACTGAGTCCTCTTCCCAGAATTCTCCTGTTCACATTGCCCCACCACTACTTCCTGCCTGGCTATGGCCAATCAGCATTTTATTAAAATACAATTGGCAGGGTACAGACCATTGTCTCACAGCAACCTCACCCAATTCCCCTATGGTGTTCCAAACCTCCCCCTTCCCCGCAAGCCAAATCCACACCCTCTCTGTTTCTTCCTGGGGAGGGGCTAGGCATCTCAAGAATAATAATAAAATAAGATATGAAAGCAAACAATAGTAGAACAAAATGACCAGACCAAAAAAAAAAAGGCAAAGAGCCAAAGAAAAGGCAGAAGAAACACATGTAAATGCAGCGGTACAAGCCTCTTTATAATACATAGGAATTCAAAAATTACAAAACCTTAAGGCATCATATAAATGCAAAGGACAGTTGGGCAGTGGTGGCGCACGTCTTTAATCCCAGCATTTAGGAGGCAGGGGCAGGCAAATCTCTGTGAGACTGAGGCTAGTGTGGTCTACAGAAGCTACTTCCAGGACAGGGTCCAAAGCTACAGAGAAATCTTGTCTAGAAAAACTTTGTAGATAGATAGATAGATAGATAGATAGATAGATAGATAGATAGATAGATAGATAGAT
>JABTXL010006712.1:25639479-25653939 GCA_025134845.1 Neodon shergylaensis | reverse complement strand
GATAGATAGATAGATAGATAGATAGATAGATAGATAGATAGATAGATGATAGACGGATAGACGGATAGACGGATAGATAGATAGATAGATAGATAGATAGATAGATAGATAGATAGTAGATGATAGATAGTTAGGAGATAGATAGACAGATAGATAGATAGATGATAGATAGATAGATGATAGATAGATAGATAGATAGATAGATAGATAGATAGATAGATAGATAGACAGATAGAGATAGACAAACAAACAAATAATAAATAAGTGCACCAGATGTGTAAATGGAGAAAAATGAGACAGAGAACCTCCAAAGATGCCATTGAGCTACTTTTGTGTTGACCATCTACTGCTGAGCATAGTTCTTGTGCTTAGGAGTAGTTTATATCACCACTGAGAGTCCCTTAGAAAAAAATATTTTTTTCATTTGTGAGTGGTTATCATTGGAGATAGACTCTGGGGTATATTTGGGGCCTTATATCTACCACTCTTCTCAGTGCTGGAAAATCAGCTGGTGCAATTGTTTTATTGACACACCTTTTTCCGTCTGAGTATATCCATTTAGAATTCAAGAACAGGGACAGGAAGCATGACTTAGTGATTAGAAGTACCTGTCGCTAGTTCCTATCACCCAGACGGTGGCACAAACTTTTAGAACTCTAGTTAAAGGGGATACAGTGGTCTTTTCTGGCCTCTACAGGCACTATACACATACATGATACATACAGATACATGCCAGCAGACCATTCATACACATAAAATAAAGGTAATCAAATATTGAAACGAGGTATTCAAGAACACAAATCTTAACATAGTTGCTTAAAGAATAAAGTTGTAATATTTCCCATGCGACAGTAAATCTGAGAAGGGCAAGTGGACATTCAGGACACATTGATATACACCTCAAACTTACAGTTTTATTCTACTCTTAGAAACATGTAACTTTGACCTCCAAATGCATGCTCACATTTTAATTTAGGAAAAGAAGGTAGGAAGATATGACAAATTCGGACTAGTTAATTCACTTTAGCCCTACATCATGAAGTTTCCTTATAGTTACTTGATAATTATCAGTGCTCATGGATAGTCAAGTGACAAAAATGCCAGAATGGAGAGTTTAGGAATTTTGTATAGACATTATTTACCCCTAAAAATGTAGACAGTCATTTTAGAGAAAGATGAGATAGTGAGCAGGCAAATAGGATTACGTTTTTCTTAATTTATATACATGGCAAAACCTAACAGAGGGCTTTGGGGACACATAATATGCAATAATGTAATATGCTTATGAGTAGCTTTAACTATAAAGACAAAGAAAGATGCCCAAAGTCTTGAGACTTTTATATTTGGCATACCATGTGTATTAAATCAAGATTTTATTGAGTAGCAATTACTCTCTAAAGATGTGTTCCATATCTTCTGCTCCAGTGATTCCCAATATAGTAGTATGCATGAAAATCACTTGGGAAGTTAATTGAAATGTGAAGCTCTGTGTCTCCACTACACATTCCGACTCAAAAGGTCTCAGAGGGGTCTGCATTTTAACAAGAAGCCCAGCCCTTTTCTGATGCAGGTGGCTGGCAGCCTCACTTCGATTCTGAGTAGAAAGCCCCCAGTAAGCACACCTGCACACAATTTAACGTGCATTTATTGAGGACCTGCAACACAGTCTTCACTAGACACTGTGTGGAATATAATAAAAATCAAGACCTGAATCCTCCTGCTAAGGAACTGTCAATGAAGTGGAATACAGACCCGCTTCCACTATTTTTTTTAATAACACCCTACAGAGGAGCTAATAGCAGAGCAGGCCCACTCTTTTCTTAGCACCTGTCACTATTAATACTTACATATCTTTTATCTAGTCGAGTAATTATTGCTTTTCCACCAGAACTTAAGCACCAGGATTGTATATAAGATATGGTATGGTTTGGTTTGGTTTTGTTTGTATCATTGAAGTCCCTTAAATAGCAAAATGCTTTATAGTTACTAAGAATGACATGCAAAATTTTAACAGGACATTGTGTTCTCTGTCCACAAAAGGAAAGGAAAATGAGTAACTGGGAACATCAAAACAACAACAACCAAACACAAAAACTAAACACATAAGGAGTTAGCAGTTCTTGCTCTGGAAGTCTGAAGATTCTGAAAAGGAGAAAAGAATTTTTGAGTCCAAGATAAAATGATCAAAACTGTGGATAACATCAATGCACATGGCCAACAGGGGTACAAACAATAGTATAGTCTCTGGTGATGCTTTTTAAAAGGAAGCTTCCTTTGTATTACTATTGTTCATATCTTTTTGAAGCAGCCATTTCCAGGACCAACAATTTCACAAGAGATTCCCTGGTGTTCTAGAATATGGAAGGGGGAAATGATACACCACCCCATATGAAACAAAGAACTACAGGCAACTAATGACTTCTGAGAGAGGGAGACTTAGCTTCTTCCAGAGATGTGAGCCTTGTTAGGTGTCTAACACAAAGTAGTTGTTCCTGAAATTGTAACACACATGAACAACAAAAATGGACTCAGAAAGATCACATTTTTATATTTGTGCTTATCAGGGTACAACAGTGGTAATTAAAGAAAAAGAAACCATCAATTTGAGAGTAGGAGGGGCTCAAGAGGAGTTGGAGGAAGGAGACCTGTAGGACTAGAAGGAAGAAACGGTAGTGGGGAAAGGAGTTTTCGTGCTATTTTTTTCTGCCTTGTTATAAAAAGAAGATCAAGTATGACACATGACAAGGATAAATGGTAACAATTACTATTGATCTTTACTTATGCTAATGTAATAATAGTGATGCTTTTATACATGTAAAAATACTTAGGATGTAAATTTTTATCCATATCTAAAATCATGTAAAGTGTGGCATTTAAATACTTTGAAGCTCTTTCTAGTTGTGCACACACGTATTCAGACTTCAAAATTCAGCCAGAAGCTTTGGAGCTTTTCCAGATGCAGAACTCTGAAGAAACTGCCACAGAGGCCCTCTGAGATGCTGGTGGGCCACCAATTTTCATTGTTGTCTGGTCTCCTTCCTCTGAAAACATAAACTTTCAAAGGTAGCATGCATATCTGCATTGATACAAGTGTAGAATGTGTGGTATACCCTCTAGTTAAAGTGATTTTTTATTCTATATTTGAGCAAGTAAAAGGCATCTGACAACTTTATAAGTCCATTAGGACTGTATATTCAAACTGTAATATAAATATAAATCTCTATCCAAGTCATATGAAAGGATGACATGTAATAATAAGTCATGAGGACTCTGTAGCCAACAAGATTTATCATGTCCTAAAAAAAAAAATTTAGAGAGTGATTTTTTTTTTTTACTGGGCACATTTATTTTCCAGGCGAAGCATATGGATGATATATGCAGTCAGATACCATCAGGAAACACAATGAGGCTGCTTTTCTTTTAGCAGTTTTTCCATTTTTGTTTTTTTTTATGTAGAAGAATCCGCACTCATCAATCAATGATCAGCCAAATATTCTATTTGCAGTTTTAAAATATTGTGTGAGGCCGTCTGCCCCATGTTGCAAGCTTAATACCCTGAGTTTAGCACCCAGAAAACATGTAAACATGTAGAGAAATAACTGCTTTTCAAAGCTGACACCAAAACTCCTTTCCTGCATCTGCCCTGATCTCTCTATCATTTTTCTCCCTCTCTCTCTTTCTCTCAGACACAGTCATACATACATCAGACAGACATACAATAAAACAATCATAAAAAAAATAAAACTTAGACATTTCAAAGACAATGATGCTAATATATAGTAGTTATTAATGCTTCGGGCTCAATAAGATATTGAGCAATATATTGTTTTAAAATACCTAGGACATTTGATGATTTTTATCTGTCTCAAAAGTCAATAATACAAAATGTTTCCACACTTTCCTTGAAAATTGAACAGTTGAGTTGGTAAATAATAGAAATTATATATCATTTATTACAAAAATATCATTCACAGTATCTTACTTTTTACTTTTTTCTCTTCTCTCTTCTCTCAAAAAAGACAAATTGAAAGATCAGAATCATCCCAAAGATGGTGAAAATGATAAGAGAAATTAAACCTATAATCTGATGAAGAAAATTAAGGACACAATATATATGGTAATATGTATGGTTAAGAGAGGTAATGACAAATGTGATAAAATGAATACTATGTATAAATACTTATGATGGCAAGACATAAAAGAGAACGATTTATTTCACCTGGCTAAGGGATTATAACAAAAAATGATTTGAGATTTTACAGAGATAAAAATTTACATACCATGAAAAATGTTCCTGTCATTGAGAGCAATTAGATAGAATCCTCTTTCCTGTAGGCATGAGCACTGTAGATGCCCTCAACCCGCAGGATATACCCTTAAGTATCTGACAGGTAGAAAAACCATTTTATAATGCCCTCGTTCCTGATCTAAGTAGGACGTCTTAAGAACTTGAAAACATGTAATGATCCATGAAATAGGAAACCTCATTGCTGTAAGTAGATTATTTCATAGGCTCTGCAAAGATCTGTACTTGAGCCTTGCATTTGCTTCCTAGATCAAATATCTTTAAGTCAAATGTTTTTTTTTTTCAAAGCAAAACCTCCTTTCATTACCTTTTTTGATGAGGAAGATTGGAGAGATACTGTTTTTTATAAACAATCAAAGATTGAACATGATTTTTATTTCAAGTCAGGGGTCTATATCTTTTATTTGTGTACACAGCTCAGTTATTTCTCCACGTTGAATAAAATCAGGCTTTGCGGCTGATAGAATGCAAGTTCAAGTTATTAATTATTGGTTTTAGAGTTCTCAGTGATCTATAGAACATTGTCATGAACAAAAAATGTTATGCGTTTGAGATAAAATCCAATGTTTACCATATCATCTTTAGTTGATTTCCATGTACACATATTTACAAGCAATGATCTCTGTCTTTCTCTCTTTTTCTCTGTTTCTCTCTCTGTCTCTCTCTGTCTCTCTCTCACACTCTCACACACACAGAGACACACACATACACATGCACAAACACTTTCGTGTCCTTGTCATCTAAGTTTATTTTTCATTCTCCTTCATTCATACAATACTTTATGTTGAATCTGGTAAACCCACCACAAATGATTCATTTATACATAGCACACACAGTATTTCAAAGTTTTAAAAATATTTCACAATGATGTATAGGTTAAGCTTACCTGAGCTAGTGAGAGCTCACTGACTCTAGAATGATACCAGGGGAACCTGCATAGGACCAAATTAGGCCCACTGAATGTGGGGGACAGTTGTGAAGCTTGGGCAGTCTGTGGAGCCACTGGCAGTGGGACCAGGATTTATATCTAGTGCTTGAATTGGCATTTAGGAACACATTCTTTTTGGAGGGATATGTTGCTCAACCTAGATATAGGGGGGAGAGCCTTAGTCTTGCCTGAAAGTCAAGTGTCAGAGTGTTGATCCCTTTCTGAGATAAGCATTTCTCAAATGTAAGGTAGGGTGGAGGGAAGGATAGAGCTGGAGGTGGTTAGGGAGTGTGAAAGGGGATAGATATAAAATGAGAAAAGAATGCATTTAAAAAAATCTTAATAAAAAATAATTCAAGAGTAAATATTTAGCTTCTTGCTGTGGCTTAACTTAAATAAATGAGAAAAATCTAAATACAACCAGCAATGTAAACAGTGAAACTGGGAGAATCTTTTTATTTCAAGGGAGATGCTATCGACTCATGAGAATGATTTCTTTTACAATATGTGAAAGAAAAGACAAAGAGAATCTCTCACATTTCTCAACTCTTTGAAAAACTAATGAAAATTATATAAGAATTGACATTATAGTGGGAGTCAATTATGTGTTATATTTGAACATTTTTCTTGTATTCAAACAGTTTCTCGAGTTTATACACTAAAAATATGTCTTATATAATATTTTATCTCTATATTAAAATGTTTAGAACATATTAAAATGAATATCCATCTCTAGATTATAATTAGTATTGGAGATAAACATCTTCTATACTCTTAAGAAACATGCATACACATACACTCATTATGTGCTATAGGGTGGGCATAGAAGTTCTACTGTATGAAAGAAGTTGTCCGCTTACTATGATGCTCCTAAAATCATGTTATTACAAGAGTAATGATATTTACACGTATTTTAGTAACTCTAAAACATTGCTTCAATTGCAGAATTTAGAGGTGTCCATTATTTTAGAAATATGTGTTTCCTATATTATCAGAAGGCTGTTAGTTGAGAAAATAGATGACTTCAATCTGTTCTAAGGCTCAGAGAATTCAGCTACAGCTGTTTGCACATTTGCCATGCACCAATCCAATGGTCACGAGTCCCTTTAGCGGACTGTCTTTAGACTTTAATTAGGCAATTACATATCCAGTGTAGCCTGCCTTCTGCTCATCATCAGTTCCCAGACAGATATACTCATAGTGTTTTTAGCCATCTACCCATCCTCCTCCATTTTCTTTTTCATTTTGGAGTACTTAAAATCAATCAAAATTTATTTACTTAATCAGTGCATTGTTGACCTCATTCTTAACCATCTATGAAGTTCAATGTAGATCTTGTTGATATCAATATTTTGATGAGATGTGCTATTTTATTTTTTCCAAATGCTATCATTATATCCTGTGTATTTTTTATCTATTTTTAAAGTTATACTGACCCCCTTGTAATTCTAATTTTTTATGTGCATCATTTTATTTTTTTCTTTAAACACTTAATAACTTATATGTTTTAGTAATTAGTAATAAACCTTTACCTAGCAGTATGCTACTATAACAGAAAAATACAGTTAGAATTTCAAGAAGTAAATCAGAATAATCATAAATATATCCTAGGGCATTATGGTTGATCAAAGTAATGAAGCACTGTGTTTCTGAGAGTATCACAACTTTTGAATTCATCAACTTTATTAACTTTATTCGTCTCCAAAGCACATACAACAACTTATGCTTTTGAATCGGCTGCTGTTTGGTTTCTTGACCACGGAAGGGAATAAACATGTACTCACTGCTGATAGAAAATTAATGACAAATCATTTCATGATTCCACCACAATCACACCTGAGGCATTGATGACTTTAATCTGCTGATTTAGAGGGTGACCGGTGACTCACATGCTGAAAAGTCCCAGTCAGCCTGGGTGATGACTCACTAAAGAGGCCACCACAGGACAGGTGCGCTGCTCAATTGCTCTGAATCTCCTTTGCCCAGCAAGAGTTTACTGCTGATGGAACCTTGTGACTCAGGAGGTTTCAACTTTCTGGGACTTTTGAATCTAGTTTACTTCTGAGTTCTGTGAGTCTCCCTCTTCTCTCCAGGAACAGATGTTTCTACCTGAGGAAGCAGGGACAACACCTGACAATGGTGACTATGACAGAAATCGTTTATGATGTTGGATATTGCTTAATGCTCTGCTCTAAATGAATACATAGGTAGACATTCATACACATAGGCATGGCCTGGAAAGATTAGTGCGGTACGATTACAAGTTTCAATTCCATATTCTACTCTGCTTCCTCTGTGTAAAGGTTAGGAATGGGGCTGTCATTCACAGGGTTATCGTTAACCTTAAGAAAATTGGACAGAAACTAAATTCATGAACATTTTGTGACAAATACTTTTATGAAAAGAATATGTTAAAAATTAAAGATTCATATCAGGTAAGGGTATAAAGGAAATAAATGTCAGTCACCCAATATATTTAATAAAAGCATCTATATTATCTGTGAAATTGTCACCAGTGAAGTTTGTTTCTTTTTTCAAGAAAATGATGCTGCGATTCTTTCTGCCATCACTGTTGGTAAGGTCCAAGCATTCTTTCCTTTCATGCACCATAACTTACTTCTCTGCCTTCACATTGGAAAACTCAGAATAAACTTTCAAGCACAAAGGTAATTATGAGAAACCACTATCTTCTTTCTCCATTTTCATTAAACTTCTCATCTAAAGGACAAATATTAATAGGATAATCATGCATCTTGTATTAAGGATATCATTTTGGGGATGAAATGATTGAAAAACTTACATGTAATTAGATGTGCATTTTTCTGATTCTGCCTTTAACTGTCGCAGAGATCTCATAATCCAGAATTTCTTGGGATTTTAACATTTAAATTTTGTTACATTAATTGCTTTCATACTTATAAAAATTCATCAATAACTAAAAGCATTCTAAAATACATCATCTATTTAGTTCTTAGGATTTTAATGACTATATTATAACATTTATGGAGCTATTTGGAGATATGAACAGTAATTTTACCTTTTGGATTTATAACGAATGTTTTAGTACATAAAAATAATATAATTTGTCAATCATCATAGTGAAAATTTTTTTGGAGGAGCAAGGCTATTCTTTTAGTTCTCTTAGACTTAAAGGAGGTTTCTATTGCTATGAGAATAAAATATTTATTACAGATATACAATTTTACTTATAACTTAATTATTTTAATAGTACTTAATAAAATATGAAAAAGATGATATAGGTAACATATTTTAATTATACATATGTATATACCCCTGTACTAACATGTCCATATTCACACATAGATACACATATTTGAAATTAAAAGAAATATTATATATATTCTGAATAAATATATTCTGAGACTAAACATTTGAATGATTTTTCCTTCACAGTTTCTCAATGTATGTGTTTGTATGTGTGTGTGTGCATGCAAGCACATAAATTAGAACTATAGGAGGCAATAAGAACTCTTTCTGTCAATAGAAGACCTGAAGTTGGTTTTCCAATGATAGTCTACATTTAAGTCAGCGAGTGAAAGTTTTCAAAATTACCTTCCTATGGCATTAATGAAATTAAGATTTGTTTAAAAGCACTTTAATATTTTAGTATATATCTTTTTAAAAAAATCTTTGTCAAGTATAAAGAGTAGGTCATAGGAAATATATATGATTCCCAGTTGATGTAATAAGTATTCTAAATATGTACATTTCAAGATAAATCATCTCTACAGGATTAGAGATGGAAGTTTTTTTTCTAGGACTGTAATGAATTAGATGTTACAATATGAGAAATTACATAAGTCACTCTATATATCATTATTAACGGGATGTTTCTTCAGTCAAGCCAGACTCATTTGTTGAAGTGGAGTGCCACCAATATTACATCTAATGATATCTCCTTACCAATGAAATCACTCACAGCGGAGAGCTGAAAGAAGATCAATGAACTGGGATTAGTGTACATCACCAATTAATGATTGTGACAGTGCGAATTGAAATTTATTTAGCATTTATACTTACAGTTAGTTAGTCATTGGGATTTAATAGGAGAAGTATGTCAAATATTAAAGATATAAACTTTAACAATCTGATGCTAGCACATGATAAGTTACACTTAAAATTGGTATTTAAGAAAGTTACATATATATATATATATATGACATTACATAAGAAAACTAGTTGATACTTGAATAGAAAGCAATCCCTTTAGAAATATTTCTTACGTTTTTACCAAGGATAGCAAAAGCCTCAAATTCAAGTTGAAATTTAAGTTCTAGATTTGGAACTTGTAGTTCTTAACAGATTCTTGTCGTATTCAAATGTATCTAATTTAATTATAATTATGAAACAGTTACATAGAATGTCATTAATGATCATTTTGTTTAAAAGTGAAACTTCATTATAATAGTGTCCATGAGAATTTCTTCAAAGACAAACAGGTTTGGGATCCTTTGAGTGGGGATCTGAGATTCACCCGCTGCTAGATTTTGCCTGCACTCTGCTTTTTTCTAGGTTACCCTTGGGTTTTTCGTTCTGAGTACGGAAACTAGAGGCTTTATAATTATAGTAGTAGATTTGGTGCTGTCATGGCCGACTCTCTGTATAAGATCAATATGGTCCTGTTTCTATGACTGTGTGTGGATGATGAGAATTCCATGTCTGATGCAATTCCTGAGAGGAAATAATTAATTATTCGAAGTGTACCCTGGTGACTAACTTGATGAAGCTTAGCAATGTCATTAACGGAATTCTGTTTAGTGATTAGATTATCAATACAAAAAAATATCGTACTACTTTCTAAAAATAAATTATGTTTCCAATTAGGAGAACAGTATCAATATGCAATTGTCAATATAGCACACACATTGAGAATGAGGGCATCTCTGTGGTATTTTTCCTTTTGTTCTGGTCTCAAGTACTTTAATAGAATGTTTTAATTTTTAATTCTTGGAGAATTTCATGCATGCTTACAATGTATCAATGTATTTCAGTCATTTCTACTCCCTGTACCTCTCCTCTCACAGTGCTCTACTCGTATTCCCTGGCAACTTTGTGGGTTTTTTTTTTTTGTAAATTTAAGTATCTGTATAATTCAATCAACGTTGTCAGTTGTTAAAGGATAATTCCCTACAAGTCAGCAATGTCAATGGCTCCTCAGTCTTCCTTCTGTAGCAGCCAACAGTTTCCATAGATACCCTGCTAGTGTGGGCTTATGTGCCCACTTCTGTGTTCACTCTCGAACTCTGTCTGCATTGACCCCACACAGGCCTTTTACTGACCACAGACACTTTAGGAGGGGAACATTCTTTTCATTTATAGAAAACACTACTTAATGCCAGCTCTCCCTGAGAACTTTCGTTCTTATAGGTTTTCAGGCATCCTTCCTCAAGTATATTTTAGCCTTGGCACATAAGGGTGTGGAATGTGTATATACATATTATGGAATATATGTGATATACACATATACGATATATCATATGTGTTATATAATATATAAATGTAATGTATATGCCAAATCACATATATAGTTGTGTTATATAAGTAATTTTGATATATATAAATGGACTATATATGATATATAGAATATATATGGAACATATATATTCCATTTATGACTGAATACTCCACAGACACTTGTTTCAGCAGTTTTATCATTGTCTCAGTATTAACTGTCATTCAGTGAGCAAAGCCAGTCCTCTGATGAGAAGTGACGTGAATTCACTTATGAAGATATAAATACATATTTAGAAAGCAGTTTGATGCCATCTTCATATAGCAAAAGTATTGCAGTAGGTTCAACACAAGGGCCTAGAAGTGCGGTGATATTTTCTTTGTGTTTTAACAAATAAAGTTTGCCTGAAGATCAGAGTGCAGAGATGAGCCAATAGAGGCCAAACAGTGGTCGCACACCTTTAATCCCAGCACTTGGGAGGCGGAGGCCACAGAACTCTGTGAGTTCAAGGGCACACTGACCTACACTAGATTGATCCAGTCTCAAAGAAAAATAGAGCCAATGGGGTGTTGGCTCACATCTTTAATCCCAGTACATGGGAGTCACAAACCTTTAATCCCAGCACAAAGGAGGTGGTGACAGGAAGGGATATAGTTGGGCAGAGAGAGGAATATAAGGCGGGAGGAGACAGGAGCTGTTTGCAGTCTGAGGCAGCAGTCTGAGGGTGCAGTCTGAGGACAGGATAGCCCATTAGGGTTCGGAGGATTCAGTCGAGGTAAAAGGTTCCTCTAGTGGCTTGTTGCACTGCTTCGCTATCTCTCATTTTTCATACCCTAATATCTGACTCTGGGTTTTATTTATTAAGACTCATCAGAATTCGAGCTACATAGGCGTTTCTTAGTTATGGTTTCTTAGACACATTTACAAGGCTATGATTTTTTTTCTGTGTAGTAAGTTTTAAATCTAAATAGAACGTTGTTGTTTAGTTCCTTAGCTCTCATGCCACAAGACTATTCATGGGCATTTCCTGTCAGGAACTTTGTCGCTTTAGCTTTCAGGGTTCATATCTGTGTAACGGTATTAGTAATGCTTCTTCCTGGGCAACCTGCACAGCACCTGTGGCACTATGAAAGCCACTTGTCAGGAAGGAAGTTTTCTGGCCAATATCAGTTTGACGCCTCCAGGTCCAGTGACCAAAGTGTATGGAGTCATTAGCAATAAGGTTGACTCTCAAGTTGCTATTGCTTTTTATTACCCATTAGAGTTTGAGAGTAAGACCTTATTGCTGAAATTCTGTTTTTAAATTTTTCAAAAACTATTCCATAACATTAGGGCGCTGTTCAAAAATAACCACAATTAACAGAAATATAAAGTAGGCTTAACTTTGACTTTTTATTTGTGTGTGTGTGTATATTTAATATTTAATATATATTATAAATGTGCATGTGTATGTGTAAAATAGTTTTAAAATAAAAATGCATTCATAGCAGTTTTACATAATAAAAATATTCAACCTACAATTGCATTTTGATGCTTGTTTTCTTGAAACCTAACTTAAAAAATTCATTTATCTATGTTATTTCTCCCTTCACCTCTAATTCATCTGACAGTCCTGATGCAATATCATAGGGAAAATGATAGTTAGGAAAATCCATATATAAATATATGACAGAGTTATTAAGTAATGGGAATACATCAAATATATAGATATTTACATTAATAAATTGAACTAATAATTTTGTGATTTTAATTATTTTTAAGTAGTGGTGCTTTTATATTTTGTTTTCTACAATTGTACAAGGTTATCAGTATCAGTATTTATCTTTACTCAAATAATTTAAACATTTTATTCCTCAGGCACAATTAACTAAGTATATTATGATAATTTGAAATATTTTTAATTCTAAGTCTACTGATAATGATTAGAGGCATTGAGTAATAGAGTAAATATGAACATATTGTCATTTGAAAAGGTTGGTAAATAAACTGTGATAGATTGGATTTGTCATTAATACAATTTGTTTCTAAAAAGCGACAGAATAGCAGTTTGTTATTTAATATATATGAAAAATCTTGAAAAATATGTATTATATTTTAAGAGTAAAAAATATATAGAAAGATAGTCATTATGGTTCATTTTCATCATATTAGAAAAGACAAAACATTTTAAACATTTTAATCCATAATTAATCTAGAATTGGTTCAATAATCCATTGTTTGATGCAATGTGATCCATTGATGCAAAACTTTATAGTTTATTACTACAAGAAAAATGTTTTAATATTACAAAATACTTAATGCGCCTTAAGTTAATAAGGCATGTTACATATTGATATTTATAGTTTGACAAAAGAAGGCAGTATGCATTTAAACCTGGCTGTAACTGGGTGTTTCAAATTCCAATCTTATATGCTTACATGCTTTCTAACAATTTTGCTTTCAACTTTGTAACAGCATATTTTTGACAACTCCTAAATACATTTTATTTCTGGAAATTAAAGCAACATAAAAAAAATCCTGAAATTATATCTTCTTGCACCAGGAAGTTTATATTGATAATACAATTTCTAGGACAGTAGAATCCATACCACTGGACAGGGAGGCTCAGTAATCCACAGACACTGCCAGCCTAGAGGACAGTGTGATATCAGGTTGTGAAATAAATAACTTTTGTCTATTTAACTCTGTATGTCTGTATACCATGGCATAGATTTGTAGGATTTTGATTGTATATTTACTTAACATATTTTCTTTTATTCCTATGAATTGGGAATATGGACAATAATAATAAAATATGAAAGAAAATCTACAAAGAAGCAGTGTGTTCTCTTCGCTCCAGCTTTACTTTTAAGGTAGTTACAATAAGAAAAAACAGAATAAAAATTATTATTATGTAAATATTTTATATGTAGTTTTGAGAGATGGACATCAGCAAAGATTACATGCATAATGCAGTCAAAATTAAGTTTTAGAAATAAAATTTAACATTCTTTGAAACTATTTTGGAATTTGTGTGTAAAACTTTAGAACACATTAAAAGCAATTTATAAGGGCAAGATTAAATGGTATTAGGTAAGTCACTCATTTATGGCAATTAAAGATTTATCAGAGAGCACAGTTTTCAACATTTTCATTAACCATCTCTAATTTTTAAATCTAAATTATATAGATAATTTATTTAATTTTACATTTGAATGTGAGTAGCTAAGAAAATTAGTTCATAAAAATAATTAATTGTGTACTTTTAATTATTTGTATATGTATGTTTTGAGAACTGATGATAAAGGAGTAAAAATAACTTGCTTTATAAAGTTACAAATAGTTAAGTCATATATTCCAAAATATATAATATTATTCTACATGAGGAAGCAGCTTGCTTAAGTTACACATGTGCAATTTAGTGTGGAGTTAATATTAATTTAAATACAAACACACACACATATATATATGTACACATATATTGTTGTACTGTTTAAACATCAAAGAGCTATTTCTGAGTCTTAGTCATTATCTTATGCGGTTCTCATCATACATTCTTATGTCCCCATTGATGTTCTATCTAAACTAAGGGAATAAAGGGAAAGAAGCCCCAACTGACTGAAGAGTTCAAAGCTTTCAGTCCAAAAAATGATCCATCTTTCTGTATCTGGTAGCATAGAGGACATAATGTACTAATAGTACTATAGATCTGAACAAGACGCAAAACAGGAAGGAAGGAAGGAAGGAAGGAAGGAAGGAAGGAAGGAAGGAAGG
>JABTXL010006712.1:25621838-25639469 GCA_025134845.1 Neodon shergylaensis | reverse complement strand
AAGGAAGGAAGGAAGGAAGGAAGGAAGGAAGGAAGGAAGGAAGGAAGATAGGAAGGAAGGAAGGAAGAAAGATAGGAAGGAAGGAAGGAAGGAAGGAAGGAAGGAAGGAAGGAAGGAGGAACGGAGAGAGGGAAGAAGGGAGGGTGGGAGGAAGAGAGGGAAGAAGGGAGGAAAGGAGAGAAGGAAAGAAAATGCTCAGAGAAAACCTAACAGAGCACGTAGGAAAATTCATTGATTACAAATATCAGTACACAAATATAAAATTAGAAGCTGTTATATACAAAAAATGACAAAGGGATCTGCAGCCAGGGGAAGTGATGAGAAATTGTGTCACCATATAAGTCACCAAGGAACTCTTGATTTTACACAAACTACAATTCTAACCAGACTGGTAGATCATAAAGGGGGACTGTAGAATTATAAATACAAATGGAAGAGAATAACTGTCAGGCTGAAGTTTTATCTTTTCATATCTAAATATTTCAGTTGAACTTAATGATTGATTAAGATTATAGAGGCAATGTTAGTGAATAAAGGATGTTATTGTTCTGATTAAAATTTTTAAAATGTGTAAGCATGCTGTAGAGATTCTCATTAAAAGTAAGACAGCACCTTCTCCCAAAGAAACCAGAAAACAAGGTGGGAATGCAATTGGTACAGTAAGCTTGATTCTGAGTTCATCGATCTATGCCTAAAGGTGTGTGCTCCCTATGAGTATTAATCTGAGATACCTACAGCCATGCTTAAATAGTATAGAGGTCAAGACAGGTATTGTGTCTTAACATTGAAATTTTGCCTGTTCCTAATTGTCTTATTTCTCTAATTTATATTGCTATGATCTCCATTTTGTTAAATATCCCAAAAGGAAACACATTGAGGAATATGAGGACTAATCACCTGTCCAGAGTGCCAGTACACCCTTTGAAGATGAGGAGAATATAATTGTCTGAGGAAATTGTCATTCCTTACCTTCTGATATCAATTCATGATCATCAAATAAATAAATATTACACCTGAGAATTTTAGTTTTATCTAACATGCTATCGTGGGTCCAAATTGAATATCTGAGAAAATTTTTAATGAGGCACACATAAAATTTCTTTCGGAACCCAATTTCACAGGGAATATTACTGATACATTATTTGGGCGTTGATAACTACCCCGGATGACAGGAAGTAATCAGGATAGTTTCTCAGTGGAGAAAGTTCCTGATGAGAACCATTGGCTTAGTAATGTCTTTTAATTACAAATATCCTATCATCTTTAGAAGTCAGAACAATATTATTTTAATTTCCCTCAGTAATTGTAACTCCTTCATATTATTGTGCAATGATGATGATGATGATAATAATAATAATAATATGAAAGATATGTCCCTCAAATAAATTTTGGTATTTGATTCTTATATTTTTACAAAGGACCGAAAATTACAAAGGCAGTGGTAATTTGTTTTAAATATATTTTAAGCTTTTGTTTGGTAATATTCACTCTATAGATATTTATTGAATCTTAGTATCCATATGGAAATAAGTAATTATGTGTACTTTTCTGGAAGTAGAAATCAATGACAATTTATTAAACTACATTGATATTATTTTGATTGTATCATCAGCAAAGCATTCTACTTTCCATACCGAAGCATATTTTAAATGTAGTGATATAAAATTATTTTATTTTTTCAGACATTGGAAATTAGAAAGCACCTATGGAGAAAGAATGACTCTGATCCTGTGAAGCTTATTATTATTATTATTATTATTATTATTATTATTATTCACTAACAGCTGCATGAGTCAGCTTTTTGTCACTGCAGTAAAAACCTGAGAGAATTAGCTTACAGGAAGGAATGTTTTAACGTTTGAAGTTCATCATTGAATTAGTCCTGTGACAACACAGCATGTCAAGCAGAGATTCTGCGACAGAGAAAGACCTTAACAGTTTTGTTGTTGTTGTTGAAAAAAAAAAGGAATGTGATGTGGTCCCATAATCCTATGCATAAGGGATCATCAACTAACCTAATTTTATCTCACTAAAGTCAATGACATTACACAAAATACCACAGGCTCCACCCCAAGCATATAAGACATAGTTTTTTAGAGTCACCCATTCAAACCATATTAGCTGTAACTAACAAAAGTAACATACTTGCCATTAGAATTGCATTAATTTTACAGGAGACCAAGTAGCCTTTATTTGTATCATTTGGTTTGGCATGAAAACTAGCTAAAGTGCATATGTGTGTGAGTGAATTAACATCAGGCTAACTGCTTTGAGGAATAAGAGTTGTTCTGGTGATAATCCAATGCCAATACTTTGACTGATAGATGCCCTTCCTCAGAGTAATTCACGTCTGTAGTATCAGCCTGGCAACGATATTCTCTCACCCTAAGGTCTAGGATTCGACTCTGTGAAGGTTTGAATGAGAAGTCCCCATGTTGATTTGTGTGTTTAAATAATCTGGTCCTAAGTTACTAGAACTGGAAGGATTAGAAGGTATGACCTCATTGGAAACTGTGTGTCCTTGGGTGCAGGCTTTGAGCTTTCAAAAGTCCATGGCATTTGTAGTTATTGCCTGTGTCCTGGCCCTAGCTCCTCTCCTACTCTTAACACAATCAAACCCCAGCCCTACTCCTTTCACCCCTCCCTGCTAACTCCACTCCTCTCTCTTTGCTGTTGTCTTCATATGTTACCATGTTTTACCATTGTGATGATCACAGGCTCTATCATCTCTGGAAATGTAGCCTCACGAAAGAAATGCTTTATTTTATAAGTTGTCATGTCTATGTTGTTTTGTCTCAATAGAAAACTAAGCTACTTCTCAAGCATTAGCTGAAAACTATGGCCAAAACACATTATAGGTGGAAAAATTTTTGATATTCTACCCATTAGAACAAGGAAGGATGGACTATAGTGCCTAGGCTTCCTCAAGAAATTAAAGTACTAATCTAATGTAGACAGAAAATCATTTTTGCTACAAAGCCTATAGAAATCCAATTCAGCTAGTTCTTTAGAGAAAGCGTTCTGCATTTCTTTTCTAGTTAGGAGATAAATAATCTAAAATTAACAGCAGGACTAATTTCTCTTTTCCGATAGCATAAATCACCCTTAATGAAATGAACTAGCCATTTTGATGGATTCCAAATCCTTACTCATTTCCTTGTGTTGCTTACACAGCCTGGAACTACAAACTGTGTTAGTCAGAGGAGAAGTAAACACACAGACACACACACACACCCCACCCTATCCTTCATAGAGATAACACTGAAGGGGAAAATATATAAAATAAAATAAATTAATAATAAAATCATTCCTTAAAGTTGAGTCATGACAAAAATTATGAAGCATGATGAGATCTTTCTTGGCTGAACTAAGTTCCTTTCTACTCTCTGTTGAAGCTTTTAGTTCCTGTACCCTAGAATGTGATTATATTTTAAGGTTGAAACTAGCATTAGGTAAAGGACATGGGACCAGTAATTTGATCAGTGTTCTTATAACAAGAGGTAATCTGGGTAATCTGTATTTCCAAAGATACAGGAGTAGCATTTAGGCAAAAAGGGACAGAAAGATGAAATGGAATCACAATGGTGACCATATTTAAGTCAAACAGATGCCCAAAAAAGTTGTGTAAGTTTTTCAACACTAATCAACTCCCAAACTATTAGAAAATACCTCTTATTTCATAGATTCTTTGGTTACTTAATGTTGCTATGGTTTTTCTAACAAGAAAGTGAAGAGAATATCGAACAGCCTTACTTTCATGGTGACTAGCAAAGAAAGACTTTCCTGGAATTGAACAGGTAGCTCAAAACTGAAAAATAGAGTGTCTGAGGTGAGTTTATGAAACAATTTTCAGGCAAAAGACATGGCATGACAGAAGCCAGAGGCAGAAGTGATCCTGCAGCCTGTGGAGCCCTTAAGAACTATGTTTGTTGTGGAAGAGGGCCAATTGTTGGTTCCTGGCTGCTCAGCCCCAAAATAATCACATAGAAACTATATTATTTAAAATACTGCTTGGCCCATTAGCTCTAGCCTCTTATTGGCTAATGATTACATATAAATTTAACCCATCTCCATTAATCTGTTCATCACCACGAGGTCGTGGTCTACCAACAAAATTTCAGTGTCTGTCTCCACCAGTGGCTCCATGGTTTCTCTCTAACTCTGCCTCTTTCTCCCAGCATTCAGATTAGTTCTACCCTCCCTCCCTCCCTCCCTCCCATCTAGCACTGTTCCCCTATAGCTCTGCTACAGGCCCAAAGAGGTTTCTTTATTAACCAATGATATTTACAGCATACAGAGGGGAATCCCACATCAGTGCCGGGCTAGTATTTCACAATTTTGAATTGTTAATTGTCTTTAATTTCTAGCTAAGGATCATATGGATAATTTTAGTTAAAATATTCCTCAAAATTCACACTAAACAAACTTCTAAAACTCTACAAATCCATATTGTCTTGTTCTCATCTAATAAGGAACAGCATGAAGTTAAACACTGACTGAGTAGATTGACGTATATCCACTTCCATATTCCATTGTATGTTCCTATCTTCTTACAATGATCTACTCACTTTTAATAAGTTTTGATCCAAAAGGATTAAAAGGAACATGAAAGACAGAATCATATAAGGCAATGACTTTAGTAAATCTCCCTGTGATGGTTTCAAATTTTTTCTAATTTAAAAACCTAAACAAGGAATCAAATTCTTTCAAAACATTTGCCAAGCACTCCACAGTTGTTTAGTTTTCCTTAAGGTAAGATGGAAACTAAACAATGGCCTATGTTTTTCAAAGAAATATTCATGAGACTACCAACTGACCAGTGATATATAACCTATATCTAATCTTGATAAGATATAAAGTGAAAATTCAGAATTATCTTGCAAGATAACTTCCTTCCATTTTTTAAACCTGAAGCATCATAAATGATAAAGGCTTCTGAGATTGTTGAGATTCATGGAGTTAAGCAATATATGTTATATATATTATGCATTATATTTGGAACTGAAAGAAATCTATTAGAGGGGGAAGATTGTCAAAGACAATACTGGAAAAGATAAGAAAACTATGATGTAGAACATATATTAAACTCTTATCAACCGTGACAAGTTTGAATCTTTTAGAAGAATAAGCTTAGGTTGATAATATTTACAGTACACAAACAGAACACAAATAGACTCGGGAACAATAGGGTTCAGTGGATAAAATATCAAGATAAGAGCAAGATAAGAAGTAAACTGTTGGTCAGTTCTATGGGGAATTCCAGAATAAGCACTGCAGCCATGGTAGGACTTACTTTGGACTTTAAGAGCTCTGTCGTTGCCTGTAGATTGGCTGAAAGGAGAGGAGAAGAGGTGGAGAAAAGGAAGAGAAAGCCTTTAGGAAAGTTTAGGAAAGAAGCAAGGAAGGGAAGGTTTGTGAATATACAGAGAGGAAAGGAAGAAAAGGGCAAGGAGGGAAAGGGAGTTGAGAAGTGGGTGGGGGGGAATGTAAGGAAGTGCCAGGGAGGACAGAAGGGAGGAGGAAACTGTAAAGGGAAGGGATAGGTGTTACAGGGAAAGGGGAATGGAAAGAGGAGAAAATAGGAGGCAGGGGAATGAAATGGAAGAAAAGAGAGGGAAGGAGCAGCGAGTTAAAGGGACTCAAGAAGTGTTTTCTGCAGCTGAGCTTATGCTGAAGATGCTGACACCTGGCAGAGGTTCAGCCACTTCCCAGCAGCTGTGGTAGCTTGCCCCTAGGTTCTTTCCGAGTAGTACTTCCATGTCTACCTCTCAATGTCTCAAAACACATTCAAGATGTGAGTTATGTTAAACAATATCATGGTTAAGAAATACCAAAGTATGATGGAGTTGATTATAAAGAAAAATCTAGAGAAGTAAGGTTAGAAAAGAAAAAAAAAAACTATATGGTGTCATTTAAACATTTACTCAAAATGAATGTGATCTGAAATTTCTTCAAATTGTTTCAACGTTTGCAGTGAAGAAAAATTAGGATAGAGAAAGGAGTCGAATAGAATGTTATTCCGTTTCCACTATTGTTATGGGTATTAGCTGAGGTCATCCTTGTGTATTCCTAGAAATTTCTCTAATGCCGGGTTTCTTGATAGCCCCATAATGGTTTTCTCAATCAAGATATGTCTTTTCTTGCTCTCCCTTTCGATTCTTTCCTCACTTCTACCATCCCATTCCCTAAAGTTCTCCTCTTCATTTCTCTTCCTCCCCTTACACTTTCCCCTTTCCCCCCATCCCCATGTTCCCAATTTTCTCAGAAGATCTTGTCTATTTCCTTTTCCCAGAGGGATCTATGCATGTTCCTTTTAGGGTTCTCCTTGTTACTTAACTTTGAATTTTTAAGTTCCATAATAAGAAAATCTGAAAATACACGATGTATATTGTCCATGAGCACACACACACATGGACAAATACCACACACACACACACACAAGATAGGAAAGATATAAATTCTGTCATGTTAACTATAAAATCTCATCTCTTTCTCTCTCTTTCTCTCTCTCTCTGATGGCAAATATCCATTGAAACATTATAAATCCTTTGAATTAATTTGAAATAATTATATGATTTTTTGAGACAGGATCACCTTGCATTTCTACTGCCTGGCTGGGCAGATCTGCCTGTCCTTGGCTATCAAAGGCACATACCACAGTGGATGCCTTATATCGATCTGACTTATGTTTTCTTAATCATAAAAGTAAGCACATTATAGGGATCTTTTACCTAATAATATACAAACTAAAGATAAATCCAGAGTATTAGTAAAGAAAACTAATCTATGTAAGCAAATTAACAGTAAAGTGATAAGAATTCCCTTACTCACAAATAAGTGAACAGGATGAAAGAGAGCAGTCACTTACAGAAAGGAAGGGTAATTTATAGTCACTGTTAATGGTTTACAGTGTCATTACAATTATGTGGATAGTTCTCAGCAATATGAATTTAGCAGGCTCAGAATAAACCCAGAGAATTCCTTATTGACTCTTCTGCCATCAGTAAATACACACACACAAACATACACACACAGAGAGACTCAAATTTTATTTCTTGATCACGTCTATTTTCCCCTCAACTATAAAGGAAATTAAGTGGACTGTCTGTCCCATTTTCCTCCTGGGTACAGGTTTCTATAATATTAGTGCTTGATAAAAGACATTTTATCTTGTATAAGGACCTGGTGTCTAATTCATCAAACAGCAATATATATTGCAACCCTCCGCTGAAACATGTATCAAAGGATGAATACTTTGCAATAAAATAAAACGACACTGAAGGGGGAAAAGCAGAGTTGCCCAGGGAGAGCGACACTAAAACAATGATTTATCCCAGTTATCCATATGGCTCTGCTGCTTATTCCCTGATAGAAACATACTTTGTACCTTAGTTTTTCATTTTCTTTTACATGTTCAATAGATAATGTTCAACTGCGGGTGAGAAAAACTGACTGTGTTTTGCTAGGTATGTTGTCAACTGCTGACTACTCCCTGGTTATTCTCACTGTGATATGTGCTGCTATCATCCGAGTCATAGAAAATGTATGATTACGCATTCTGGAATCTCAATCATCAAAGTGTAACTGATCTTCAAGACCATTACATAGTGAAGATTAAATGGGAACAGGTATCAACAAGAAATATATAGTGGAACACTTGCCATAATTTTTATTTGGCCCAAGGATGCCTTGATGAAGCTACTTCCCATAGGGGAATAAGTACCAGAACAAGTCACACAACTCATATCTGTGTCCACAGCCTTCATCTTCTGAGCTTTCTTTTTCCTAATATCTTACTCCCCTCTTCCTCCCTAGTTACCTCATTCCTTCCTTTCCTCCATCTCTCTACCACTGCATGTGTGTGATTACATGTGTGTGTATGTGTGCATTTGCTTGAGTGTATCTGTGCTTATTTTAAAAATATGTTCTTCAAGCCCCTTTACAGTCACTATAGAGTGGCCAAAGATCTATGAGCCTCAGTCAGCATTTCTTTCTTTTAATGTGTAATTGCATGGTGTAGAACATAACTATGTTTCTTACACTCACATGTCTATGAATTTAAGTTCAACAAATAAGAAGCTATCAAATGTATCAAATTATTTTCCTAGTAACTTTCTTTTCAAAGTAGCCCAATGATGGGCAGATCCAACTTTAAAATTTTGCTCTAAGCATTCTCTCTGAGCAACAAGTGAACATTCACATAGTGTGTGTGCCTTCCATTCCCACAGTAGGATTATGTGCAGACATAACGGTCAGCAAAGCATCCTGTTACTGGCACTCTTGACAAATACCGATAAAGCTCATAGCTATAAAAAACAGAAGCTAGACAATGGAAAAATAGAAGCAAATTTGATGTATGCTTGAAAATAAAGCATTCACATATAGACCCTAAGCATAGGGAATCTAATAAGATTCAGGCAACATTGAGTGCCAACAGATGATGACATTTAGGGACGGGGTGACAAGGGAAAAACATTTTGGCTATGCAGCGTGTGACAGAACTCATCTCATCTGTCATCTATGTTTTATGTTTAGTCACACTAGAGAGGGTGACTTCTTCAATTGGCCCAGCTTTACAGAAACCTGAAGCTGGTAGTCTTTATCCCATTTCCTAAGTTCACACAGCTGCTCTGCCACACACAGAACCTCTTCATTTCTGGCAATCCTGTTAGACAGATGAGGTGTCCAGAAACTTTATCCAGTAAATGGAGAAACAGGCTCACACCAGGATCTTAGACAGTCGGTGACAGCTACATTTGGAGAACTAGAAAGGAAATGGAGAAAGCAGGATTAAATTTTTGAAGTTGGAAAGAACAAATATGGTGGACAAAAGGTAGAATTGCAGATGGTTCTAACATCCAGTTTGGAAGATCAGACACTGGTAAACTGCCAATAAAAACTAGCCAGAAAAAGGCAGCTTAGGAGAGAAATAGCTTTTGGCTTCAGTTTACTGAGTAAATATTTTTAAATGAAGCAAACCTGGGGTTACAAAGGTCATTGTTAAATAAGCATTTTTCTTTGTTTGTTTGTTTTGAGACAGGGTTTCTCTGTAGTTTTGGAGGCTGTCCTGGAACTAGCTCTTGTAGACTAGGCTGGCCTCGAACTCACATTTTTTAGTTACTAAAACCTTTTAACATTTAATGGTAGTCTAGAAAAATAAAATACATATCAATGCATCATGAAAGGAGTTTAATTTTCTCCTTTTCTCTTCAGAATGATAAGAACTTTAAGAAGCACTATTAAACTGTAAATATCTGTTGTTTGTGCTTTTTAATCAGCCCATTTTAAAAAAAATCATTTCAAATGAGCACTTCAGTGTCATTATTTCAGAGAATGAAAATGTCAAAAATATCGTCAGGTCTAAAGTTATTGCCCTCTCCTAGGACTTCATTAAGCAAATTTAAAATGAATAAAATTTTCTGTGATTAATAGAAGCATTTATGGAATTTCTCAAGAAAGCATTTTGTGTTTTTTATTATTTATAACGAAGTAAGCAAAAATTGCTCCTGGCTGTGCTTTGTGTGTTACAGTATTGTATTTGGTTGCAAATAAAAATAGTACTATAAATTAGGCTTATATAATTTAACTAAATAGAACTTTGTTAATATATTGAGCCTTATTTTTATTAATAGATGAGAGAATATTAAACTAATTTCATTCTTTGAGAGGATGCATCAGTGACCCAAATTTTCTTTTCCTCAACTGCATCAGTAGAATCGCATCAATTAAAGTAAGATGATGTCCATTCTCATTTATGTAATTTTTAACATTCTTTGCTAGGAGGGAAATTTCATTGTATTGAATCGACCACTCATTTCAAGCACTTTTTCCTGTAGACGTACTGGGCGTGTGAGGTGAGAACAAGGAACGGCAGAGTTTAGAAGATGGACTAAAATCTTCTTTAACTTCTCTTTGTTTATTGGTTTGGCTTTGAGCTTTCTTCTCTTTCTCCTGGACAACTTATAGGAACTTAATAATTCAGCAATAATAAATTTACCATATATATATTATTCATCCATACATAATATGGAGCATGGGTGGTCAGGAGTCTGGATGTTTTATTTCTGTCATACATGTGATGGTATGCCTTTGACCACTAGGTCTTTATCTAAACTTTAAATTCCAACTTCCTACAGTTAAATTTCTTAGTTCCACAAACACACACACACAAACACACAAACACACACATACACACACTTTTCTTTTAGAAACAAATACACATTTTTAAAACCAATAAATTTATTATTACATTTAATATGTGTGTAAATATATTTTAGTTTTTAATTCCTAAGTACTGTAAGAAGTATTTACTTCACCATAACATGCATATTTTGAGCCAAATAGCCAAGACAATTACATATTTAAAAGAAAAATTATCTAAAACAGTACTTCATGGCAAAAAGTGGGAGGGGGAGAAAGGGATGGAGAGAGAAGAAAAGGGAAGATGGGTGAATGAGGGAATTATGGGAAGGAAAGAGACAGCACCTTTTCTCCATCACAGGCTCTTTTCTGTTTTAAATTCTTGAGGACTTACTGCTTTTGTTCTTCATCCAGCTACCATCTCTGTATTTTAACATTATCATATTACTCTTTAATGGTTTCACAAATCAGTTTGGAATGGTAGTTAGAATTAAAATAGGGTTGCATTTATATTTATTTTGAAATCCCAAAGTTACTGCTGATTATCTGGAAAAGACGAAGCAAGAAAACTTCCTGCTTTCCTTCTCCCAGCTTGTCATTCACTGAGTGTAGTAAATCGCGTTCACTTCTTGTGGCGGATGTGAACTGAGACTAATGCCCAGACATCACACTGCCCAGTGTCTGCAAATAACAGCATTTGGCAAATGGCACTTAGAGTAGTTATTGAGATTGCTATTATGATTATCATATTTTTCATTATGTAAATAAGTACTCTTTGAAGGCTAAGCCAGTCTTTTATTTCGTTTATGCCCTCTAAAATACTATAGCATTAGTAGCCACATGCTAAGGAATGAATGAGTACATGAATATTTCCAGAAACTTCATAAATCTAGTTCAGCAAGTGAATAGATGCATGGTGAATATCTCATTTTATTTTAAGTGGTTTTCCAATACCAGTCATCATTAAGACCGGCCTCCTGAGGCCACTTGCTATTGACCATGACCCTGATTGCTCCTGCAGCTTATCAAGAGTCTTTTATTTTATGGGGTTGTGATTTCCTTCTGGTAAGTTTGATTTGCTAGAATATTTTTAAGAAAAATCATCAATTACTTCGTTTGTACCACACATGGGTCTTATTGTACAACAGTTCCTAATGTACTTAATATTTTTATGTATACATATATGTAAGAGGTCTAATCATTATGATATCTAGGGGACAATTTAACCGGAGAACTGAAAAATGATTGCTCTTACCCAGTTTTTGCACTACCAAAAACAATCATCATTCTCAACTTATCTGCACATCTCCATGAAGTCTCCCATCATATTTTAATGTTAATGATATTTGGCAACAGACCAATATAGTCATTGTGCTATTAATTGCCAACCATCTGGAAATAGTTCATATTTTACCCCTTCATGCTTACAGTTTTGAAAATGTCTTTAGGATATTTAATGAAATATGGTACAACACACTCTTTCTGAATTGTGAACACTGCTAGAGATCCCACTGCAATCTTGTGGACATCCCCCAAAGAGAAAAAGAAAACTTAGAGTATTTTGAAGTGTGCAGCTTTAATATTTTTATCTCTTTTTCTGTCTGTCTGTCTCTGTGTGTGTGCGTGTGTGTGTGCATGTGTGCATATTATTTGTGTGTGTGGTAGGGGACTTTGGTGTATTTGCACGCATGGCAATGGCTGTGTGCAACTGTAGTGTCATTTTTCATTTGCCAACTTTACGCTAGTTCTGGGAAGCAGAATTCAGTTCTGCCTGCTGGCAAAGACTAAATCCCTTAGCTGTTCACTTTTAAGTTGCCGTGGACAGGTATTACTGAACTTCTCTGATCTGCACATCATTCCAAAGAGCAACACATAAGAGGTTAGATAGTCAGTGATTACATATTTGATGGAAGGCAAGAAAGTGTGACTGGGCTGTAGGATGGCAGGCCATGATGCCCAGAAGCCAACCTTCTGCGGATTACATGGGCATCCTAAGTTAGGACAACTCTTCAAAGTTGTTTTCAGGTTTGAAGGTGAGTAAATCAGACTTCCTTACCACCTCCTCCACTCTCTTCTTTGTTTAAAAGGGACAGTGCTCCCGGGACCTACAGCTCTTTCCACCTGAAGCTATTTTCAGAAAATGCCTTTTGGTCCAAACTGCTCATACATATTGGGCACAAACACACCTCTCTGTCCTTAAGAGGAATCCAAGAGGAGAAGTATGCACGCTCCTGTTCAGGGTCCCAAACGGTAAAGAGGTAATTATAATATCCCTTTAAGTATCTTATCTAATGTGTATAAAACTAAGAGGATAAAACATTTGAAAGGTGTTCAGTACCATTAATGCTCTGACCATTGAGCAAAGCTCTGATATCTACGGTATAAAAATGACTCCTTATTAGAAAAATTATATTCGGATTTTGTGGCTATCCTGTGACTCCTTTTGTAAAAGCACTCAAGTTTTGACCGTTTCTAAGCTTTTTTTTTTTTTTTGGTTTTTCAAGACAGGGTTCATTTCTAAGCTTTACCCAATATTCTCACAATTATATGGAATTACTATACTCAGTGTTTAGTGGAGTCCATGTTGATGTTAGTGAGGAAAGTTAAACTATTAGTTTTTCTAATCCAATACAAGATAATTCAGACTTTTACGTTTTCAAAAGTCCTACTTTGTCTTACTTAGTTAGTTGTCTTTATAAAACAATATATATTTTGTGGTCATCTTAAAACTCACTATTGCATTTGCTATGCAGCAAATTTAGACTATTGGTGAAGTTCCATAGGAAAACAAAGTTTTTGTGTGTTTCATTAAAATTAGTAAGCTTTGAAAAATTAGAAAATTGTCTTTTTTGTAATGTCTAAGCCACTGTGTCTTTTAATAGAATGCAGAGTTTGGAGACCTTAATAAATCTCCAGGTTTTGATTGCAAAAACCCAATACTCCTCTCTCTGTATGTTGTCTTACCTCCTATAGCACAACTGAGTATGGAAAGTGAAGGGATGCATATAAATATATTAAGCAAGAACAGGAGAATGGAAAGGGATCTTTTACATTATTTTAAGTTGTTTAAAAGAAAGCATTCGGTAAAATAGACTAATAAAACCTAATTTGTGTAATAAAACACACATAGAAGAGTAAAATAGGATAGTCTCTGTCGTGAATATCCTTCACTTGTTTCACATTATTCTCCTTTAAATGAAACAAAATCATTGCCCTTTCATTGCAGCCTAAAAAGCTTTAAATTTATAAACAATATTGCAGCTGACTGGATCTTTATCCTAATGGGATATTCATCAAGTCTATGAGGACTCACAATGAGAGGCTTTTAGAATGAAATACAAATGTTATGCACAGCGGCAATTTAAAAGTGGGTGTAGGTGTGCACGCCAGTGTGTGTGTGTGTGTGTGTTCTTTGCTCAACATAGAGCTGAAATCATGAAGTTTTACTTGGATGACAAGGAACAGTACCATGGCTATGAAAGAAAATTGGGGTGCTCTCCATACACTGCATGAGAAGATGGGGGTGCCTCCTGTCTTTACTTGCACTTAAGAGCTCATTTTTTTCTCCCCCTGTGCATGCAGATTAATCAAATCACAGATCAACTAACTGTCTGCCTTCAGTAATGTTTTAATTTGTAAACTGAGATAAGTAATCTAAGAATAAAGTATATTCGACCTCTCAAGCTATTTATTTTTTTCACTTCAAAGTCTATGACTACATTAGAAACAGCTTAGTCACCTACCATTAACGCCAGGGCACACTTTCCTAGATCTTTTCTAATCCATTTTGTTCAGCATTATCTATAGAGGAACCATTGAGTGTAGAAATAAACTCTATCACAGAAACAATAAGTTTTTGAGTCAACATAAAAAAGTGAGATTCTCAAAGCAGACACATGGAAACCAGATATTATGTAATATCAGATTTTGCAACAACTGTAAGAAAAGAATTGATCTAAGGAATAAGATTTGTAGTTTGTATTGCATTATTTCTTCCACATATGACAACCAGAAGCAGAACGTTTAAGCACAAGTTTAAGATACATGTTATTTTCATTCGCTTTTCTGTCTGGCATAGAATGCGTACTAGAATCAGAGAACCTATACAATGTGTCCTAGGTGAGAATCAGAGAACCTAGATGAAATTGAAATTCTATTTTTATTGTATTCTAATTTTTCTTGTCTTTTTGAATGTTTCTTCAGATAACTAGCCAGTAGGTCTTATGTTTGCTGATAACGAGCGTCCTCAATGCTGACTCAAATATTTGCATGTAGGGTTACAAATGCCTTAGTTTTGTCCTGGTGGGTCAGCTTTTTTTTTACACTGAACAATTTAAATCTATGCCTTTCTAAAATATTTCCATGGAATCGAATGTGTTTTTCTATGTATTCAAACAAAGTTCTTCGATTTCCATAAGTAGTTGTGCTATAATTCTGACAGGCAGAAAGTTTCCTTCTAAGGAAGAATTTAAAATGATTTTAAAACAGGACAGGGAACCCTGTTTGCTCTTTGTGCTGATGAGGGAGGGGAACTTGATTGGGGGAGGGGGAGGGAAAGGGGAGGCGGCGGTGGGGAAGAGACAGAAGTCTTTAATAAATAAATAAATAAATTAAAAAAAAAAAAACTCTAAAGGAAGACCTCTCATTCAGCTATTAAATAATAAGGAAGAATGATGTAAAATTATTTTAATTACTCAACAGTTTTTGCAAATTTAAACAAGAGAAAGACCATATCATATGTGAATTATCTATATGATATCAAGAATTAGTCTGCTTTGTAAGACAGATGTTTAGGTTTTATTTTTTCCAATTTATGAATGGATTTTCCTATATAATAATGACAAATTCAAAAGTTTACAGTAACCTTTACTTAGCTTTTTAGTGTTATTTTATAATAGAATTAAATTTAAAAAATTTAAATACATAAAAGAACCCACATCCAAATGTAAGTTTTTAAGACTCTATTACATAAATATAATGAAACTTAAAAAACAACCATTCTCATGTCTGAAAATGTTTCTCAGAGAGGCTGTCAGGCTGAATAAAAAATGGGCACTTTTAATTCTTAATTATCTGAAAATAATTACAAGTTTAATATTCTCTAAACAGAGTATCAATCAGATATAGACTAAAATGGTCAAACCTGAGACCTACGTAAAAATATTTCACATCTGTTTGCAGCAATTAATGCCAACAATTCATAATGTATTGACTGAAAATGCAGTGTTGGGAAGTTTGTACTTAGTCATAACATCAATTGAATTATTCTGGGCTTAGTGCCCAAAGTTCTAGTCAAATAAACAGAACTCAACAAAATAATTCCAAAAACGAGAGCCAATAACATTGATGTACTTAAAGATGTACTAAGAAATCTGACAAGGTCCTTATCAAGTTTGAAAATTTTTAAAATGTTTTTAACTTTTGTACGTGAGTACTGTCTTTAAATCATTTCCATACCTTTTCTCTCCCACTCTAACCACTCCTATGTTCCCCCACTTCTTGTTTATGATCTCTTTGTTCTTACATATTATTACTAATTATATATATACATTTTATCCATAGGTAAGGATATAGATTATATATGATTATATAGGTAAGTATGGATAGATAGAGATCAATATAGATATAGATAGATATATACCTTTAGTATCCATTTTGTATTGTTCATATGTATAAGATGTGTTTAAGAATGACCTCTTGTGATTAGATAGCTTATCTGGGGATTGCCCCTGGAAAGCACTGATTATCCATCTCTCCACAGTCATTGATTGCTTATACTTCTTCATCTATGTGTGGGTCTTTGTGAATTTTTTCCATCCATGTAGATACATCAATATGTATGATCACTAAGCAGGTCTTGTTTGTGCAATCATATTGATTACAGCACTATAGTATAGCATTTCTGTCATTTCTAGACTTCAATAGCTTGTAGCTGGGGGTCCTGATCTAAGAACTTTTCTGCCTCCTCTTCTAGGATATTCTATAAGCTTCATATAAATGTCTATTGTAGCTAAACTTCCCAAAGTTGTAGCATTCTTTACAGTTGTAGCATGACTCTCTGGATAATTAGATAGGATATAAGTGTTACTTTACAGACTAATATAAAGGAGAATAAAATATTAGAATTAAATGTATCACAGTCTTCTCAAAACCATAAGTCTTATGTCTAGGGACCATTTTCTTCTTCAAACAAAAATAATTAAATTATATAAGCATTTTCAAAATTGTCTCATGGTGCCCTGTTTAGTATTCATTAAAATAATTATACAACTATTATAATTGCCATATTTTTATGGAAACCAAGATTCATACATATTAAACTACTTCTCTTAGCCTCACAATGATTGTTTTCTTTTTTTTTACTTTTTGTTTTTCATTTTTTAAAGTTTCTCTGTGTAACAGCCCTAGCTGTCCTGGAACTAGTTCATGTAGACCAGGACGGCATCAAACTCACAGAGATCTGCCTGCCTCTGCCTCCCGAGTGCTGGGAAAAAGGCATGCAGCACCACTGCCTTACAAAATGACAGTTTTCATTTGCCTGGTTTGGAATCTAGATTTATCTGGTACAAGTATCATTACACTATATTAGCTGGATGGAGAAAAACTGATTGAAATAAAATTCTGGTTTTCACGTCTAACAAAGTAACTATGTTCTGGGATATAAACCAAAGAAGATCGCTTGGGCATGGCTTTAAGCCATTAGAAAGTTTTCATGTGGCAGCCACCATCCACACTGGCTATTTGGGATCCCAGTACAACTTCAAGCCTTTTACGGGGTAAACTTTTAGGCATAAAAACCATGTCCTTGCTGGACGTACTTCAGCTAACAAAAAAGGTCAGCGAGAACCAATAAGTAAGGTTAGTATATTCAGATACTTTTCCATAACTGTGGTATTGGATGGACTAGGTCTTGCTTCATAGGTGGTGCTCCCTACATGCTGAGTTTTATAGCATGAATGACAGTTCCATCACAGATTCGGCTGTGCTAAGGTCTAGAGGCCTCCTAAAGTTTGTGGTTCTCTTACAACCACTGTGTTTTTGTTTTGTTGTTTTTTTTTTTTCCTAACAAACACTGAAGTACCTATACACACGAAGGAGTTGGAAGACCAAATCTATCTTGGTTTGTCTATTGCAATAGCTTATACAGACAGGATGAACTCTCACTTAGAGGAGCGTAGGAGATTCTGGCAACCGCAACACAATACATCTCTGCCCCATCAAGGGTGATGTCTCACAAAAGATGTATCACTAGGTAGCTGCTACACTAAAGAGTCACATCTCTTCTAGCAGGTTTTTTTTTTTTCTGCTCGTCTAATGGCAAGGAGGAGTCTTATAAGTTCACAATGATTGTGAATCTGCTAGGTCTCCATCCAGAGAGAAGACTACATTCCAGAGGAAATAGCTACGTGGATATAACTTTAACAAGGGTAGTTAATATTTCTAATACTGATATATATATATATATATATATATATATATATATATATATAT